>CM034241.1:44264154-44864154 GCA_019916065.1 Vitellaria paradoxa
GCTGCGGGATCATGGTCCTGGATCCAATACATCAAAGTACCAAGGCTGTTTTCGCCTTTTTCTTTTTTCTTTTTTTTTTAAATAATAATTCACAAAGTAATAGTTTTTCTTTTTAGATTTATTTTTATTTTTGCATTAGCATTCCAAATATTTTCTCAATGAATATTTATTTTTATCTATTCTTAGGCTAAAGTTGATGAAAATCTCTATAAAATTTTATATATTACCATCTTTTTAAAATTAAAAAAACGTTCAATATTTAAAAAAAAAAAGTCGATAACTATAATTCGGTTAATTAAATAGTAAAAATTTTTTCGTCATTTTCACTATGGGCTCCCAAGCCACCAAATAACACCCATTTTGACTATTTTTTGTGACATTTTTAAAATCATTTTAACGGATTGTAGAAACCATTCCGACGGAATCGCGCAAGTAGCTTTCGTCCAAACGGTTTCTACAATCTATTTGGATGGATTGTAATATAAAGAAGTACGACTGCCTAAAATTTTGAATTCGTCTAAACAGAAATCTGATCCGTCGGAAAAAAATTTTACTATTCATCTCTAAAAAATGTGGCTTGAGCGATGTGCACCAAATATAAAAAATTTTTCTAAATCACATTTTATCTCATTTTTTCTCACTTTTTGGTACGCCAAACGCAGTGAGCTTTTAAAATTATTGAAAAAATTAAAGTTCAAAAATTTTTAATGATATTATCATGTTTTGATATTTCCTCAATGTTCTTCACTTACGTTATTATTTCCAAATATTTATATTAATTAATAATAAAAGCATTTATAGAAAAATAAAAATCGATTATCCCAATTGGATGGTGCGTGCACCAACATGGCAAAGTTAAGGAGAACACACAAATACCTATATTTTAATAAGAAATATTTGGTATCACGGAGGTTAATTGCAAGTGGTTGTCACCTAATTTCATCATGACACACATGTATGTATGTATAAATAGATACATGTTTCAGCTGAAGTGTTCCCTAGAAAACTACGTGCTTGCTTGTAGTGCTAAATTTAGGAAAAAAAAATTGGTAAATTTTAAATTATTGACTGTTTGAAGTACTTCGGAAAATAAAAATAATTGTAGAAAATTGATAAATTTTAAAAAAAAGTTGTTAAAAATTTGAAAAAATTTGGAGACTTTTAATACAAAGAAAGCTAAAAAAAGTTAAAAGATTTTAAAAAAAATTATAAATTTTTTTAGTTAAATTTAACATTCCAAACACATCTGGTATATATGTGTGCCACATATTGATACAAGGATTACTTAGATAGCATAGACAATAATTAAAACAAATCTATCAATTGATTTGTGGTCATTTTTCAAATTAGCAAATGAGTGGAAAGCTTATGATAAATCATACTATGAAATCATTAGTGTAATGAATGTTATCATGCAAATTATTGGGGATCCGGATGCACAAACCCACAAGCAAACGCACATAATTAAAGATAAATAAGAATAAAAAATAATCACAAATAATAAAAAAATAAGACACAAAGATTTACGTGATTCTTATTTAAATTAATTGTTTAATCGTATATCCATGGGGTGTTGGGTGTTTCACTATAATGAAGTATAAAAAAATGTTAAAAGGTTACAATTGAGACAACTTTAGGGGTTACTTTTATAGTTATAAGTAACCCTAACACATATAAATAAAAACTCTAAAACGCAAAAGTACGTTTTTATTTTTATTTAAATCATATTTCACAGTTAACAGAAATAATAGAAATTACGATTTAAATTAGTAAATTATTAAAAAGTGTATTTTTATTAAAGTATACTTTTATTTTTATTTAAATCATATTTTACAGTTAACAGAAATAACAGAAATTACGATTTGAATTAGTAAACTACTAAAAAGTGTCTTTTCATTTACACTTTAAGTATGCTGCTCGAATCTTAATTTAGTTTCTCTGTTTTTAATTGTAACCACCAATTTCTTAATTTACAGTTAGATTATTTCGTCAATAATTGCTTAATAAATGTAATTAAAAATACCCCGTGCCAATCACTTATGATCAAAACATAAAATTTGTTATCAATTAATTTGATATAAGGGTTTGTTTGGAGTAAGAAAAAATGAGATAAATTGAGATAAATTGTGGTTTGGGAGAAATTCGTAATGCGTGCAGTGAGAGAAAAAGTTAATATGATATAAAGTTAACAGAGATTTATAAAAATTTTTAGAGATTTTCAGCAAATTTTTGCAAGCCAAACGGACCCAAAGTATAATAAAATATATTTGACTGTAGCTGTAATGAGTTCTCTCACTATTCAAAGTATATAAGACCATCAAAGTGAGATCTAAAAGTAAAATTGAGATTCAACCTAAAATAAAAATTAACATTAAAGCTCCTATGCTAATAATTTCATCATCCTTTCACTTCACCCCCCCTTTTTCTCTTAAAATAATAATATATTTTCTCATTTAATTAATTTTTAATTTTTTTAATAATAAAACTATTTTTATTCGTGAAACCTCCCCCAAAAAAAAAAAGAAAAAGAAAAAGAAAGGTAATATTCACGAGATTCACGATTATAATTAAAGTTATTCTAAAGTACTAAAGTGTAGAATAATTTAAACTTATTTAATCAGGAGTTATTTCTTTTTAGGAAGATGCTTTTTTTTTTTTTTTTTTACTGCTTTTGGCTAAATTTGAATTTGACGCCAATTTTTAATCCATACAACGTCTTATTTGTCGGGCCTTTTTAAATTTATTATTCAGGTAACTTCTTTGAATCTTCCTTCAATTTGCGTGCTTAGCATAATTCACTGTTTGGCCGACAATAAATTTGTTTTTAATGGAATTTCCGGGACGTCACTATATATTGACATGTTGCTAAATATAGTTACACAACTGTATATTCCATTGAGAAATCAACTAATTCCATATTTCATCGTATATGTATATATATATATATATATATATATATAGATAGATAGATATATCAAAATAAGATTACAAATTAGTACTACAGTGGCTAGGCTTTTTATTTTATAAAACTTTCATAGAAAGGAATAAATAAAAATAAAAAAAAAACAGTGGCTGGGCTAGTCCAATGGGCCACAAAAGTTGCAAAAGTACTGGAAATGTAAATAAATTGAGTCGGTTCACGTTCGGTTCTACTCATGATCAACAACTTGGCTTGGCTAATTTATTTTAATTAAGTTTGAATAGAAAAATTAGATTCATTCAGGATGTATTTGAGGTGTGTAAAAATTAGTGTAAATTAATAAAAGTTACAGTATCTCATAATTCGTGCAATGCACCTAATAAGGATGAAACTCAACTTATTTACACATTTATGAGAGAGCAAACCCCAAAATGACATAATGAATTTGAGCACGAGGGAGTGCAACTGATGCCAAATCATGGGAACAACATTCAGAAAATTGAAATATTTATCAACATGCGAGGAGTGTACACTAAAGGTGACAATTTGAGTTTACGTGTTTAAACATGTCATAAATGGGTTATGATATGAATAGAGTTAACTCTAACCCGACCCAATTAATTAAATATGTCATGATGATAAACCTTAACACTGACACTTCCATCTAAACACGTCATGTCATAAATGGGTCATGACACGAATATAGTTAACCCTAATCCGACCAAATTAATTAAATGTGCCACAATATCTTAACATTGACACTTTTATTAAATAGGGTACACGTATAATATATACAACTTGTTTAATAAATATATCAAATTGTATGATACATGTATTTTAATTAAACAACTCAAAATTCTATTCTATTGTGTTCACAAATCATGTTATACATTATCAATCTTATTGGACATTGCATGTAAAAGGTTTTTTTTTTTTTTTTGAGTAATTGCGTGTAAAAAGTTTGTTCAAATTATCTTGATTTGTAATCTTTCTCTCGCATTATGAAAAAAAAAAATAGAGTAATAGGTTTTTTAAATATAGTTTTAAAATTTTATAGGACTTTAAAATATATGCAAATCTTTATTTGTTTAAATTATGATTTAATTTAAATTGAGTTTTAATTGAATTGTAATCAATAAAAAAAAAAACTCGGGCAACTTGACATTTACCGATTTAGTGTATATATAAGTTTATTGAGCTGCTAGGAATACTTTAAGGAAAAATAAAAAAGAAATAACAAATATCAAAAATAGATTAAACTTCGATTTGGTTTTATGAAATTTTTATTGAAATTTCATTTTACTTTTTTTTGGGTAGTTTTTAGTCATATTATTTGTGTTTATAAAAAAATAAAAAACAAATACTTTAAAATAAACAAATTGACGTACAAGATCGAAAAAACAAGTAAAAAATCGAATTTTTGTGTTGTGCATTGGCTATGCTATTTTTTTTGATTGGTAAGTGAAGGGAGGACACTCCAAGTGTCGAACTCGGTTCGATGAGAAGGCGGGAGAAATTTTTATTACTCAACCACGAACCATCCCTTAGTATGCTATTTTGAATCATTTGTTTTTTTAAAAAGTAACTTATTTTTATGTGTAATCAAACTAAGCCCGCGTGTCATTCAATGGGAAACTTTACACAAGCATTATTTGCTTTTCCTCATTTGCGGAGAGGAAAATGACTTGTGGCGGTTGTCAAAGGTCATTTCCAGAAGTAGCTAATCGGATTAATCGGAACCTGCTTTTAGTTGAATGAAAATGATTAAGCTCTTGTTTGGAATGGTTGTACAAGTGCTTTTCGTTTCACACGCGACGGGACTTTTTCTTGACACTTCTATTTGTAATAATTGAGCACAAAATTTTTACTTATTTTGTTGAGAAGCAACATTTGAATTACTTTAAAATCGTTTAATTTATTAATTATGCAAAACTCTTTCATAAAATATTCTTGGATTTGTTATTTTTACCCATTTTTAATTAGTATTTTTCTTTTTTTTTCTTTTTCTCTAACAACGTTTTGTGCTTTGGTTTGGAGGAAAAAAAAAAATCAAATCCTTGCACTAAAAAGAACATTGAATTTGAATGGAGAAAGCTAGTGAAAAAAAAAAGTATTTTTAATAAATTTAAATTTTAAAAATAGCTAAAGATAAAACCCATTTAAAAATGATGAAAAAATTAATTTATATCTTATTTTATTTTATTTATTTTTATGCCACATCTAAATAAGTTGATTAAAAAATGAGTTAAACAACCCAAACAGGGCCTCGGAATCATAAATCTGAAATTAAGGAATCAGATTGCCTTAGGGAAGGAATAATTATCCGGTGCTTCTGTACCCACGACAGTACATGGCTACGGCAGTGTATCTTTATCAAAATTACTGCCGTTCTGGTTTGACCGAAAAGTCAAGCTTAGCCCGAAATGTGTCATGACCAAGTGGTCCAAATACGGGATCCCGCGATTGAAGGATCGCAACCAACGGTTTTGATTAAACTAGACCCCTGCTCAGGGTTACGAAATGAAGTCGGTGAGGTGTACTGATTCATAGTTTCCCTTCCGTAACGTATGCGGGATCTCCCTGCATGGTCAACGGGGATGCGGTTCGAAGACCACCGTCCATTTTGCGGTGCCTGACACGTGGCACACTATGGTGACGATGGTTGACCACTTGACTTTTGTGGACTTGTACCTTTTGAGACGGAATCCACGATTGAGGTTGATGATCAATCGATGATTAGTTTGAAATTAACATCTGCATGAATATGGTGCCACGTGTGCAATAGAAATAGGAGAGATTTACATAAATATAATAAAAAAATAAATATTGTACCGAAATCGATCGTGGGAGAAGTATTGACAAAAATCGATTCGGTGTCGGCAGTGCTATCGACGACACCATGTCGGCAGTAGCACTGACGACACGGCGTTCTTCATCTTCTACAGCAACCCTCCATTTCAGTCTTCCTTCTTTGTCGTCACTAGAATTGACGACATCCTCCAATCCTTCACTTCCAGACCCTTCAACACCTTGCAATTCTTTAACCCCACGTTCTCGGCAACATGTCACTTGTAGTGAGGATACCCTTGTGCCTTAACCCCACGTTCTCGGCAACATGTCAAATGGTTGTGCATCAAATGGTTCTCAGCAAGCATCCGGGACCGCGTCATCAATTTTTGTTTTTTATTTGTTTATTTTATATTTTAAAATCTCAAAATAAGTAAAATAAATTTATTTTAATTTAAAATGCTAGAAATAAATTTTTTTCATTTTTTATTTTATGTATAAATTTATTTTTTATTTTTTTAAATAAATTTTAAAAATACAAATGATCAAATATATTTTGAGCAATTTTTCTTAATTTAAAAAATGTAAAATGAAAAATAAAAAATAAGAAAATAAAAAATAGAAAAACAAACAAAATGTTACCTTAATTAAATGATATTATTTATTTAGGACATGATTTGTTACACGAACTTTCCAGTTTGATAAATCAAGAATATCTATCTTTATTCGATTTTTTTTTAATAGATATAATTTTTTCATATGACTTTCCAGTTTAGTTTTTTTCATTTTAGGAAAAATGGCAACAGAAAATAAAAAATAAAAAAATATAAATAAAAAATGATAACGTTATTAAAGGGGTTTTTAATATTAAAATTTTAATTTTAATTTTTTTATTTTTGTTAGGCATGATTTTATTCTTTATTTCAGCATCTTTTTTTTGGAAAAAACGATAAATATAGATATACAATCTAATCATTAATTTAATTAGTATTAAACAAATCTTATTAAATTATTTTTAAAAAATATCATAATTAATAAATAATTTAATTTAATTGTTATGAAACATATTTTACAAAATTTAATGAATTTTTTAAAACTAATTAAATTAATATTTATTAAAAGAAAAATTAATAATAGTAAATAAAATTGTATTTTCAAAAGTAATTTTAGTTTTAATTTAAAAAAAATGACAATAGAAAATAACAAACAAAAAACGTACATAAGAAAAATGACAACATTATTAAATGGGTTCTTAATATTAAAATTATAATTTTAAATTTTTATTTTTGTTAGGTATGATTTTATTCTTTATTTCAGCACCTTTTTTTGGGAAAAATGATAAATATTTCAGTATATAAGCTAATAATTAATTTAATTAGTATTAAATAAATTTTATAAAATTATTTTTAATAAATATCATAATTAAATTATATGAAATATATTTTTTTAATAATTTTTTAATATAATTTATTTAATCATTTAGATAAGAGTTTTAGGCTGCTAAAAAATTATATTTTATTCAGTCATTTTTAACAAGTAATATAATTAAATTATAATTTATATTTATTGAATAAAAAAAATTTTAATAAATAATTCAATTTAATTGTTATCAAATATATTTTATTAAATTTAATTAATAATAAATTTATTATTAATATATTTTAATTAATAATATATTTTGAAGAATTGCAGAGTGTTGAAAGATTGCAAGGTGTTGAAGGATCTGGAAGCGAAGGATTGGAGGGTGTCGTCAATTCTAATGACGACACAGGGCTCAATCAAAACAAACTAAAGAAGGAAGACTGAAATGGAGGGTTGCTGCAGAAGATGAAGAACGCCGTGTCGTCAGTGCTACTGCCGACATGGTGTCGTCGGTAGCACCGCCGACACTGAATCGATTTTTGTCAATACTTCTCCTGCGATCGATTTCGGTACAATGTTTATTTTTTTATTATATTTATGTAAATCTCTCATAGAAATAGGCCCACTTGGCGCCAATGGCATGGTTGGACCAGAGCAAAATGCCCACCCTCTCAACCACTGTTTTCGCAATTGTTTTTTTTGGTAATTATTTTCGCAATTGAAGCGTTTGGATGGTGAGAAAGTATAAAAAGTTAGGAAAAACGGGTTGTGTGAATTATTTTTTAACGTTTAAAAGATTAATAAAAATTCATCAAAAAATTTGTTGGAACAATAGAAAAATAACCCATTTCAACAAATTTGGTTAGAAATCGTGTCAGACGAAGTTGAAAAAAAGGATAATTTTTTTATAGTTTTTATAACTTTTTTTTTGTAACAGTTTGTAAAATTTTTAAAAATAAATGCACGAAAAATGAAAATGATAGAAGTTGATAAAATTTTGTAACTTTTGGTAAAATTTGGGCTACTAAACATACTCGCTGTCTCTATGGAAGTCAAAATTACTCACACCAGGCGAGTACACACTCCACCCACTCCGTTTGGGGAGAGTATGAGGACACTAATAGCAGGGATAGGAATGGATGTTGGATTTTAGGGTTACTGAATGGGTACTGGTGTCTTTACCCTGCCCTGTATTTAAATATTTATTTATTAATTTATATATATATTTAATTTTTATTTAATATCTATAAAAATATTTTTATTTAATATATATAATATTTTTTAATGTTTATTTGTTATATATATATATATATATATAATATAATTTTTAATAGTTAGTATGTTTGGCGGGTAAACGGGGACCGAGACGGGAAATCCAACCCCATACTCTTTTAAATATTTATTTATTAATTTATATATATATATATATTTAATTTTTATTTAATATCTATAAAAATATTTTTATCTAATATATATAATATTTTTTAATGTTTATTTGATATATATAATATAATTTTTAATAGTTAGTATGTTTCGCGGGTAAACGGGGACCAAGACGGGAAATCTATTATTTAGCAGGAAGAGGTATAGGAAAAATTTTTATCCCTAAAATGAGAATGGAGAAGGGGATGAAAACGAGAAAGATTATATCTGTCCCATACCTATTTCGTTGACATCTCTAATTGTCTCTATCCAACACCCAAAATGTAAGCAAAAGCTCATAAAAATATAAACAATTTATGGGATCATTCACAAGCCTTTGTTTTTCTTTTTCTTTTTTTTTTTTAAATTTTTCTAAAAGAGCTTAATAAAAAATTTAAATTGTTTGAGTCGAATAGGTCAAATTAGTTTAATTTTTGAAATCTTGTTGGCTCAAACTATATTTATGATTTTATAGTTTTTCATTTTAATAGTTGACGAGAAAAGTTATACTTGTCCCATACCTATTTCGTAGACATTTCTAATTATCTCTATCCAACACCCAAAATGTAGGAAAAAGCTCATAAAAATATAAACAATTTATGGGATCATTCACGAGCCCTTGTTTTTCTTTTTCTTTTTTTTTTTAAATTTTTTCTAAAAGAGCTTAATAAAAAATTTGAATTGTTTGAGTCGAATAGGTCAAATTAGTTTAATTTTTAGAATTTTGTTGGCTCAAACCATATTTATGATTTTATAGTTTTTCATTTTAATAGTTTTCATGTCAAGTAAATATTGTTTGAACATTCACACTTTTTAGTTTTTAGATTTCCTTGAGTTAATGTTGCAATCTTAAAATTGTGTTTAGATCAAAGATTTGTTAAAAAAATAAAATAAAAATTTTATAGATTTAAAATTCTTCTTTTTTTTTAGATTGTGATAAAAAAATTTAGAAAAAAGTATGAAATTTTAGTAATAAAATCAATTAAATTAAAAAACTAATATATTAATAAATGTCATTTATTTTATTATATTTTTAATTCATTCAAAAGATAATATATATTTATTTTAAATTTTATAATTATCTCATATTTTTCTTATCTTTTTCCTTACTAAACTTTTACTCCAAACATGCTGAAAAAATGAAAATTAACATCTCCCACACACACTAACTACTATAATAGGACAATATTATGTGTAGTTGATGAATCATAATTTTGCTAAGAGATTTTTAATTTCTTTTATTAATGACTTTTAAACATACACAATACACAATTTGGAGGAGGTTTATAAATAATTTTTTTAAAATTTATAAATTAGTAGGTACATGCTCCCTTGCGCTTGAATATATTTTTTAAATGACTCCTATTTTGATCGTTAGAAGGCTAATTGGTCAGATTCTCCTCGATTGACAGCCTTTTTTTAAGCATTCGGTGAGTAAAGAAGCAAGATTGAGAAAGTATATGATGGGTGTATTTAGAGTGTAAAAAATGAGATAATTTATGAGTTCGTAATTTGTGTAGTAAAATAAAAAGTGAAAAATTTTTAAAAATTTTTAAAATTTTTTCAACAATTTTAAGTAAACTAAATGTAAGATATCATTGAAGAAAGAGCAATCAAACACGAAATATATTTAAGTGCTGAATTGGAATCTAACTAGTATCCAAGTGTAATTAAATTTTATTTTGAATATTAATTTTGTTATTTAATCTTAGAGATTATAAAATAAATTTAAAAATGATTTATAAAATAATATATATTTATATTTGTAGAAATGAATTATAGAAGTTAAAAAAATAATTATTATATCATATATAATATTTAAAAAGTACTCATATATTGAGACATCGTTTGGTTTGCTAAAACAACAAAAATATCTGAAAATCTCTAAACTTTCTAACACATTTTGACCGCCCTGTATTTGGTAAAATCTTTATAAATTTTTATATATATCTACATATCTCAACAAATTTTTACAAACTCCAATATATTTTTTACAAACCTCAATAACTTTTTCTCTGATCCTAATAACTTTTCAACAAATTTTAACAAATCTGACATAAATCCATAGGAACGGATTGAAAAAGCCGTTCTCATGGTTTTTCTCTCCAATTTTTTCATGCAGAAGTCAAAAAATTTAGCAATTTTCAAACAAATTCTGATATAAATCCGTGGGAACGGATCAAAAAATCGTTCCTATGATTACTCTCTCCAACTTTTTATTATAAAAGTTCAAAAATTATACTATTCATGTCAAAAAAATATGATTTAAATTACAAATATCAAACGTCAAAAATTATCAAAGACTATATTTTTTTCTTATTATTATTATTTTTTTACTACTCAAAACGCTACCATAATTAAGCTAGCGCACTTGTACAGCTGTCCAAGTTGTCATAATGAATTAATTATTATCTGCTGTGTGTATCTATAGAGCATTTACAAACATGTATACTAATGGTTGGAAAATCCTTTGCAACGCTTCTGTCAACAAATTAACCCTTCTGCAAAAGAATTAATACTACTTCCAGACCTCATGCGTGCGGGGGAGTTTCTTGATTCAGTACGCTGTCAACAATTATGGCAGTAAATGACTTGAGCAGTAGATTATTCAAATTTGACTTAGATAAATTTTCAAGCCAATTTTAACGAGTTTTAATTATACCAAGTCTGAGCAACTACTTGAATTTGAAATTAATCGAGGTATAAATTATATATGTTGGATTTAAAAAATTTCATTGTTTAATTTTGAATTTTTTTTTTATATAATGAATTGAATATGGATTGAACACGAATTATATTAAGTTTATTTTGTCATCTTAATTAACCATAATCTCTTCTGAATTAATTAATTCGCGCAGAAGATGGAAAATAGAAATTCACTCTTTTGCTGGGAAGACCATGCCCTAGGGTTTGAACAGCAATGATTCTACTTCTACATTTGAGTGGAGAAGATGGACCTACTGTGTTGAGACAATTCTATGGGGCATTTTATGATGCAGACTTGTTTCATTTTCTTATCTGGACTTAGTGAAAATTATGAAGATGTAACATATTCCTTTGAGAGTGATGTATATATATATTCTGAAATAAAGCACCCACTGAAAATGGGCAAGCAACATGGAATTTTGTGTGAATTCAGCTTTATAACAAGCTATATCCAACTCGAATAGAACCAAAAATGCAAAAGAATTAAAGAAAGAGTTTAAGTAGAAAAGCTAAATTAGAAGGGAGTAATTTAAAAGAACTAAGAATTGCTTGTCTCGAATGTATGCAAGTAGAGAAAATGCTATTTTACCAAAGGAGTCTACTAGGAAAAAAAAAAAAAAAATCAGAAGATTGTGATAAAAATCATTGTGCAATAACGTGATAAGTACTTCTGTTTTTAAAATAATAAGTTCACAAGTTTATGTTGTAATTTTAGTGATTTTTTTAAAATATTACAAAAAATATTATTATCAAATTATAGTAAGCGTGAATTTTGATAAAATAATTTAGCAACATATCATTCTTTATTAGGAGCGGAACCAAAAATAATGTCCTGACTTAGAATAAATTAGGAATTCATAGAGAATTGATTGAAGTTAGGTTGTTCAAGAAATAGATTAAGTTAATTCTTTTTTTTATCCAAAATTTATTTAATAATTTTTTTCTGTACTGATCTTGACCCCATCACAACCCCCCTTACCCTCCGCCCGTGCTCTCTATTGTATATATAAATTAACCTAGTGTTTATGCATATCTACCACCATGCATGTGTATATATTTATAGTGTTTGTGTGGTTTCGAAGGCCTTCATTGTCATGACAGCTGAAATAAAGAATCCAAAAGAGAAAAAAAAATTTAATTAATTTATGTTGGCATACATTCAAGGGGGAGGTCCACCAAATTTTCTTGTTCGATCTCTGCTCGCCACTTTCTCTTCTTTGAATATGTTACCTTCGCAGCGATGAGTGAGGTTTGCTTTATATATGCATTTCCTTTTCATTGATAAGTGTAGTTATTCTGCAAGCAGCATCAAGAAAAAGTTTGATATATACATACATGCACAAATATGTTGCTCTAAATATCAACAATTCTAAGCATTTCAATCAATTGAATAGCTATAGATGCAGTTACTATAAGACTCGGGGATTTATTAAATGGTTAGAAATGTGTATATTTGACCTTAAAATCGTTAAAATGGAGATAATATCTAAAAATATTGGTAGAAGATTCAAAAAATCAATCCATAGAAATATAATATTTTATTATCTCTATCTCGATTTTAGATACTAACGAAACTCATCTATATTAATCAGGCAAAACCCTACAAATTAAACTCACGAACGATTTTATACCCAATTATATGCAATTGAGATTTTTAATAGATTTTTAACGTATTTGATGCAATCACCTATACAGTTAAAAGTAAATTATTAACTTCATTTAGGATTAATTTTGTAGTATTAAAAATTTATTTGTAATATTTTATTTTAAGTATTTTAGTTTCTATCTTAATTACTATATTTAAATTACATCCGTTAATTCGGTAGAATAACGCACATAAACTTTAACTAGTATAATACAAAAAATGGTTAATATTACACAATGTAGAAAAATCTATTAAAATAACAACTGAAACACTTGTGATGTGTCATTAAAAAAAATCATAAAAACTTACAAAAATCTATTTTGTTTGACAATATTAATTACCACTCTTTACTTGAAGGACTCCAGTTTCTCATTTCAGCTCCCCCACAAAATTTTAATTATACAGAGTTGATTTACCAAACATAATTTCATTGCATCGGTTTGAATTTTTTTTTTATTTTTATAAATGCATTTCAAATTGTAAAAAATATGCATATATATATATATATACACATATCCATATATGTATATATTGACCTTCCTGTATTACAAGATAAAGTGGAATCATTCTTTCACGTGCTCAAGAAGGTGGATACATGCCCATGCATGTCATTTTATTGGCTCTGAAAATGATGACCACAAGAGAGTGCCCGTCAAATTAAAGTTGAAAGTGTCTGTTCACTCTCCCTCTGCTTTGTCATGAAAATTATTTTACTTTTTTTTGATAATTTTTGAGTATGATATTTATTTTTTCAAAAGAAAAATTTTGAAAAAAAAATACTTACAAATAAAGAACATTGGTAAACATACATACATATAAAAAAGCAGGCCTACTCGATCTTTGTCTTTGGTTAAACCTCCAAAGGCAGTGGAATTTTGTTAGGTACTGGTGTGACATATGATATATATATATATATATATATATATATTTAACAAACTATCTTCTTAGTCTTATTTATTTATTTTTTTCACACAAACATAGTAGATCTTTGGCGCATCATCAATAGTCTTACTAATTAGTGAAATCTTTCGTCCTAACTAAAGTTCACTGTGAAGGATTATTGTAAGTTACTGAATGATATACAAACCCACACTTACATTACAAAAAGATTTGTTTTGTGATTCAATTTTCAGAAGAAGGTATATATATATATTTATAGTAATGCTACACTTACCCATTATCTTTTACACATTTCTTATAGGCCACTGGTTATAATGAATTATGACCAGTATAGTCTTATTGAAAATCATTACAACCAACCGCATGTAGAAAGTGACATCCAACGGCTGTGATATTTTAAACAGAATATATTGGTCATAACCCATCATAACTAGTGGTATGTAAAAAGAGTGTAACATTAGTTATATATTTATATAGTTGTTCCAACTTCCAAGGTATGATCAACCGGGTAACCGAGTTAATTTCCCTCCATGAAGACATTCCGAGCTCATTCATGAAATAGCAAGGATGGCTTTGGTCAGCAAATTGGAGGGAGGGTTCCAAGAGCCAGTTGAAAATTAATATTCAATACAGCTCCCATTGATTTATGTGGGCTGCTTTATTATTATTATTATTATTATTATTATTATTATTATCTTTTGAATTATTTGGATATTTTAAAAGTTTGAACATTCTGATCAAATATTGGTGGCTGGATTCTCTCACTCAAGAAAGATGTAATCTATCAATTTCAAAAGAAAGCTTTTAATCCTTTCGGTGGAATGTGATACTCTCTGTTGGTCTGCCACAGCTTCTAATCATCTATTTTATTTTCTTCTCAAAATCAATTTTATATATATGTTCAGAAAAACCAAGCCAATTTTTGTTTCATAAAACTACATAAATGAGACTGCATGTGACATTCCCTTCTTCCGACTAAAATAATGGGACATAATTAAAATCATAACGGCTGAAATAATTTTGTTATATATATATATATATATATAGAAAGAAGAAGAAAAAACTAAATTTGAAGTATGAACAGTATATTATTAAAGGGTTAAATATTTACTGGCTCCTTAAACTATCAAAATTTTTTTTTACTTCCCCCTTCAACTACCAATTGAACTCCCTTCCCCTTTTAACTATCATTTTTTCGTTTAATAAGGACAAATCACATTTTCCATCCAATAGATGGATGGAAAAGTTAGTCTCAAGGCTATATTAATTTTTTAGCTTAAATATCCATTTGCCCCTTAAACTATTACTTTTTTTACTTCCCTTTCATCTATCAATTGAACTAGAACGAGAGTATTTTGGGTTAAATATCTACATTGAACTAAATGGGTACAAAAACTAATGGTTTATTTTTTGATTGCGTGTGCATCGCATTATTTTTACGGGTGATGTTTACAATTTGTTTGTTTGCCAAAACAAAAAAAATTATGCGATGCCTACAATTATGTGTTGCTTGATACTTACAAGTCGGTTTTCTTTCGGTGGGAGCCCTCAAGACCCATACCATTTTTGAAACTCTAGCTTTATTGATGAAAACCCTTCAGATCCGCAATGGAGTTAAAAAACGGTGACTGAACTAAAAAGCCCCAATTGATTTAAAATCAAAAAGGTTCCCAAGTTACTAAACCAATTAGAAGGTTATAGGTTTGCTTTAACCGGCATAAGTTTACTTTGCTAAACCAATTAGAAGATTATAAGTTTGCTCTGCCAACCATCAAGATCCTACAATAGAGTTGACCGGCATAAGTTTGCTTTGAATCCCTTCGGAAATATTTGGTTTGACCGGCAAAAGTTTGCTTTGATCAATAAATTAAAAACTCTTAGTTGTTTTAAGTGTATGAAATGTCCATACTACCCTATTTCTTTTTTCATTAGTTAAAAAAAAAATAATTAATAGTTTCCGTCATAAATTTTAGATTGAAAACATGATTTGTCCTTAGTAAAAAAGAAAATGATAGTTAAAAGGAGAAGAGAGTTCAATTGATAGTTGAAAGGGGAAGTAAAAAAAATTTTTGATAGTTTAAGGAGTAAATAGATATTTAACCCTATTATTAAACTTACCAAAATAAAAAAAAAAGTATATTGTTAATATACATATTATGAAGTATGCACTACCCTTCTGAAATCAATTGAAAAACTTAATATATATACACACACATAGATACAAGATAAATTGATTAATTAAAAGAAACAATGTATAGAGGGTAAATAATTAAGTCTGAAGCCAATGTGTATATATATTGCATGGTTTTAAACTGAATAAATAAATAAATAAATAGAAGGTATATATGTTAGTAGGGGCAGATCCAAAAAATTTATTAAGTGGGGATAAAATTAAACAAAAATAAATATTACAAATTTTTAAATGACAAGATTTAAGTACCGCTTCGAAGTTCAAATTATATCAACTTTTGGTATTTTTTACCAAAAATTATTAGCTGTAATTTTCATTGTATTTGGTAAAATAAATAGCACTTTTAAACAATATTTAGTAATTTTTTTATAATTTATAAGTGTTTGTTAAAATTTTTGGCAACTTTTGATAAATTTTAACAACTTTTGACAATTTTTGGATTAAGTAAGTTACTGTAACTGAGTAAAAAAGTGACAAATTTTAATTGATTTAACAATATAAAAAATTATCAAATGTATTTAAAAAAGTAAATTTTAAATTGAATGGGATAATTTATATAATATGTATTAAAAAATAAAAAATTTATATAAAATATATAAAATACATACAATTTTTTCAGCCAGCGGGGCAGCTGCCGTGTATGTAAGGCAGTAAGACAAACATTTTCTTTCTTGCATTTTAGAAACATTGTTTGCATGAGCACTGGAAAGTTGTTGAGGTTTGGTAATTGATTGAACATATCGGGAGGCTTTCTAGATATTGTGAGTCTCCCAGGTATATATGCTTTCCCAAACATGGATAATTAATGATATTATAGTACAAAGGAAAGCCAATGATGTATAATATATATATATATATATATATATATATATATATATGCACCACCTTGATTGAGAATAAAATGGTGCTGGAAAATAGCATGTAAGGGGCATTTGATCACTAACGAAGACATGACTGATCGAAAGAACAATCCCTCAAGTAATGGAGTGAAACGTAGTACAGAGAATCGTTTAATTTTTAGGCGATTACACCATACCATAGAATCAATCAAAAACCGAAAGTTGGTCGAGTATTGCAAGGAGTTGCCTTTATATATATATATATATATATATATTTTTAGCATAATCAGAAAATTCTTAACAGGAGCACCCTTTCGTTGCATCCAAAACGTGGACTGAAAAAAGGATAGAATTACAAAGTAATTCTGCTATTATATATATATATATGTGTTAAGAATAAAAGAAGAAGGAAAGAATTATGTATTAATATTTATTTATGTGTGTGATAATACAAGACTATAAGATCCTTTATATAAGAGAACAATAATCTTAATCCTGATAGGAGATAGTAATCCTAATTATGATTGGATATACAAAATAAGAAATGGAATAATAATCCTAATTATGATATAAGGAAAGATATAAAATAAGGGATACTAATTATATACGATTATACATTACTAAATCTAACAGCCCCCTCAAATTCAAGGTGGCAACACAGGAAGCAGCTTGAGTTTGGAGATTAACTCGAAGAAACGACCAGGAGGATGAGCCTTCGTGTAAAGATCGGCAGTTTGATTTGCTGAGGATACAGAAATGAGACGAACAATGCCACTTCTGACATGTTGATGAATAAAGTGACAATCTATTTCAATGTGTTTAGTGCGATCATGAAAAACATCATTGTGAGCAATCTGAAAAGCACTTTGATTGTCACAATATAATATAGTGCCTGTAGAATGAGTGACACTCATATCAGTAAGAAGCCATCTAAGCCAAAGGAGCTCTTGAGTGGTATCGGCGAGAGCACGGTACTCAGCTTTAGTACTAGAACGGGCAGTGAGAGTTTGTTTCTTGCTACGCCAGGCTATGAGAGAAGTCCCTAGAAAGAAACAGAACCTTGTCGTAGAACGACGATCAGTAGGATCACCAGCCCAGTCGGCATCAGAAAAAGCATGTAACTCAAGTGAGGACTGGGCTGAGTAATGAAGACCATGAAACATAGTGCCTTTGATATATCGGAGAATGCATAGCAAAGCAGTAAAATGATGAGAACGTGGAGCAGCCATGAATTGACTAACAATGTGAACAGCATAAGCAATGTCAGGGCGAGTGACAGTAAGATAAATAAGACTACTAACAAGTTGACGATACAAAGTCGCATCAGATAATGGTGCACCATCAAGAGGGGTAAGACGGAGCTATGGATCAATTGGAGTAGTAGCAGTCTTGCAGTCAGAAATACCGGCCCGTGTCAAGAGATCAGAAGCATACTTAGCTTGAGAGAGAAAGTAACCAGAAGAATCTCGGGAGATCTCCAAGCCCAAAAAGTAATTGAGAAACCCCAAATCCTTCATCTCAAACTGTCGACTAAGAAATTGTTTGAGATGAGAAATGCCAACACTGTCATCCCCAGTAATAATCATATCGTCCACATAAAGGAGAAGAAGAATAGATCCAGCTGTAGTGGTGCGGATAAACAAAGCAGAGTCATATGAACTGGGGATAAATTCAAGCTCACGAATAGTAGAGCTAAACTTCGCAAACCAGGCACGAGGAGCCTGTTTCAGCCCATATAGTGCTCAACGAAGCTTGCAAACATGAGAAAACGGAACAGAGGAGCCCGGAGGAAGTTGCATATAGACTTCCTCAGTAAGATCGCCATTTAGAAAGGCATTCTTAACGTCTATATGATAAAGATCCCAGTTACGAGCAGCAGAAATAGCAAGTACACTGCGAACGGAAGTAAGCCTAGCAACAGGAGCAAAAGTTTCTTCATAGTCAATACCATACTCCTGAGTAAAACCTTGAGTAACAAGACGAGCTTTGTGTCGCTCAATAGAACCATCTGAACGGGTTTTGATTTTATAGATCCATTTGCAACTGATAGCAGTCTTCCCAGGAGGAAAGGGAACCATATCCCAAGTATGAGTTTTCTCAAGAGCCTGTAACTCATCATCCATAGCTTGCTGCCATAAAGGGTTAGTACAAGCCTCACGGTAAGAAGAAGGTTCGTGAGTAGAAAAGGCAGCAGAACCAACAATATAATCACGAAGACGAACAAAAGGTTGTGTTACTCGTTTAGGACGTTCTGAAGGAGGAGATTCGTCAACAAGGGATGGAGGAGAAGACTCATCAGGAGTGGTCACAAGTCCAGCAGAAGACCCAGGTGTCTCGGGATGAACCGTAAGCAGTGGTGTCTGAGAGACCTGTGGACTATCTGCATCAAATATGTCAGAATGCAAATCTTTGGAAATATCAGTAAAGAGAGGATTATGGGAAGAGGTAGAAAGATGAAATGGAGAAAGAGTAGAAAACATCTTGTGTTCCCAAAAGACAACATGTCGAGAGACACGAAGACGTCGAGAAATAGGATCCCAACACCGATACCCCTTATATTCAATACCATAACCCAAGAAACAACAAAAACGAGAGCGTGGTTCAAGTTTAGTTCTTTCATGGGGTTGAAGGAGAACAAAACAAGCAGACCCAAATACTCTAAGATGAGAATAATCAGGAGGGGAACCATACAAGCGTTCAAAAGGGGTAGAATTACCAATGACAGAAGTGGGAACACGATTAATGGTGTAGGCAGCAGTAAGAGCAGCTTTCCCCCAAAATTTTTCTGGATAGGTGGAAGAAATAAGAAGGGCACAGATTGTGTCAAGAAGATGACAATGTTTACGTTCCGCCTGACCATTCTGCTGAGAAGTACCAGGACAAGAAAGATGAGACTGTGTCCCCTGAGAGCGTAGAAAAGATAAAACCTCAGAGTCAAGATATTCCATAGCATTATCAGTTCGAAAAACCTTGATTGTACGAGAAAATTGAGTTTTCACCATTGCTGAGAAATCAGAGTATATCTGTTTAAGTTCAGAACATTTAGTTAAAAGATATAACCAAGTATAGCGAGTATAATCATCCACAAAAATAACAAAATAACGAGAGCCCCCCATAGTGGGAGTGGGTGAAGGTCCCTAGATATCCGAGTGAACGAGATCAAATGGTGCAAAAGAAACAGAATTACTTTTATTAAAAGATAAAGTGGGTTGTTTAGCAGTTTGACATGATAAACAATCAACTTTCTCAGAAACCACATGACCCAATTGACCACTAGAAACTAAAGTTTTCAAACGACTAAAAGACACATGACCCAAACGACAATGCTAAAGATTAAAAATAGAAGCTGTGGAAGCAGAAGCAGTAGAGGATGGTGGAAGTTGGAGGTGAACAATCTCAAACAGACATCCATGATTACGGCCTATCCCAAGAACCTGTTTCATCTGTGGGTCCTGCACCTAATAACCAGAAGCAGAAAAAGTAACAATCAGACCAAGTTCACATAATTGACTAACAGACACAAGATTTAAAGCAAGGGTAGGAATGTGGTAAACATTAGAAAGAGAAATAGATGAAGTAGAAATATGACCAGTGTGGGTAATAGACATATGAGTACCATCAGCAGTATGAATAATGGGAATAGAGGATGATGAAGCAATAGACGGAAAAATTGTAGAATCAGAAGTCATATGATTGCAACATTTTGAGTCAAAATACCAAGAGGAAGTACCTGGCATGACGGAGAGGGCAGTAGAAGGAGATGTACCAGTTTTGGCAAGTACTTGCTGAATGATAGACTCCACATTAGTCATAGAAAAGGATGGGCCAGAAGAGGAGGATCCGTTTGAAGTAACAGCAGCAGTGGTACGAGAACTATGAGATTTAGCAAAGGACTTAGAGGATCCCTTTTTGGAATGAGCTCCAGAGGAGGAAGCCTTGGGACAGTCACGTTGAAAATGACTAGGAGCTGTTTTGTGGCAAGTCAAACACTCACGAATTGGACAATGTTCAAATGAATGATTGTGTGGTAGACCCCTTTTTAGATAGTAGATGCAGGAGTGAGGAGTCAATGGGCCAGAAGATCGACCGTGAGACATGGCAAGAGCGGCATCTGGAACTGGAGATGGTGGTATAGTAAGAACTGAATCCAACGCCTTAGTTTTGAGACCCAGACGAGTTTCTTTGGACAAGAGTTCTGAAATAGCTTGTTCAAGAGTGGGTAGAGGCATGCGATAGAGCAATACGGCACGAACCGACTCAAAAGTGTCATGGAGAGCCATAAGAAATAGCAAAAGTCGCTGATGATTGCGGTGGATAGTGTACAATTGAGCATCCTTAGAGTGTTTCTAGGTAGGTTCACATAAAGCAAGCTGATCCCAAACAAAAGACATTTGAGAGAGAAAATCATTGATGGATTGCCCAAGCTCTTGACGCATACGATGAAGAGTCTGAAATAACTGATACTGGTGAGCATGACCAGTGGTCTGATAGCAATTCTTTAAGAAATCGCAAATAGCCTTAGCAGAAGAGGGATACTGATTATCGTCTTGGAATTGGCCAAATTGAAGACTGATGGAAGGAATAGTAGTGGCACGAAACCAGGTGACAATTTGATAATTCTTGCTTTCCTAATCATCAAGACGATCCTCAAAAGCAGACTGATCCTCATCGTCTTTCTGGATGGGTTTTTTCTGAGAGCCAGAGATAATATGCTATAAACGACGTCCTTTGATAAAGCCAGAGAGAGCTTGTGCCCACAAAACATAATTAGTCCCATCCAGAATGACAGAGAGGGACGTAATGTTGTCAGAGCGATCCACAGAAAAAGCTTTCATAGTGCCCAATAAAGATAAACAATAAATCCGAGTAGAACAGAGATCACCAGTGCGTCCAGAACGTCGAAAAAGGTAAGGAACCGGTCTGAACATTGGAGCAGCTAAGGCTACGTGGCAGATCGCAGTTCGCTGGCGTGAGCGCGATCCAGTGTGGCAGGTGCACCAACGAACAGTCCACGCGGCGCACCGTGATTCGTCGAGATGACATCAGCGAGGCGAATGTGCAGACTAGCGGCGCGTGAATTCGCGTGAAGTCACGTGCAATTTTCAGGCGGCGCGTAGAAGTAGATCTCTGGTTCTGGTTGGTGGCGTTGGGTTCGTCTATGAGAGACGAATCCGATGATGTATGTAGATGTTGAAATATTCATCAGAAGAGTAATATAGAAGCGAAAAATCAAGGCTTTTTTAACTCTGCTGATGATATATACCAACGCAAGATCTCGCCGGAAAATAATGGCCGATGAAGAAGAGAAAAAAAAAATTAGAGCCTCTACTCCGATACCATGTTAAGAATAAAAGAATAAGGAAAGAATTATGTATTAATATTTATTTCTATGTGTGAGAATACAAGACTACAAGGTCCTTTATATAAGAGGACAATAATTCTAATCCTGATAAGAGATAGTAATCCTAATTATGATATAAAGAAAGACATAAAATAAGAAAAGACATAAAATAAAGGATACTAATTATATACGATTATACATTACTAAATTTAACAATATGTAAGTTTTTTTTGGTAATTATATAAATATGTAAGTTATTTGATAGAATATATGCATTTCTTTGAAATGACATTAATTGCAATACTACCGGGGCAAGTCCATTGCATACATAAATCACTGCAACTCACTCCTGGCATGCGTGGAGGAGGAACTTTAACGTTTATTCCATTATATATATATATATATATAACAAAACATAGTGAATCTAATAATATATGTATGCATGTATATTAACATAGCTACTTTTTATGATTAACCATGGTAAACTGTTCAGGGCATTTTCTTACCACGTACACATTAGGGCCGCCAGTACTAAAAGAGAAAGGAAGCTAGAAAAGAAGAAGATCAAAGATTGGAAAGATCTAAGCGATTAATTTGTACAAATTGATCGAGTTGACCTTATTTAAAACAGATGGTGTATATATATATATATATATATGAGGAGGGGTTTATATATGTATATGGGTCACAAATTAATTACTAGAGCCACAAAGCTCCTGCATCTTTAAGCATCTTCTTTAGTGAGCCATTGAGTTGAAGGGTCATGACAGTGTTAGCAGATCCCACAAATTTACCTCCAATGAACACAGCCGGCACCGCAGGGTTGCACCCCAGCCTCGTCAGGGCGCACTCCATCTCCCTCCCTTTCGAATCCTCGTCGAGCTCGTGAACCATAGGGCTCACGCCTTGCTCGTAGAAGAGTCTCTTGATGGCGTGGCACATGCAACACGAGCTCTTGCTGAAGATCACCACCGCCCTTTGCGACGCCAATTTCACCACCCGATCCATCCAAACAATGTGCTATATCAAATGCAATATTTAAATATACAAAAAAAAAAAAAAATTATGAAGTAATTAGAATGGAGCTAGCAAATATGGTAATTAATGGTGGATTTGGTCGTTTGGGATGGTATTTGAGAGCTCAAGGACATCTATATATATACACACATACTTTAACACGTACACTCAAGAATGGGAAGGCAGTGAGCTTGGTATTTCAATATTGTTTAATGCAAAGTTGAAGAAAAGGAGAGATGAAAAGGTGAAGGTTCCTTGAGATATTTGGATAGATGCTAAAACAGCTCACGACCCTTGCATTTGATTGTGACTTGTGTGGTTGGCTTCCTATACATTACCACATATGTATATATATATTTATATATCGCCCCGACCTAGTTGTAGTCAGAATCCCATGAAACTAAATAGATCAATCCAAATGCTGTCGAAAGCAAATTCATGTAAAATTTGAATATATATATATATATATGTATATATGTGTTCGTAAAACCTAGTATCACGCTAATTTCTTTAGGAATAACAATTGGGTAGATCGAAAGCGGATATGACAGTATCTAAATCCAAACTCTAAACACTTCTTTTGCCTCCAAATTCGCCCTAAACTTCTTTCTTTTTTTTTTTTTCTTTTTTTTTTTTTTTTTGGGTAAGGGAGATAATTCGCCCTGAATTTCGAACAGATATATATTTTTTTGAACTTTCATTCCCGCTTCAAAGGGAGAATAGATATATTTGCGGATATCTAAAAATCCGAACCCTTATCCATCTCCAAATTCGTCGCTAATTTAATACATAACTTGATTGCATATGTAACCTATATTATAACCAAATAATTCATCTCTAAAACCAAAATAATATATAAACATCATCAAAATGATAATTCATCGAAGTAATACATAAATATCTCTAAAACCAATATTTTGCCAAAGTATCATTTTACCAACTAATATATAATAAATATACATAATTTTAAAGTATCAACATTGTCCCAACTTAAAGTAGCAAATATAAAATACGATAGTTCATAATATAATTATTAGTCCCAATTTCATGAATCTCCAAAAAGTATCCATACATATTCTGGGAATTTGGTGCTATTCAAGTCTGTTTAAATAATTTTTGGGACAGATTAAGGCAAATCGAGACAAATTCAGATCAAATATTAGATTTGGAATAACTTGGGGCAGAGGCAGTCCTATCTTCATATCTGATCCAATATTTAAAATTTTGTTTTAAAATATACCTAAATCTGATCTCTAAAAAAATTTAAATCTCATATTCATTTATCTTGGGTAAGATATCGAATTTAGACAGGTGAACTGAGATAGTCATCCTTACTCTACTTTGTGTGTGAATGAAAGTTAAATTTATTATTGCTGTGCATATTGTACCATTACGCAAGGGTGGGTGCATGGTGCGTGAGGAATGTCAACTTCGAACTTATAGGAAGATGGGGATGAGACTAGACGAAGAGACAGAGACTTGGTCGAATATTTGCGTCAGTGTGTTATTGTGCGAGGTTTTTTAATTGACATTAATTAATATTATTGCCAGTAAAATTGGCTAAATTTGGGTTTTGATAAATATCTATATTATTATATAAAAACAACATTAAGATATTTGGTGAAACGTAGAAATTAATAAAATTTTAATTTTTGTAAAATTTTTTACCTTCTTTCATTAATATATCTCTCAATTTCTCACAACTATCATACTTTTTATAGAAATGAATTTTTTTTTTTTTAGTAATTATCACTTAATTTAGTAAATTTAATTTTACATATTTTTATATTCTTTAGATGCCTTTTTAACCACCCCACTATATATTTTTACATTTTTTTATATTTTTTAAATGCCATTTAATTATAAATTATTTACTTAAATTCTATTTGAAAACTAATTATCTAATATTTTACCAGGGTTTCAATAATTTTATATTTTAAATTTATTTGGTATTTTATATAAAATTAAAAAATATATATTTACCTAAAAATAGTCACATTTAGTGTGTACATCTATGTCTAATATATATATATATATGGATCACTTGGAATCAGTCTAGCTGAGGTTAAATTTGGCTGACAGAAAGAAAAGAAAATTGTTTTGAAGGAAGTTTTGGAAATTTAGAACTTTGTTGAAATGAAAAATGAAAATAATTATTTTTTTCTTTAATTTGGATGGATAAGCCAATTAAATGACATGAAAAATGAATGGGTGGTTTCAAAATAAATTATATTTTCTAGTTATTTGATTGCATGAATAAAAGATGAAAAGTATGTCCGAGTACGTATAATATTTCTTTCTCTTTTCACCTGAAAATCCAAACATATATTTATAGCATATAGTTTTATTAGTTAATAAACCATAGTAATATGCAATTATTATTATTATTATTATTATTATTATTATTATTTTGTGAAATCAAAATGATACTTCTTAAGATTTTATTAGTACTTATCGCTTATATATGACGGAGGAAAACTGTGGTTACATTCGTTGGTCTACAACAAGCCAATTAAGTACAATATTTTGAAATTATAAAGGCTATACTTTTGGTAAACTAAAAAATTACATCGATTTTTTACTAGCTATTTCTATTTGGTAAATTTTAAGTATTTTAGTAATTTTTTTTATCAAAAAAAAAAAATGTTAGACATGCTTAAAAAAATACGTTCTCCTATTTTCAAGTATTTTATTTTTTATATTTTTTTAAAACGTGGATAAGATGCTTAAAATTGGGTACGAATAAAAAGAAGAAAATTAAATTTTAATTAAAGGAAAAAAAAAAGAACCAAGACCCAAAAAAAAAAAACAAAGTAGTCGTTGCTCTTGATTTACCAATGGGATCGGAGTTCGGAGTTAAGGGGATGTTTAGTTAGTAAAAGTTTGACTAAAAAGTACAGTAAAAAAATAAAAATTTGATACAAAAGTGATATGTAGTAAAATTTAATTGGAAGAAAGTACAAAAAATTAGTAAAAATTAGTATGTTTTGGTTCGTTTTATCTAACTAAACAGCCCTAAATGATTAGAGTTTGATAATTAATAATGACATATTTTTAGGACTGTTACCATTTGACTGTTTTCTAAATAAAGGAGCATAGACGTTTTATTGCTCAGGTTTGTTTTGTCGACGGATGAAAATCACATTATAACCCGAGTTGAATCCTGATCATGGGGTCTGCATCAATTCATCAAGCATGAAATTCAACTTCTAGACAATGAAAATCTCTAGAGGAATCAAAATAGACTGAGATTAAACAAATATATGAAGGGACCCCACATTCATGAATGTGTTAGGGATGATATGATCCCTGTACAGATTTTATGCAAATGCCAAGATAAGGAATCATACACACTACTACTGCAATCCACGTTTGTAAATTTTCGGCAGAATAATTCCCGTCATTAATTAAGGAATAAAAACACGTGAAAATCAGTCTATTGTCTACATGGATTGTTTGGATAAATATATATATATATATATATATATATAACTATGTAAACAAATTCTAGTTATTTAAGTTTAGTTTGAGTTTGAAAATGCATTTGAGGATAGCTTGCTAACATTTCAAGTCTAGATTTAGGTAGCATTTGGAGTAGTGAAAAAAAAAAAAAAGAAAAAGAAAGAAAAAACAAGAAAAAATGTAGTCTATGATAACTTTTGGCATTTGGCATTTTTAACCTAAACTACATTTTTAACATAAATCATGTTTTTTAGATATGAATAATATAATTTTTAGACTTTTGCGGTAACAAGTCAGAGAGAGAAAACGTAAGAACAGTTTTTTTGATCAATTCCCACATATTTATGTCAGAATTTTTTTAAAAGTTGTTGAATTTTTAGACTTTTGTGGTAAAAAAATTAAAGAGAAAAACCGTGGGAGCGGTTTTTTGGGTCCGTTCCCACAAATTTATGTAAGAAATTTTTTAAAAACGATTAAACTTTTTAACTTCTGCATGAAAAAGCTAGAGAGAAAAACCGTAGGAATGGTTTTTTCCGTCCGTTCCCATAGATTTATGTTAGATTCGTTGAAATTATTTAAAAAATTACTGAAATTTGTAAAAAATTATTCGAGTTTGTAAAAATTTGTTGGGATATGTAGATTATTAGGGGTAGCAAAGTTAATCCAAACCTATCAACCAGCCTGATTAAGCCTAAAACAAATAGGTTTGGGTCTTGTAATTTTACTAATTAGGTTATTATTGGATAATTTATAAAGTACTCATTTATAAATGAGTGCAATTGAAATTTTAAGCTGGACCCGTTAAAACATCTAATTAAATTAAAGAAAAAATAATGTTGAACGTTAGATGCATATTTAACAGCGGGGATCAAACTCTCTTATTCATCGGTTGGTTTTAAAATTGGCCAACCCAAGGAACGCACATTTAAAAGAAAATCATAATACAAAATAAAATAAAAATCGATAACCACACTCAAATGCAAATCGCGACTTACTTGAAAATCCATATTCCTCTTCATTGTAGGCACGTTCTCTCTCATTTACACACACTTATATATATACATAATGTATGTATAGGTCTACCACCTGTGTAGATTTAAGTTTCTACGGAAAAAAAAAAAAAAAGAAAGGTTTGTTCTTTGAGTAGTAATGTTGTTTTGATTTGTTTGGGAAAAAAAAGTAGAAAGAAAGAATAAATGGCAGCCAATATTGGATCACTGAAGGCCTGAGGCATAGTTTCGAAGAGAGGAGCAAGGAAAGACTGCTCTCTAGGAAGGACTATTCGGAGCTGGGATTGGGCCGATCAAACAGTCGCGATTGAAGGTCCTCTTTCTGACGTTTTCGTTATAATTTTTAATTGAAATAAATTAAGTTTTATTTGATAAAAAAAATTAGATTTTATACACACACTAATTGAAATAAAATTTTAATTGAAAAAATATATTGGTCCATAAGTAAATGAGTTAATTATGAGTTCATGAGTTTGTACTAACTCGTGTTTAACCCGCCTATATTCAACCCGTCTTTTAAATGAGTGAACTTGAATTGCACTCATTTAACCTTCGACCCATTTAAACTCATCACCAAATCGTCCAACTTGTCCATTTTGCTACCAAATTTATAGAGATTTCATGAAATACGAGATGAACAAAATGTGTTAGAGAGTTTTAAAAATTTTTAAAGATTTTCAGAGATTTTTGTTGATTTTTAATAAACCAAACAGTGCCTTAATATAATTTGATTATATTACATAAAATTAAACTTATCGAACTAAATTTGAATTAATCTAAAATAGTAAATTTTGGTTAAATTTATCTCAATTTCATAAGGCGCTAATAATTTTGATGACGCAACAATCAGGGAGTGTTACAGATGTTCCAAGCTCAAGTCCAAAAAACTGTCTAGAATACCAGTGTGGTGCCTGCCAAAGAGTCTCCGATACTTAAGTTAGCAAAAGAGTTTGAGAGAATATTTTAGCAGAGAAACAGCAAGGTCAAGAGTGTATGTATTATATACTTGAGAAGATGGTGTATATATAAAGATGTAGGACCTGCATGGGCATGATGTATGTGAGCCTCATACAATTATGATTTTCTTCCAATCATATTGTGCTATGTGTATTTGTAGATCTCAAGATGATTCTCATAATTAGTTATCAAAATCATTATGTGGCAGACAGCATTTTAATGGGCGAGAACCACGGAATATGCCAAAATACAGTTATGCATGCCATTATAACACAAGCAATCATGTCTTTAATATGTTAGTTGGTCAGCCCGACTGAGGCTAAAAACGGTCGGTCAGGCGAACCAAGTCCTGGTCGATCGGGTACCTATGATCGGTCGGGTGCACTTTATCAGATGTTTTCGATTCCCTCAGTTACCGAAGAGGATCAAGCAGAATCCAACAACTATTTCACCAAATAGGCTTCGATCGGGCATAACCATCGAATGCCCCCAATACCATCGGTCAATGAGATGTCGAGGGAATCCGACGGTTGTAACGTCTTAAGAACGTGCGCACATTAATTAATTTGTCCGCGTGTTAGGCATGGGAGTACGTCGAAAAGACGCAGCCTTTCCACCACATGGTAAGCATATATTTGCCACACGATTTAAGCAACGAACCCATTATTAACACCGTTGGATTGAACTTTCCTACTTTGATCATATCCATTGATTTCAAAAAGAGGGGCCAGGCGAAGAGTCCTGTCCATTGGCTTATAAATATTAAAGGCTAAACTTGAATTTTCCTTTTATGCAAACCAGGCATTCTTGCTACTACTATTGCTACATTCACTGTGATTCTCGCATCCAAAGCTACTTTTCACTCTCAATCTTGCTTGATTCTTGTTTTCTTGTGCAGTTGGTAAGGATTATTCTTTGTCCTTTGGCTTATAAATATCAAGGACTAAACTTGAATTTTCCTTTTATCCAAACCAGGCATTCTTGCTACTATTATTGCTACATTCACTGTGATTCTCACATCCAAAGCTACTTTTCACTCTCAATCTTGCTTGATTCTTGTTTTCCCATGCAGCTGGTAAGGATTATTCTTTGTGTTCTTGAATTTTTCCACTTATTGCTTTTGTTTTTAAATTTATCTCAATTTCTCCTCTTTCTGTGATTTTCTAGTGTGTAACGACTCGCATCCATATAGACCAATATTATCCGTTTTGAGCTTGGTAAGCTACTTTCTAAGAGGTCACCCATCCTAGAACTGCCCCCAGTGGAGCACGCTTAATCCTAGAGTTCCCACTAAATCTAGTGCCCTCACTGCTTTAAAATGCGTTGTTCTATATGGATATCGAATATTACATATAGGCAACTTCCTTCCATGACCCAGGTGATGTGGGATGGAAAACATTACTTCTCTGTTTCACCTCCGGCTTCACTCTTCCGCAGGTAGAGTCCCTCACGGGTAGGTCCCTTACAGTCCCTCACAATCCTCCCTTCTTACAGGGCACGGGTCCTCGCGTGGCCTCCTGCTTCACTCTCCCGCAGGCAGAGTCCCTCACATACAGGTCCCCCACACGCGTGATCCCACACTTTTGGCTAGGCATTGGCTCTGATACCCTTTGTAACAACCCGCATCCACAAAGAACAATATTGTCTACTTTGGGCTTGGTAAGCTGCTTCCCAGGAGGTCACCCATTCTAGTACTGCTACTACTGGAGCACGCTTAACCCTGGAGTTCTCACTAAATCTAGTGCTCTCACGGCTTTAAAACGTGTTGTTCTATATGGATATCAAATATTACATATATGCCACTTTCTTCTACGACTCAAGCGATATGGGATGGAAGGCATTGCTTTTCTGCTTCACTTCCAGCTTCACTCTTCTGCAAGTAGAGGTAGAGTTCCTCATAGGCAGGTCCCTCACAGTCCATCACATGGTGTGTATATTTTGGCTGTTAGTTTGTTGCGCATATTTTTATCATAGAAATCGTAGGCTCCCTAACTTGTTAAGATTCGTAGGAAACCCTAGGTATATCAAGTCTATAGTTAGTGGGTTGATTTTTTTGTCGTATTCTTTTTATTTATCTCAGTTGATTCCATCTATCATATTAGGTGATTTGGAACGACTCCGTCTCATTGATGAAGAAGATTCCAATGAGGACGAGTTGGTTTTCCGTTGAAAAAGGGCCTTCCAATGCCCCTAGCACCAGCGGACGACAGACGGTCGATATTGAGCATATTGTAGATGCGTTCGGGCCTAACACTGGGGAAAAGCGCCACTGTACCACTGCTGCTGGTGAAGAGGATGCCCTCTTCAAAGTCGAGGGCATCGGGTCAACCATTACCAGCAGGTGGATGTTGGAGATAATCTTTGAATTTTAGTTCCCGCATGATTTGAGCTTCCGAATCTTCAGAGAAAATGATTCGGCGTGCTCACTAAGGCCAGGAGAGATTGTCGTCTATGAAGCTTCCTAGTCACTTGGCTCAGGTTTTCGCTATCGAAGCTTGTTCGGCAAGTTTTTGGCCACCTCGATCTGGTTATAGGGCAGATCACGCCGAACAACTGGAGAATATTGATTGCCTATGCAGTGTTCTGGTCTGCCGCCACAGGATATAGCCCAATAGTAAGTGAATTTCTTCACTTTTATAAAGCATGAAGAGGGGGGATCGGGCTGGTGGTATTTCTCTGTCTAAAGACTAGAGTTTAATTTTGCCACCAACTTGCCCACGTCAAATAAAAGGTGGGAAAACAAATACTTCTTCATCTGTGGTGCCACCTAGGAATTCCAGGAGTGGGAGTACGACCAAGACAGGCCATCTGAGTTCCATGAGTTTGGGGTTAGCCAACACTAAGGGGTACGTATAGGTTTCCCTAGTTTTCATATGAACCAATTTTAGCAAGTATCTTTAGATCATTGAGTCTAATGTCCTTTTATTGTCGTCTCTCCTCAGCTCAAAAAGCTCATGTCCTATTCCTTGAGGAGATGGGACTACTTCACAAAACGAAGAAAAGTTAGATTTGGGATTTCAAACTTCTCATCACAGTTGAAAACCTGAGTTTTTACCTGCTCGATCCTTAGGCTACAGCCGAAGCCCTCGTTACTAAACGTGAGTGGAGTGAGTTTTGAATTGTGATTTTGGAAATCAAGTTTCATTCTTCAGTTTTTACTAACGTTCTATTTTGTTCCACAGATAACACTATGCTCGAGGAGCCGGACCTAGACTGATCAAGTGGTCCCGACTGATCTGAGGAACTGACTGAGGGGTAGGGATCAACTGAGGATGAAGAATACACAGATATGTCATAGAAAGTTTTTGGCCTTAGTTTCTTGGACTGTGCTAAGAAAGGCCTACAGAAATCACCCCAAGAACCTGCCCCTAAGAGGGCACGAACTACTAAAGCTAAGCCCACAAATCTAAATGTTATAGCCCCACTTGCTCCTTCATCTCAACAGCAGAAGGTGATTTCTCTCCCAGCCCAACAAGAGGTGGCTCGTTCTTTGTCTTCTCCATCATGAGCCTCGGGATCGGGCTCTGAAGTTAGGGCGTCCTGGCTTTAACCCCTCTTGAGGAGCTCTGAGACAGCTTGGCAGAAGCTCCTCAGCATGATGGTGGAGGAGGATATATTGCTGTTCTGCGGCATGGATAGCACACATATGACTTATGGTACAAGTCACGAACTGTTCAAGGCATGAGTACTTAATCAATTCTTCTGTTCAAGTTATGAGTACGTAATTAATTTTTCTTATTCTTTCTCTTTTTGTTTTTTTTTTTTTTTTAACGAACTACTATTGATTATGTTTTGCAAACAATGGTGAACTGCCATGTTGTCTTCACTCGATTAACGAACACAGAGAGAGTCTTTAAGGATGAATGTGAAATGATGAAAAAACATTAACCGAGTTGGAGGTAGCAAAAAATAATGCTATAATCGCGCAGGTCGAGAAAGAAGAGGTCCTCAGGTTTGAGCAGAAGACTAATAAGGAAAATAAGAGCCTGAGAATCGGACAGGCTAGCCTATTCAGAGAGCTTGAATCAGAGAAGGCTCTGCAGGTTGGTCTAGAAAAGAGAGTCAAGGAGTTTACTAAAAAGCTCTTCTCTGCAGAAGAGGCATTGGAGATTACTGGGGACACTGCCATTGCTGGATTTAAAAAGACAGATGATTTCCAGGCACTCCTCATGCCAGTGTTCATGGAAAATTTCGAGCATTGCCAAGAAATATGTGCGATTGCCTTCCTAGAGATAAACTTCTCACAAATTTGGCTTGGGCGAATGCTTGTCGTTCCATAATGTGGATTTACACCCCAAGTGCAAGGTGATCAGTTGTAGCAATTTAAATTTGTAAACGGTGAAATATCGGTCGTACCCACAGGGAGAGGTGTTACGCCCCGGATCTCGTGACCCGAGGGGTGAGTGATAAACACATATAATATGCATAAACATAACCAATCCCATGATCAAAGCAACGCAACATAAGCTAGTGAGCCCAAGACATAAGATAGAATAACATGAGTTTAACCTTGACTATTGCCATGTCACCAACCACATACACCATTCCCAAATTACATAACTTAGGCCTTATGGCCATTACAACCAAATTGAAAGAGTTCATAAATGTACAACGTTAAAATTCCCAAAAGAAATTTAAACTAGATGACCAAAAGCTTGGATAAGCTTGGTAGGGCTCAAGCATAACCTCCTAGTCCCAACACATCAACCCATTTGATTGTTATTGCTTGTACCTGCATCAAAGTCTGTAGGGATGTGAGCACGGGTCCATTTGTGCCCACAAGTCTCAAACAAATATATATAATATGTATTCCACACATGCAAGCATTTTATGATGTATCTAGTTACCACATATACTCTAAAATCAAAATCATTCATTGACAACACCAATTTAGACTATGCACCTTTATACACAACAATGTTGTAAAAAGAAATTCAATTCCAACCAATATTTAATCTTTAGATTCTCATTCTTAAGTTTCAATCCTCGTTTTAGTGTTTAATCAAAGTTGACCACACAGCCATATTTACAATACCTATTGACACTCAATGACATCACAATGTGGCATCCAATTCCAAACAATTTTCATTATTGAATTTCCTAACATTACATCTAGTCACATTCCCAACCATATTATCACAAATTCAACATTTAATCATATATTCACATCTATATTATCACATTCCAACAATCCATCACACAACCATAGTCACACAATTCATCGGGGGTTGGGTGTATACACAACACCATCTTTTATGGGTCCAGACCCAACGGAAACGGCAAACCAAATACCATCGTTTAGGATCACAATCCAAAGTCACGGGTAACCCATACACTCACAATGTTGTGGGCTACTAACCCACTGGTATTGACGCCAAACCCTACGCAGGTTCCGGGGCTCTCAACCCGAGGGTAATCTCAAACCCTTCCTGTTTACCACACCCCACCACGGCCCCCGTCACACAAACAATCATTTATCATATCACATCTCATCATTCACAAGTCCACATTCAACATCATATACTTTTCCACAACACAAATCCACATTCCAGTTCATTCCAGGATTCATTACATAACAACATTTATTAAGCATCATTAAACTTTTAACCTCTTTCAATGTTATGAACATGAGCTCCCTTTTGCCAAATCACAATTTATTAAAGCAATCACAAGTTCATACACTTTAACATTTAGTTTACATTAAGGCATATTCACAATTCTATTTGATTAAGACTCTTATCTCAAAGTAGGTTTCCAATTCATTTCATTCATGGTAGCAAGCATTCCCCTTTACAAGCTTAATCCCATAGGTTTAAGATAATCAACCCTTAATCACTTTTAAGAGCTCATTTCCATTTTAAAATCCATGCAATTAATCAAATAAAAGTTCTACATACAAACATGTTACCAACCACTTCATAATCCTAAGGTAGGAAGTCAAGTTAAGAAAAATCAGGAAAGGTATTCTGGTCTCTGTGGGCGCCCCTCCAAAAGTTCATGGGCGCCCCACATAAGATCATGGGCGCCCCTCAAGGGCCATGGGTGCCCCACCAAAACCCATGGGCGCCCCTCTGTTGTCCAGAAAGCTACTTTGCTCCGGTTCAAGCTCTAAGCCATGTTTTTGGGTTCCAAACTTTACCCAATCCAATATCTAACCTAATGCCTTATTTTCTTGAGTTGTCTAGGACCTAAAAGACTCCAAAAAGTCCATCAAAACAAATTTTAATCCATTTATTTCTTCAATACAAAAATCTAGCTCCAACCTATACATATATATACACACAACCATTCATCCACACAAACTCCACTTCCAAGGTTTCCAAATCTTAAATTAATTTCATAGAAGTGTTTACTAGCTCAAATACATCTCATATATGCTAAAATGAGACTAGAAATCCCTACTTTGAGTGGTAAAAAGATAGATCAACAAAGGGGTGCCTTGAGCTTCCAAACCCTCAAACTTTAATAAGGTTAATCTCCTCCCTCCTTGATCAAAACTAAAAATGAATAACATAGGAAGGTTTCTTAGGGTTCTAATTTCAATCTTGTAAAAGGAATTTGAATTCTATAAAGATTTGGAAAACCTACCTTTGAAAACCCAACCGGTGGTTTTCTTCTTCTCTTTTGCTCTTCTCTTGCTCTCAACCGAACCCTCTCTCTTCTTAGCCACTTCTCTCTCTCTCTCTTGCATCAAATCAATCTAATATATATACATAACAATATTTTTAATCCCCAAACAGTAATCCTCAGGTCTCCCCTCACCCCTAGCTAGTATAGGTGTCAATAGGGTTAAGTCTCGGCTGGAAAATGCAAAGAACACCTTTCTGCTGATTTTTTGTACAAGTGGGGCGCCCCTCATGGACCATGGGCGCCCATCCTAGGCTCATGGGCGCCCCTCCTCTACCTTGGGCGCCCCTCCTTTACCTTGGGCGCCCCTTTGCATGCTCCCGAGTCAAGATGTTGATTTTTAAGCTATTTTGCCCACTTTTTCCAAAATTCACACCCCCAAGTCATCTTTAATGGCTAAACTTACTTAATTAACATACTAACATGCCCAAAACATGTTAAAACCATCAAATTATGTTAACATAAAAATTCAGGGTATTACAAGAGGCGTAGTAAGCTCACAATTCTTCTTCTCTTATTTAGTAGGTGTCATACAATAAAAATGAAGCAAATTTGTTTTGAATTTTGAAAATGAAATTTATGATGGAAAGTTTAATGAAAATAAAAATAAAATAACTTGGATCAAATCAATTCAAGTAGTGATTTCTATGGATTTTCAAGGATAACAATGACTATTCAATTTGGTTGTAAAATCAAGTTCACTTAGTTGGATCTTCAGATCAAACACTTGGAGTGCAATAATCAATGTAAAATACATGAGAGTGTGGCAATCCACATGCAAAATTCTTAAGATCGGGCATGAAAATTCCAACTAAGTAACTCATATATAATGTATATGGAGTATACAATCACAAGAATTAATCAAGAAATATCAACTAGTGATTTCAAAGGATTCAAACAAACTAATCATCATTCGTTATAAATCCAAAGAAAATTAAATATTGAAGCACAATTAAGAACAATAGTTGATAAGTTTGGTAAGAAAGTTATGTTCATCTAATTAGAAACTCAAATCAAACACTTAGAGTACATAATCTATAGAGAGTACATGCAAATTCTAAATTAGTAATTCACATACAAATCCTTCAAGAAAGTGCATGAAAATTCTAATTAGCAAGTCACATATAAACAACATAAACTATACAAACAAGCTTGATCTAGAATTCTCAATGGATGATTTCAATAGATCCAAACAAATCAACTATTATTCAAAGATAATTCTCAAGAAAATTTAAACATTGAAAACCAAAGTACCTTGAAAATCCATATACATCATCTACTCTCTTTGATTTGAATCCAAGCAAGAGAACTACTCAACCATAGATGAAGAGAAACTTGAACTTGAATTGAAAGTTGACATGTTTAAAAGAGAAATTGAAAAGGAAAATGAGATTTTCTCCCCTCCCAAACAAGATCTAAACTATCTCTCTACACAAATATATATAAGTCTGTAACCCCCTGAATATTTCAACTATTCTTTTTTTTATATAGTACAAACTAATCAATTCAAATGACCAAAAAACCCTCAAGTCTAATGAAAAATTACAAAATTTCTGCAGAAACTCACATGATTTGAACAAGGGTTCACACCATGTTTCCACACTTAGGCAAATTTTTGAAATTCTGAAGTTACTTGCTTCTAAGGTTTGAACAAGGGTGCGAACAAGGTATGGTTCAAACCCTTGTTCGTACCATATCTTCATACTTAGCAAAATTCTTGAAGTGGCACCTCTCTGTTGTTCAAACAAGGGTGCGAACAAGGCATGGTTCAAACCTTTGTTCGCATCGTTTTATCATGCCTTAGAAAAATTTCACACCTTGAAGTTAAGTAGCCTTTTGTTGTTCAAACAAGGGTGCGAACAAGGCATGGTTCAAACCCTTGTTCGTACCACTCCATGCTTTAGTCATCTTTCAAGGTTTTTGGTCTCTTGTTTGGAACTTGATCCTCACCAAAAACTTCAATACTTCATTTCTTTGACCTTTTAGACTCTTTTTCCTGCAAGTTTGAGAAAATCTTCATGAGAATGATACAAACTCATAATATTATCATTTTATTCTTAAAATCTAGGTAACAATGCTCATTTTGGGTAGCTTGATTGTATGTTTTACCATACAATCAGTGAAACAACACCGAAGGTGATGAGTAGCAGCAAATAAATAATGACCAAGGAGATAATGAGCAGAAGGATGGACAAATAAATGATGTTTTGGAGCAAGTCGTAGAGATAACTGAAGTGGATAATGAAGATCATGCTGAAAGTGCACTAGGAAATATGAATGATGATAATGAAGACAATGTTCAAAAAGAAACTTGAGTGCTCCTTGCTCTGGTCTTTTGTTTCTGTCCCCCCCTTCTTTGATGATGTAACTTTGAAATATAACTTTGAATTGATGAACCCTGAACTTTGTAATTTCTTTTCTTTTTTATAATGTAGTGCAAGGCTCTATTTTATGTCATTTATTTAATTCTACTTGAATGCTTTGTCTTCCACATTAATGCGAATTCTAACTTGTTCATTTGTTCTGTCTCCTTGTTATTTCCTTCTATTCAGAAAAATGAGTTTCATAATATTACTTGATGGGGATATGTAGATTTGTTTTGGGCAATGTTTGTTTTGAACAATGTTAGTTTTAGTTTAAGCTTCACCAGTCATCTACACTTCGTTTATGCACATAGCTTAAACCAAGCATCTGCATTTCGTTTACGCATATAATTGGCCTTATGATCCGTTTATGCATATAATTGGCCTTATGAGTCATCTTTACAATGCTCGGCCACGTGAGCCAAACATGATATTTGCTCTGCTCGGTTGCGCGAATCAAGCATGTAAACTTGTCACTTTCTGGTACTAGCTTCGTGAGCCATCATCACACCGTTCAGCCATGTGAGCCGAACATTGGCCTCATGAGCCACCTTCACACTATTTGGCCACGTGAGCTGAACAGGATATTTGCTCTACTCGGTCTTGTGAATCAAGCAAGTAAAGTTGTTTGTTTTGGGTCTCATGAGCCATCTTCACATCATTTGGCCACGTAAGTTGAACAGGATCTTCACTTCAATCGGTCACGTGAATCTAGCGAAAATTGCTGTAGAGCCATTTTCGTAATTTGTCATAATATTTTCCTTGTAGAACCATTCATTATGTTGAGAACATTCATTATAAACGCCTGCCAAGACATGGATCTTATTGATAATCAAATCAAATTAACTTTTCATATATAATATTTCTTGATATGCTCCGCATGCCAAAGGTGAGGCAGTTCTTTGCCCCCAAGTATCTTGATTTTGTAAGTCATTTTCTTTATGAAGCTCGATAGTTTGTACAGTCCTTCTCAGTTTGGCCACTGCTTTCCTTCTTAAGGGTTCCTTGTTGATTGATTTACTCTTTTCAACACCAAATCTCCACATTGAAATTCTCTCGGTCAAACTCTGGAGTTGTGGTATTGCCGCAATCTCTGTTGGTAAGAAACCATTCTGATGGCAGCTTGCAGTCTTCGTTTTTCCAGCAAATCTACCTCTTTGCTCATCATCTCATCATTATATCCCGGGTTGAAGTTCTATGTTCTAGGGCTGGGAAGTCCAATTTCGATAGGGATAATTGCCTTTACTCCATAAGTGAGAGAAAAAGGAGTTTGTCTAGTTGTTACTTGTTCGGTAGTTCGGTAGAATAGTTGGAAGCTCATCTGTTCAGAGGCCTTTTGTCTTGTCCAGCTTTGTTTTAATAATCTTGAGAAGGGATCGGTTGGTAACTTCTACTTGGCCATTAGCTTAAGTGAGTTCAGGGGATAAATAATAGTGATTGATTCCCAGCTTTTCGCACAACCCATTGAACTGCCTCATTTCGAATTACTTGCCATTATCAGTGATAACCACTTTTGGGATGCCAAACCCACATACGATGTTCTGCCACAGGAACTTTCTCATATTCCATTCTGTAATACTCGAGAGAGCTTTAGCTTCTGCCCATTTCGTAAAGTAGTCAATTGCTACCACAGTGAACTTCCTTTGTTCTTTTCCTAATGGGAACATCCCAATGATATCAATCCCCACTGTGTAAATGGTCAGGGACTTAGGATCAGTGTTAGCTCTGGGTTAGTTTTCTTGGAACATTAGAAAATCTTTGGCATTTGTCACGTTTCTTGGCAAACTCCTAAGCATCCATCTTTATGGTTGGTCATTAGTAGCTTGCCCTCAAAACCTTTCTAGCCAGAGCTCTGTTCCTTGAGTGTTTCCCACAAACACCTTCATTTCATTACATACTCTGCCTCCCATTCATTTACGCAGCGTAGTAGAGGAGAGCATTACCCCATTTTGTAAGGAATACCATCTATTATAAGATATCTGCTCGTCCAGTATTAAGTTCTTCGGGTTTTATTCTTGTAGGTTGGCCTAGTTTAGTTCTCTAGATAAATTCTGATTGGTTGGGCATTGGCCTCATGAGCCACCTTCACACTATTTGGCCACGTGAGCTGAACAGGATATTTGCTCTACTCGGTCTTGTGAATCAAGCAAGTAAAGTTGTTTGTTTTGGGTCTCATGAGCCATCTTCACATCATTTGGCCACGTAAGTTGAACAGGATCTTCACTTCAATCGGTCACGTGAATCTAGCGAAAATTGCTGTAGAGCCATTTTCGTAATTTGTCATAATATTTTCCTTGTAGAACCATTCATTATGTTGAGAACATTCATTATAAACGCCTGCCAAGACATGGATCTTATTGATAATCAAATCAAATTAACTTTTCATATATAATATTTCTTGATATGCTCCGCATGCCAAAGGTGAGGCAGTTCTTTGCCCCCAAGTATCTTGATTTTGTAAGTCATTTTCTTTATGAAGCTCGATAGTTTGTACAGTCCTTCTCAGTTTGGCCACTGCTTTCCTTCTTAAGGGTTCCTTGTTGATTGATTTACTCTTTTCAACACCAAATCTCCACATTGAAATTCTCTCGGTCAAACTCTGGAGTTGTGGTATTGCCGCAATCTCTGTTGGTAAGAAACCATTCTGATGGCAGCTTGCAGTCTTCGTTTTTCCAGCAAATCTACCTCTTTGCTCATCATCTCATCATTATATCCCGGGTTGAAGTTCTATGTTCTAGGGCTGGGAAGTCCAATTTCGATAGGGATAATTGCCTTTACTCCATAAGTGAGAGAAAAAGGAGTTTGTCTAGTTGTTACTTGTTCGGTAGTTCGGTAGAATAGTTGGAAGCTCATCTGTTCAGAGGCCTTTTGTCTTGTCCAGCTTTGTTTTAATAATCTTGAGAAGGGATCGGTTGGTAACTTCTACTTGGCCATTAGCTTAAGTGAGTTCAGGGGATAAATAATAGTGATTGATTCCCAGCTTTTCGCACAACCCATTGAACTGCCTCATTTCGAATTACTTGCCATTATCAGTGATAACCACTTTTGGGATGCCAAACCCACATACGATGTTCTGCCATAGGAACTTTCTTATATTCCATTCTGTAATACTCGAGAGAGCTTTAGCTTCTGCCCATTTCGTAAAGTAGTCAATTGCTACCACAGTGAACTTCCTTTGTTCTTTTCCTAATGGGAACATCCCAATGATATCAATCCCCACTGTGTAAATGGTCAGGGACTTAGGATCAGTGTTAGCTCTGGGTTAGTTTTCTTGGAACATTAGAAAATCTTTGGCATTTGTCACGTTTCTTGGCAAACTCCTAAGCATCCATCTTTATGGTTGGTCATTAGTAGCTTGCCCTCAAAACCTTTCTAGCCAGAGCTCTGTTCCTTGAGTGTTTCCCACAAACACCTTCATTTCATTACATACTCTGCCTCCCATTCATTTACGCAGCGTAGTAGAGGAGAGCATTACCCCATTTTGTAAGGAATACCATCTATTATAAGATATCTGCTCGTCCAGTATTAAGTTCTTCGGGTTTTATTCTTGGAGGTTGGCCTAACTCTCTAGATAAATTCTGATTGGTTTAGCCCATTCATCATCATCTTCTACTTGATTAACCTCTGGGATCTGAATGCTCGGAGAATCTAGTATCTTGATTGGTACATCTGAGCTATCCTTCCCAGAAGATGCAATTCTTGTTAATCGAGCACGTCCTTATTTTGCAACCTTGAGATTCATTGAAACTAGAATGTTGAAAACTTTCTAGACAGACTCCTTATCCTTTAACAATACTGAGCCATATGCTCTCTTCTTGCTTCATAGTCCCCTTGCGTTTGCTCCATAATCAGCTGAGAATCACTGTATGCTTTTATCTGCATTGCCCCTATTTACCGAGCCATCCAGAGACCAGCTAGGAAGGCTTTATATTTAGCTTCATTGTTTGAGGCAGGGAACTTGAAACGAAGGGCATATTCCAGTTTGTGGCCTTCAGGGGAAATAATAATTACACATGCACCACTCGAATTTTGGGTAGAGAACCCATCGACATATAGTGTCCACATCTGTTCAATATTTTCTATTTCGGTAGGGTTGTCGGGTAGGTAGTAAATTTCGCAAGTAAATTTACCGCAACTTGCCATTTTATTGCCAATCTCGGTAGGTATTGTTTGTCGAATTGGCTCAGCCCCACCGACCACTTCATCAACCTTCTTGAGGTCTCTAGCTTGTGTAGGATATATTCTTCAGAGGCTGATTTGTGAGGACTACGATTGTGTGGGCTTGAAAATAAGCTCTCAGTCGCCAAGCCGCTGTTACAAGAGCCAGGGCCATTAGCTCCATTCTTGGATAATGTTCTTTTGCCCCCCTTAGGGTCTTACTCTTGTAGTAGACTGGCTTTTGAACTCTATCTTCTTCCCTAACAGGTATAGAACTTATAGTTGTAGTTGAAACGGAGAAGTATAAATACAATTCTTCCCCTAGAGTAGTCCGGTTAAGTAATGGCACGGACCTCGGGTACTGCTTCAACTGTTGAAAAGCTTCATCACATTCTGTGTTCTACTCGAAAATCTTCTGGAGCACTTTGAAGAAGGGATGTCACTTATCTGTGTAGCAATAAATGAACTTGTTCAAAGCTGCCACATTCCCAGCCAATTTTTGAACTTATTTTATTGTTCATGGAGGTTGCATTTTCATTATTATCCTGACTTTCTCTAGGTTGGCCTTTATCCCTCGGCTAGATACTATAAAATCGAGAAATTTTCCAGATGCAACTCCAAATGCACATTTGGTTGGCTTTAACTTTATACCGTAGTTTCTCAAGGTGTTAAAGGTTTCTTGTAGGTCAGCAATATGAGAGCCAGCTTTTCTACTTTTTACAAACATATCATCGACGTATACCTCCATGTTCCTTCCAATCTGATATTTAAACATTCTATTCATCAGTCGTTCTTATGTTGCCCTCATATTCTTTAGTCCAAACAGCATGACATTATAGTAATGCAGCCCTCAGTTGGTGATGAATGTAGTGTGTTCATGGTCGCGCTCGGCCATTTTTATTTGATTGTAACCAGAAAATGCATCTATAAATGACAACAATTTATGACTTGCAGTAGAGTCGACTAGCAAGTCGATAGCTGGCAAAGGGAAGCTATCTTTCAAACATGCCTTATTAAGATCCGTGAAGTCCACGCACATCCTCCACTTACCGTTTGAATTCTTCACCATAACGACATTCAACAGCCAAGTGGGGTAACGGACTTCCCTAATGAACTTGGCCTTTATTAGTTTATTTACCTCTTGCTCGATCACCTCATTGCGCTCTTGACAAAAAATTTTTCTTTTTTGCTTTCTTTGTTTGGCATTAGAAAGAATGTTTAAATGGTGAGCCACTACACTTGTGTTTATTCCTAGCATATTTTCATGGGACCAAGCAAAGACATTCTCATTATTCACCAAAAAATCTTTTATTTCACTTTTCAGTGGCTCTGGGGTTCTCGAGCCTATCTTTATACACCCGTTTTGTTCGAAAGTCCTGATCATGACATCCTCTAGCTCATCAGCTGGTTCTCCTCGGGTGAGTTTTTTGTCGTCCCAAACCTCTAGGCTATCTACAACCACTATCTTTCTTCCTGTATCTTGCTTGAGGGAGGACATTTAACATTCTCTCGCCACCTTTTGATCACCCTTGGCACATCTCACACCATTTTTGGTCGGGAATTTGACACGAAGATGGTATGTGAATGTAACTGTTTTGAATTGATTGAGGGCTGTCCTCCCTAGAATCATATTGTACGCTGAGAGGCAATCGACCACCAGGAAGTTGATCATCTTGATCGTCTGATGTGGCTCGTCCCTGAGAGTCACCGATAGAATGATGGATTCGAGTGGAGTCACTTGGTCACTAGTAAAACCCATTAGCAGGGAGGACACTGGTTGTAGCTTTTCTCTACCAATTTTTATTTTTTCAAATGCCCTCCAGTATAATATATTCACTGAACTACCACTATCAACGAGCACTTTCCAATTTTTAAAGTTGACGATGATCGAGGAAATTACAAAGGGGTCATCGTGAGGCTGACAGATCTCCTCCGCTTCTTCTATAGAGAAAATGATTGAAGGACAATGTAGCCGAACCTTCTTATTCGGTCACTCGTTCGTGAAAACTTTGCAGGAGGTTCATGCCTCTCGAGCGTATTTCTTTCGGGCACTTGACGACTCTCCCCCAATAGCAAATGCTCTTGAATGATGTGGGTCTCACTAATCGACTGATTACTCTGTTGTGCTTGGTTGGGGCTCATTGGTGGGGGACTTAGTCGCCAAGGGTTCTTTTGCTTGAGACTTTTACGTTTGGCCCGTTTGTTATCTCGACCGACCACAAATCTCCCGAGCTGACCATGTTTGATTAGCTCTTCAACCTGTTTTTTTTAGGTCAATACAATCATCGGTATTATGCTTATGATCTCTGTGAAAACGGTAATATTTCGCCCAAGATCATTTGTTTGCTGGGGTCTTCAGCCTTTATGGCCATCTCAAGGTTGGATCATTTTGGATTTCGAAGAACATATTTTCCAACCTCATATTCAATGGAGTAAACTGTGGCTATTGTCAAATCTCTTCGGCCCTCGATCTGACCGATTATCACATATCTAATTCTTGGAGTCTCCACTGCCTGGACGTTATTAGGCTCGGTTGGTCTTTTCTTCTCATTCTTAGAGCTACTAGCCCCATCATTCTCCCTTTTTGCTTTCATGGCATCGTCAACATTAATATATTTCTGAGCCTAAAACAAGAGTTCAACCATATCAACTGGTGACTTCTTCACCAATGATGCCATGAATTTGTGTGATTTTAGCTCACTCATGAAGGCAATTATCACCACCTCATTGTTAGCTTCATTAACTTCTAGAATTTTTTTATTGAATCTTCTAATGTAGTCTCTTAGAGACTCATCATTCCCTTACCTGATTGTGAGGAGATGAGTGGCAGGCCTTTTCTGTCTTTGTCCACCAATGAAATAACTCACGAAGAGTTTGCTCAGCTGGGCGAAACTAACAATGGTTCCCGCTTTGATTTTAGAAAACCATAAGAGGACAATGAAAGTCCCAAATCTCACACAATAGCATCCCAATCAAAACATCCACAGCTGAAAAATAACAAGATAAACCAAAGAGACACAAGGATTTGTTGATTAGGGTAAAAACTCCTTAGAACACTAAGGAGAAAAATAATCTCGGATCCTTAAGCAGATCAGACTAAACCTTATTCACTATAAAATCAGAGGGTACAAGGTACATAGAAATGGTTTACAAGTTTCCCCAACTAACTACCTGTTGATTTACTTGCCTAATGACCCATTCTAACCTTGTTTGCTAGGCATCCCGCAATACATCTCAGCCCATGAAGAAGAAGACCTTCAAAAGCATGAAGAAGCTCACTCGATCTGATGCACACCCACAGATCTGAGTTGGTTGATGAGGAATCTTTACCAAAGATGGTCGATGATGTCAAGAATCAAGCAAGCTAAACATCACCGTCATCTCCTTTTGGTTTCTTTTTCAAATAAGCTAAATGAGTGTGTCGTTATGTCCAAAAGGTTAGGGTTAAGAAGAGAAAAATTCTTTTTATATCGAAAGAGAGGGTTAAAAAAGTCATTTGGATAGATCTTAAAAAAAATCTAGACGTCGCCACAGGCAGTTCGTGGGCACAGACTGCACATGAACTGCTCACAAGACCCCTTTACATACTGGACAGAAATTTTCAAATGTCATAGGCATCTCGTGGGCATGAACTTCTCACAAACTGCTTGTGAGACTTCCTAACTTTCTAGATAGTGACATTTTAAGTCCAAATGGGATGAACAAAGACTGTTGAACCAGTAATCACTTCTCTTCCAATTCCAATGTGTTTCTCAACCATCAACAAGGATGCTTAAACACTCTTTGGCATATGTCTAAGCATCTAAAAACCTAACTTGTGACATTCTCCAAAAACTAAGATGAACAATTACAAGCAAAGTGTTGTCTCAGATATTGCCAACACAAAAGCTAATCTAAATTGCACTTACAGACAAGTCCCTTGAGTGTCACAGGGAATACACGACACATGATTTTATCTGGGTAGGCGTGGATATACATCAATGTCTTGAAGGTCTCCAAACGATCCAATGGGTCTTACAACCCATTGAATGAATCCACTGCTGGCATTTTGAACTTCAGTGGCAAAGGGCAGGCCATCACTACTAGAGTAAACGAGGAGATGGTGTTGCCAATTAAGTCTTCCACCGTGTTTGGTGCTTTAGTTGCCGCTAGGACACCGTCCATTTGAGCCTTGATCTACTCCTCCCATAGGTTAGCGGAAACATCCTTTACACTAATGGCCTTTATCCTCAAAGCTTCTGCGTGGCCACCAGTTGGAATGTCAGTTTCCACCGTTCTTTCTCTTCTCCTAGACTCATTTGGCAACTTATTGGGAATGCTGTTTTCTCCAACGATGCCAGCTTCATGGACTACCTACCCCACAATAAGGCCAATTTTGGCCCCTATTGAGACTTTTTCATTTTTTCCTCTATTTGCTTCCATAGCCCCTCCATTGTGGGCTCCATTCATTAGTGGATCCACTGGAGGTAGAACCACAGCAGGGGTTGCATTTAGCCACTGGAGCAGTCCCTGGTTATGGGCCACTAGGTTCTGCATGACGGCCGTCATCTCATTCATTTATCTCTCAATGGCATTAACTTGCTCGTCATTTTAGTTCTCCATTGTCTCTGTAATTGGGGAAGGAGGTTAAGTGTTAATGCTAGATCTAGTTTGGACCATAAAAATCATGAGAATAATCGAGTTTCCCACAGACGGCACCAACTGATAACACTATAATCGGGGAGTGTTACAGAAGATCTAAGCCCGAGTCCAGAAAGCTGTCAAGGACACTGATGTGGTATCGGCCAAAGAGTCTCTGATACTTAAGTTAGCAAAAGAGTTTGATAGAGTATTTTGACAGAGTAACAACAGGGTCAAGAGTATACGTACTATATACTTGAGAGAATGGTGTATATATAAAGGTATAGGACCTGCATAGGTATGATGCATGTGAGGCTCACACAATTATAATTTCCTTCCAATCATATTGTGCCACGTTTATTTATAGATCCCAAGATGATTCTCATAATTAGTTATCAAAATTGTTATGTGGCAGGCAGAACTCTAAATACGTAAGAATAACGGAATATGCTAGAATATGATTATACATACCATTATGACATAAGTAATTTTTTCTTTAATATGTTGATTGGTCAGTCTGATCGAGGTTAAAAACAGTCGGTCAGGCGAACCGAGTCCTGGTCGATCGGGTATCCATGATCGGTCGAGTGCCCTCTATCAAATCTTAAATAAAATTTTAACGAGTTCAACATAAATCGAATCTAAATTGTTTGATTCATTTAACAATTATATATATAAATATATTATTCACTTGTTATTCTATTTCCTATTTCATTGAACGACAAAATGTTTGATGTGTTTAATGATCATGCATATATATACATTTGCCAATGTGATTATGTGAAGAGCTTTTGTTAGATATATATATATATATATATATATATATATATATATGAATTTGACAAATGTTAATTAATTTGGAAGAATTTTTGTTCCCTCTGCTTTATGATTTTGGGTTGAAAGGTGTTCTTTCACTTTTGTATCTTCTAAAGCAATAAAAACGATCGAGAATGTAATATGTTCCTCAACTTTTGCATCTTTTTTAATTCCTATTTGGAGATTGATCTGATGACAAATCCTCGCGGAGGCGTGACAAATAAGCGATGACTAGGCCGATACGTTCTCAATTTAAGGAAAGTTGGCAAGTTTGCCCTGCGCCTCAGCCTTTCTGGTACGATCGTTTACATATGAAAGATCACAAGGAATTAGAATAAAAACATCAGGGAAGATAAAAATAGATAAAAGATTGAAAATACAGAAGTTCTTTGACTTGGGCCCTATGCTACTGCTGTAACTGGAGTAAATGGGTCCTTGTTGGGACGACACATCCATTCCCCTGAGACGACGCAAAAATCATCCTCAAATCCCTTGATATGGTCTAAAAGCATATGCATGAGGGCCTTATCAGGTCAGGATTTGAGGTACCATTTGTTTTTGTCCCTTCTAACCCTTTGAATATTGTAACAGTATAGTAAGTGCCATTCAAATAGGTGGAACCCAAACCAACGGTTGATCCCATCTACCCTGTTAGCTATTCTATAAAAATTATAGGAGATAATCGCGGAGAGAGATTGACCATATGGAACATCTTACAAAGGAAAAGGGAAATGGAAAACCTCAAGTTCCCCTTTGTAATGGCCACTATTAGAAACATGCCTAACTTTTGGTCATTCTCGTTGGCTAGTCTAATATTTACGTTGTCTAGGATATTGTACTTTTGCTTAAAAACAACTCCTCCATCAGATCTAAACTCATCAGCAAGTCTACCCATTTCAACTCCCAAGTTAAATCAGAAAAAGAAAACCCTAAGGACTCACCGTAGAAAGATTTCAAAAGTAGGAGGAAATTACGAGAGAAAGGGAGTTTGAAGAACACTTGAATACTTAAAATGATTTGAGGAGTACAAAAAAGATAGCAATAGCAAAAGCTCATGATATATATACATATATCGAAATTTTAAATAAAACAGAGACAAAACGACTAGTGGCAAAATATCATTTAATGCATCTCAATGCGTTGTTTGAATTGATATTAAAGCAATAGCTAACACACGTTTAGGGTTTCGGAGCAACGATTGACATTTTTACATGCTGGGAGGCAAAAAAGTTATCATGTGACATAAATAGGCTGATAAAATGGCTAATTAGATAAAGGCACGTTGAAAGTGGAGTCGCGTATAAGGGTATAGATGGATTCGATAAAAATGAGGCAGGTATCGATAAGTTTATTTTTTACTCTGCTCGGCTAATAAATTATCCTGACCAGAGTGGGGGCATAATTTTAGTACAAAAATAACCTTGGCCACGTGGCATGTTCTCGAGCACGGTGGAAAAGTGCTCGGTGGGATAAGATAATCGGAAAGTGGCTGAAGATGGGTCCTACCCTGTTTTGGAGTTATTCTAACTATAAAAGTGAAATGATGATAAATGAACCTATTTTATTACTTAAAAATTAATTTAGTTAGTTCATCTCTTTATAAATGGTAAACAGATGTGACATTTAGGTGTCTTGAAGGGCAATTTCAGTCTACTAAGATGTCAACTTCACCCACGCGCATTAAATGCAGGATGGGTGTCATTAAATGTAAAATGAAAGGCATTTAAAGAGGGGAAGATTATTACGTACTTTAATATATACACACAAGATACGTAATGATTACAATCCAATTATTTACGTATTAATTTATTCATATTGACTAACTATAAATACAACACTTAACTTCAAAATATAGATATGCTTTCTATTGTCAATCCACTACTTCATTCTTTACTCAATATTCTTTAGACTCCTTAAGCCTGTATTGACTTTACCATCGGAGGGTTTTCTGGACGGGGACCCCTTCTTTGGCCATAACCTTTGTCTTTTTTGTGTTCGGCAAACTTACATTCGAGTTCCAAGCTGATGTGGAGAGCAGCTCTGGCGAGGAATTTTTATTGCTGAACACTTGAAAATGCATGCTCCTCTTCATTGTAGGCATGTTCTCTCTCATCTATACACACCTATATATATACATAATGTATATATAAGTATATCACCTATGCAGATTTATGTTTCTACAAGAAAAAAAAGAAAAAAAAAAAGGTTTGTTCTTTGAGTGGTAATATTGTTTTGATTCGTTTAAAAAAAAAAAAAGGTAGAAAGAAAGAATAAATGGCAGCCAATATTGGATCATTGCGGGCCTGAGGCATAGTTTCGAAGAGAAAGGCGAGGAAAGGCTACTCTCTAGAAAGGACTATTCGGAGCTAGGATTGGGCCGATCGGATAGTCGCGATGGAGGGTCTTTTTCTAGCATTTTCATTATAATTTTTAATTGAAATAAATTAAGTTTCATTTGATAAAAAAAATTAGGTTATATATACACACATACACATTAATTGAAATAAAATTTTAATTAAAAAAATAGATTGGATCATAAGTAAATGAGTTAGATATGAGTTCATGGGTTTGTATTAACTTGCATTTAAGCTGCCCATATTCAACCCGTGTTTTAAATAGGTGGGTTAGTGTTGCACCCGTTTAACCTTCAATCCATTTAAACTCATCACCAAACCGCGCAACTAGCCTATTTTACCACCCCTAAGATATATATAGAAATTTATAAAGATTTCACAAAGTACGAGGTGACCAAAATGTGTCAGATAGTTTTAAAATTTTTCAGAGGTTTTCAAAAATTTTTAGATATTTTTGTTGATTTTTAACAAACTAAACGGTACCTTAATATAATTTGATTATATTACATAAAATTAAACTTATCGAATTAAATTTGAATTAATCTACAATAGTAAATTTTGGTTAAATTTACCTCAATTTCATAAGGCACTTATAATCTTAAATATAATTTTAACAAGTTCAACATGAATCGAATCTAAATTGTTTGATTCATTTAACAATCGTGTATATATGTATATATTATTCACTTGTTATTCTATTTCCTATTTCATTGAACGACCAATTGTGTGATGTGTTTAATGATCATGTATATATATTCATTTGCCAATGTGATTATGTGAACAGCGTTTTGTTAGATATATATAGATATATGAATTTCACAAATGTTAATTAATTTGGAAGAATTTTTGTTCCCTCTGCTTTTGGATTTTGGACTGAGGGGTGTTCTTTCACTTTCGTATCTTCTAAAGCAATAAAACGATCGAGAACGTAATATGTTCCTCAGCTTTTACATCTCTTTTAATTCCTATCTGGAAGAAGGAATATATATATACCACAGAGAGAGAGAGAGAGAGAGAGAGAGAGAGCAATCTGTACATTTTCAGTACTATAAGGCACCAAGCTGTGCGATGCCAAGAACCGCCCTCGCATCCTTCTTTATCTTATTTGCGTAAACTAAAGTTGACATTCTTTCTCCAATTGTAGGTCCATCCACACACAGCTGGTTTATGATCATCCACCTTATCCCCTTCTCTCTATCTTTCTCTCATGACTTTTTCGCTTTGTTATATAGATTGATTTTTCTACAAATTTTTAAAAAAGATAATAAAAGAATAATTATACATATATTGATATACAGCCATACAATGGTTAAGGTCAAGTTTAAACTGACCCTTGGGTTCCACTGGAGCCAGTACTTATGGGCACTGGCATGTATAAGTATACTTAAGGGTCACTGGCTTTTTGTAGTTCACAATATTTGAGACTAGGTCTGCATTACAGAAAGCATATATGATCATGCATGCATGCATGCATTTGCAATATAAACATATATATAAGATGTAGATATATGTAGATATATACTTTTGAATAGTCAGCCATCATGCCAATATTCCATTTGGTGACGACGACCTCCAAAAAACAAAAAAAAAAAAAAGGAAAAGTTGAAGTAGCTTTCGAATTGACGAAATTAATTAACGTCTCCAGCATTCCCATGTGATCTCGAGCTTTCTAGCTAGATGTTGAATTAAAATATAGTGAAAGTATGAAGACCCAAAAATATTAATTAAAGGTTGCCCATATTTATATATAGGATATGTTCGAAATTGTATAAATTAATATAAATTTATAGAAATTGTAATCTCGTAATTTATGATCCGAATAAAAAATTTAAATTTTATAAAAATTTATAGTAATTATAGTGCTCCAAACAGATTAACTGAGATAATATTATTTACTTTAAACTTAATTAAGTGTAGCATGCCCAAAAAAAGTTTAATTATAAAGTTTTAATTGAATTCAACACTTTCACAACTTAAAAAAGTGTTGTTATATATAAAGATTTAATATTTTCTTTGGTTAATAATGTAAGAAAATCATGCTTCACCGGTAGTAGCTCATGCTATCTCTCTTCGTCTCGCGTGTCTATGTCACGGCTGGTCCATCACAATGTAGATGGCAGTTGTTCTCAATATGTAGAATAAAGTAGTTAGGCAGGATAATGTTTTGGGAACTCGTAGCATGTCTTCTCTCCTACGTATGGCCATTCATCTGTTCAATTATGGGGCTTTTGCTCAAAGCAGGAAGGAGGTTCAGTACGTTTCTTGCTAGCCCCCCGGGGGGGGGGGGGAGAGAGAGAGAGAGAACTTTTCTAAGGCAAGTTTGTGCTACAAGCCTTGATCTTGTTTGGTCTGTTTTGATGGACCATTTTCAGTTTACATATATATATCTATATATATATATAGCCATCCGAGGATCTACACACATCCAGAAATAGGATTAGATGAATTGATTTACCAATCACGACCCAAATAAAAATTATGGTTTTGTTAATTTAGACAGCGTTTGTTTTGTTAAAAATTAACAGAAATTTTAAAAAATCTTTGAAAAATTTAAAAAAATTTTAAAACACTTTAACACATTTTTATTATCTCGTACTTCGTAAAATATCTATAAATTTTTATATATATCTACATAAACCAACAAATTTTTACAAACTTCAATACTTTTTCCACAAACCTTAATAACTTTTTCACATACTCCAATAACTTTTCAACAAATCGGACATAATCCATGGGAATGCACAAAAAAGTCGTTTCTGCGGTATCTTTCTCTGATTTTTTCACGCAATAGTCAAAATGTTTAACAACTTTCAAAAAAATTTTAACATTAATCGGTGAGAATGGACTTAAATAATCATTCTCACAACTTTTTTCTTCAATCTTTTATCACAAAAATCTAAAAATTATACTACTTATTTCTCAAAAATATAATTTTAATTAAAAATATCAAACATAAAAAAGTTATCGTAAGTCGTATCTTTTCTTATTTTTTATTATTACAAACACTATCTTAATAATTTGATGTCATGAAGTATGAAGTCACTAATAATGAGCTGCGGGTCCACAATTAATACGGATCAACCTTTGGGTAAAAGCTCAGTAACCAAATGGAACATGACTAATATATATACGTGTGTTTGAAGTAATAAAAAGTGAAAAAAAATGAGATAAAGTGAAAAAAATTATACATTTGTAATACGTGTTATAAAATAAAAAAAATTAACGTAATAAAAATTTTTAGAATTTTTTTTTTATTTTTTAGAGATGCCAAACGGCATGACATGTGTGTGTGTTTCAAACATTGTAGAACAGTTCTGGCGCTTGTGTAATTATCAACAGCAAATAAAATTTTATCCAAAATCTCTATCCTTTTGGCATTCCCTTTTTCTTTGGTGAATTGAATGCGAATCTTGTGACAAAGGAAATAAATAAATAAATAAAAGAAAAGAAAGGTCCCAATTGGATAAATCCAACAACTCTTTCTCCAACTCTGCAGATGCCTCCCAGACAGATACGTCAGAAAGCTCCAGGAAGGAAACCAGTGGACCATCCGGTGATCAGAGGTAACACCGTACCATTAGCTCACTCAACATTTATGGTAATGTTACAATCTTACACCCCCACTTATTATGATAGGTCATAATCCATATAGTTTAATTGAAAATTATCATAGTCATATGTAGCATGTGACATTCAATGATTGTGATAATTTTGAACAGAATGCACTGGTTATGACTCGTCATAACCAGTGGAGTGTAAGAAAAATGTAAGAGTAACATTGGTTCAACATTTATGAAGCTAAGATTTTGTGCTCTAACGAGCACAAACACTGATATGATCGATATACAAGGGTCGTTTGGAGTAAAAAAAATTAAAAAAATAAAAAATTGAATTGATGTGATGTAAAAATGATACGTAACAAATTTTGATTAGAAAAATTTGAAAATTTTTGAAGTTTTTTAATTTTTTTAGGATTCCAAACGAACCCTATTAATGTGTGTGTTTGGAGTGGTTAAAATCAAGATAAAAAGTGATTTTGGAGTAATTTTAACATTTGGTATTTTTTACCAAACTGCATTTTTTGGAGAAAACAGTGTCAACTGTTAGAACAATTTTCCCAAATCTGTTCTAACGGATTCAAAAAAATCGCTGCTCAATGTTCTACACAATAATTCTACTTTCTCGTAAAACCATTAGAACGGTTTTTCTAAATCCGTTCTAACAGATTAAAAAAATTCACGTAAAATAATGACAATGGTATTCGTTTGAAAGGTTTCGCCTTGAAGAATATGATTATAAAAAAAAAATTTTGCACTCGATTAATCTTCTTCCGAATTTTCTTTTCTCTTAGCGAAATATTAAACTTTTTTTAACTTAATAAAGATAGGAAAGTATAAATGTGTAATAGAGAGTTTTAGTGATTTATAGAGGTTGCAGGAGATTTATTTATTTATTTTTTTGTTGGCACTCCAAACGGTGCTAATATATGGATGGGTTGATTTGGCGCATTTTCAAAAATATAAAATATAATGTAAAAAATAATTGTTATATATTTTAAATATTAATATTTTATTTAAATACTATAAAAAATAATGTAATATAATATTAATTAAAATTAAAAAACTGTATATTTTATATCTTAAGAATCAAACAAAAAAAATCATATAATAACTACACATATCCCATAAGATAGGATAGAGTTAAGACAGTTATTGTATGAGATCTACCTAATACTAGATGCAAGTTGGGGGAATGTTCGATGCATACTGCATCAGTTTATCCTCTAATGCAAAATGACACTGGTTCTTACATGTAGGTTTTATTTTATAATATGTAGAGATAAAAAATTAATTTTTTTTAAGTTTGGAATCCACATGTAAAAATCGATATAATTTTTACATTGAAGGACAAACCGATACAGTAATCAGATCTGATCTCTTTGAATTAATGAACTCACTTGGGTGAAACAAAACCGATGCCAACTACTGCTTATTATCTTTGTTTTTATAAATCATATTCTATAAATTAATAGTTCACCAAAAAAAAAAAAAAAATTTAAGGGGAGACTAACCCGGGTTTAAATCAAATCGAATACGTACGGTAAAAGACCAATCCGATACATATTTAGAGTGTTTACAAATTGTTTAACTCACAAAAGCGCTCTTAATGATAAGTCTGTATTTCTTAAAATGCGCTACTTCTAATCCGAACCTAATTTAAACCCAATCGAATGATTCTTGCAACTGGAAAAAGAGGGTTTACTTACAAATTTCTTGGGTTTTGATAGTGATTAAAAACCTTTTTCCAGACGCTGTAAAGGTTAAGCTAACCCTAATTTGCAAGAGGTAGTTGTTCGATTCAATGACACAATCCTTATGATCTGATCATTTCATGCTAGCACAATCTAAGAGAATCATATAATTCGGAACTAGAGAGTTGTACAAAAAGCAGACAGAGAGGAAAAAAAAAATGTGATTTTTACCATGCAATATCGAAGCCGTACCATTTTACGCACATCAAAATCTCCGTATGAAGAGATTCGTTATCGTGCAACTTTTTTTCTTTCTTTCTTTCTTCGTGTAACAGAAGGGGAGGATCGCTTTCAACTAATGATCAAAGGATAATTCGGTACAAAACGAAATATCTAACGGAACACATTCCTCTCTTTCAAGCAAAATTTTCTTCCTTTTTTTTCTCGTGTGTAATTTGTTCAATCCTCCGCCGGCCGCCCCCGCAATTCCTATATAAATGAGGCCAGGGAGGAGTTCAAATCCCTCAAACCAAAACCCAAGTGTTCTCTCAACCTCAAAACCTCACTTTGCTCTCTCTACTTTCACTTGCTTATTTTGCACTTCCATTCTCTTAGCACATCCTAGCTATATCACTACAAAGAAAAATGGAGATGGTGACAAAAATGGTGTCTGAAAGGCCAGTGGTGATCTTCAGCAAGAGCTCTTGCTGCTTGTGCCACAGCATCAAGACCCTCTTCAGCAGTTTTGGTGTGCACGCTGCTGTTCATGAGCTCGACGAGATCCCTGGAGGGTGGGAGATTGAGCAAGCTCTCTCGGCGGACTACGACTGCAGCCCGGCCGTGCCTGCTGTGTTCATAGGTCAGACTTTCATCGGCGGGCTCGCGGATGTCAATAGTCTTCACCTCCAGCGCAAGTTAATCCCAATGCTTAAACGCGTTGGAGCTCTATGGCTTTGAAATCGTTCGAACGATGGTGTTCTACCCGCATTTCTGGCCAATTAACGCGGGTTTTATTTGCATAACATATGGTAATAATTAACTGCGTGCTTTAGTTTGCACAATAGCGAGATAGGTGTTCTTTAGTCGCATATATATATATATATATATAGAGGGACAATGAGCTTATAATTGCAGTCCTAATAACACTACTAATAGTTAAATGGCCGCATGCTTGTGCTTTTAGCTTTTTTGTAGCGTAATCTTGCTAGCTAGCTTGCTAGCTCCCTCCTTGAGCTTTTACTGTTTTGAGTTTATAATAAAGTTGAATTTACAATTGTGGTGATGGTAATTAAATGCTAAAGCTTTTGGTTTGTCTACATGCAGGAAGAACATTTTGCATGATATATATATATATATATAAATCTCTTGGGTTTATATATAATTTGTGCATGTATGGCGAAGTAACATCTTCATTCCCTTTTATTCAAGTTGCTGAGATAATGACCGCAGCATCATCAGAGGTTGAAAGTTTCAAATGAGCCATTAATTCAATCTATTACTGTGCCATTTGCATTTTTTTTTTTTTTTGGGTCAAAATTATGTTTAGACAACTTGAGAAAAGCATAGGTCAAAATTTATAAATTATTTGAATCATGCACCCTATGATATGGATAGGGTTTAAGGAGCTGCAGTGAAAAAATTTACTGTAGGGACTGTAGTAAAAAACGAAGTGTTGAAATTTCTTTGCACTTAATGCAATGGCTCTAATTTATTTTAATTAAATTTATTTTCAAAATAAAAATAAAAGTATAAATATTTGATTAGAATATAATTAATACGAAATGCTAAAAATTACATGTTATTAAAAGATAAAAAAATCTCAATCGTTCATTTTTTTCATTGCGGTCTCTGTAGTGAATTTTTTTACTACGACACCTTGAACCCATATGGATATATCTACTGGAAATGCTGAATTAATGCATTTGTTTGAAAGAGATCACCATTTGATGGAATCTTCAATCAGTATCAGTCGAATAATATCTCGTATTGGCAAATATCGCCTTATTTGAGTAACTAGTTAATTTTTGACGCACCAATGAAGGGATGAAGGGTTTGGCAAATGTTATTATCGAGTACGATGAGTCATTCTTAAATTCACAGGAAATAAATAAAAAAACAAAATTTTAAGAGAATTTTAATTTTATTAATAATTAAAAAAGTTCTATTTATAGAAAAAAAATTAATCATAATTAAGATAAATTTTTTAGTAATTTTCTCATTCAATCTATTAAAAGAAATATACACTAAACCCTCTAGGGTTATAAATATATAGCATTTGACTTGAAATGTAAAAGATAATTAATTAAATAAAATTCTAAACTAACCCTAGATAAAATAGGAACATATTAATTCAAAGTAAAGTAGAAAAATAATAAATTTGAAGGCTTGGAAATATATGTATTCGTATATTTTGTATGCCTCTACAAAGTTAAAAAAACGATGTGGTCAAAGAATAATATATATATATTTATATATTTGATGATCTTTAGAAACCATTAATTTGTATGAATACGAGTAGTGTTTGAGAATTAAGTTATGCTTCAAGATTGCGTTTACATAGATTAAAAGGAAAAGGAAAGAAAAAAGAGAGAGGGGAAAAATTATAGTAAGCTAAATTTATTCATGTTTGTTTGGTTAGAGAAAAGTGAGGAAAAAAATGAATAAATCTTGGTCAATAAAATTTAATTATTTTTCTTTCATAAATTGAATATAAATAATAAATTTTTGTTTAATTCATTTGTCGTTTATTATTATATTGAGAAATTCAAATTTTGAACTTAAAAATTTTATAATACTTGTCCCGAGGAGATAGAAAACAAGGGATATACCACATGTTGTTGTTGCACTATCAACAAGCTATGCAGAAATAGCTTTATATTTGGGTGATTAGGAAATTAAGGTTGAAAATTGGAAGCCGGAAGTCCTTTGTTATGAAACAAAAATGTGCCTAAGAAATTAAATATAATAAGTTATATATATGTGTGCGCGCGCGCATTGCCATGGACAAGCCTAAGTGCCCGTCTTAATTTGTTTTTTTATTTTACTTGTTTTCATATTTATACTTTTTGGGCTGGCCATCGCTTTTCATATACTTATATATATACGCACGGTAGAAGTTAACACACTATATGTAATTTTTATAAAGATTTTATTTTATAAAATAAAATTATAAAAAATTAGCAAAAGTAACTCAAATAATAAATAATAAATAGTTTAGGATATTTAAGTAAATAATAACAAATTAAAAAGTGTTTAAAAATAAAAAATTACAAAAATAATGAGTAGTTAAAAGATATTTATAACCAAACCAAACCAAGCCTTTTCCCATTAGGTGGGGTCGGTTATATGGATTTGTCGACGCTAATTAGATCTGTTTAGGGCCATGTCATCCAATAGATCTAGGTAGACAAGGTTATGTTTAATAGCTTCTTTCCAACTTCTCTTGGGTCTTCCTCTACCTCTCCTACTCCTGGCAATCTCCATACTTTCACACCTTCTAACAGGTGCCTCCGCTGAACGCTTTCTAACATGGTCAAACCATCTTAATCGATTTTCTTTCATTTTATCTTCAATCGGTGCTGTTCCTACTTTACCCCTAATTTCTTCGTTTCTAATCCCATCTTTTCTTGTAATCCCGCATCCTCATCTAAGCAACTACCATCTTCTGACCATAATTATGCTTTACTGCCCAACATTCTAATCCATATAGCAGCGCTGGTCTAACCGCCACCTTATAATACTTTCCTTTCACCTTGAGGGGGACTTTTTGGTCACACAAGACTCCCGAAGCACTCCTCCATTTGGTCCACCCGGCTTGAATCCTGTGACTTACATCAGTATCAATCGCTCCATCTTGTTGTACCATAAATCCAAGGTACCTAAATTTATCTTTCTCTACAATCTTTTGTGTGCCTAAACTTACTTATATACTATCCGTTATCCTACTTTGACTAAACTTACATTTTATATATTCCGTCTTATATCGGCTTAGCCTAAACCCTTTTGTCTCTAACGTTTCCCGCCATAATTCTAACTTAGCATTCACTTATTCTCTCGTCTCATTTACTAAAACAATATCATCTATAAATAGCATACACCACAACACATCATCCTGAATATGTCTTGTAATCTCATCCATAACTAAAGTAAATAAGTACGGGCTTAACGCTGAGCCTTCATGTAAACCAATCGTGATAGGGAACTCGTTAGTCTCTCTACCAGTCATCCGTATAGATGTCATGGCTCTATCATACATGTCCTTTATCGCCTCAATATATGCAACACACGCTCTTTTCTTTTTCAATACTCTCCATAGAATCTCCCTAGGCATGAAATCAAATTGATTCTCTGAAACGTTTGTTGTCCTTCTTAGTTTTCTCTCAATAACTCTCTCCCATAATTTTATCGTATGGCTCATTAATTTAATCCCGCGGTAGTTTGCACAGTTCTGATATCTCCTTTGTTCTTGTATATAAGTATAAGGATACTTTTCTTCCATGCATCAGGCATCTTCTTGCTCTTTAGCACTACATTAAAAAATTTTGTCAACCAACTTATGCCATCCTCTCCTAAGCACCTCCAAACCTTAATAGGGATACCATCTGGCCCAACCACTTTCCTATTCTTCATCTTTTTTAATACTTCTTTTACTTCTTCCCTACTAATTCTCCTATAAAACATAAGATTTAATTCTTCCCTAAAAGTGGTAAACTACCCCAATTATATGTCACTACTACTGCTTTCGTTAAATAACTTGTAGAAGTAGCTCTTCCAACACTTCTTTATCTCCTCTTCCTTTACCAATACATTTTCATCCTCATCCTTAATGCATTTAACTTGGTTTAAATCATTCGTCCGTCTATCTCTGGATTTAGCAAGCTTGAATATCTTTCTTTCGCCCTCCTTAGTGTCAAGTCGCTTATATAAATCCTCAAATGTCTTTGCCTTAGCTTCACTAACTGCCTTTTTGGTTTCTCTTTTTGCTTCTCTATACCTCTCTAAGTTCACTTCATTCGGTCGTTTTGCCAAGATTTAAAACACTCTTTTTTAACTCTTATCTTGTCTTGGACGGCCTCGTTCCACCACCATGTCTCTATCTATGTCGGAACACTCCCTTTGGATTCTCCTAAGACTTCTTTCCCTACCCTCCTAATAGACTTTGTTACCTTAATTATCCCACATAATATTTGCACTCTCATTTACCATCCAAACGTCTTCCTCTAGTACTCTTTCCCTGAATGCTGATTGCTTATCACCTTTCAAGTTCCACCATATAGTAGTTATAAAAATTTATTTTTTAATATCATTAAAATTACAAGTAACTATAAAGAATTTAAGGGTATTATAGGAAGAAGAAAAAAATTTCATGAATTTTAAAACTTTATCGCTACTCCTATTGTTTATCCCTCTCTCTTTTACATATACATTAATTTTCTTTATAAAAAATTTCAAAAACAAATGAAAAAAGGAAAAAAAAAAGATAATTTTTTTTTTTTAAATTGATGAATATGCGGGAGTGAGAGGTAATATAAAAAAATTTATAAAATTGTGATTACTTTTACATTTTTTATTAAGTTTTAACCATTGATTTAATTAAAGAAAGTGTTCAAGACTGACAACATTTCAAAATAAGAGAATTAAGTATAATTTTTAAAAGTTAAAAGGCAACAAATGTAATTAATCAAATGTTAAGAAGAGTCTGGTATAACATACCCTTAAATGAATCCAACCCATTTTACTTTTTTGGGCTCAAATGGGATTGTGGCCGAAACCAAAAGATTCTATAATTGAACAACTTATATGACGAAAGACACTCTGAGACCGTTTGGTAAAACTGTCATTTTTCTATGGGTAAATTACACATAGACCCTCTAAACATTTGTAAAATTACACATTGATCCCCTCAACATTTGAAAATTACATTAACTTCTTTTATTTTGAAATGTTTGTAATCTAGACCCCTTTCCATTAATTTTCCACATGACACTGTTAAATCTAGTGGCATAAAGTCAAATATACCTCTTATATTAGTAAAAAACTATTCTAACGCTCAACACTTAAAAGCATTTGTAACCCACACTTCATGTTATGACGAAACCCATCGTCTCCCCTAACTCTCTCTACCAACTAGGGTTTCTCTAAAACAACTAAGTTCATCGAGGCATCGTAAACATAGGGTTTTTACTTATCCGATCACCTCATTAGTTGTATACTCCGATCATCATCAATTGTACGCTCGAATCATCATCGATCGTATGCAAGTATATATTTCTTCGCCTTACGACCCTGATATTCATATTTTTCCTCTAGATTATTTAAAGGAAAAGTTTTTTTAAATTGTTTTAGATTTGCTTCATGTGATAAGTCAAAATTTGTCAGGTAGATTCTAGAAGTTGAACTTTTGTATGTTCTTATCTTCCTTATGGATAAATTCTAAGAATGACAGTTGCAAATAACCATTACATATTGCGAATTTTGATGTGTTTCATTGATTCATGCCTAACATTGGATTGTCATGTTTCCTTTAATCTTTTGACTGTTAATATAATTTGAGGAATACTGTTGAATCATTGTGTTTAAATTTTAATTTTGTGCCAATTCCTAATAGAAACTTGTAACCGAGGTTCATCTCAACAAATCCAGTACTCCGTGAGGGGTGACACGTTTAAGAAATTAATATTTTGACTATTTATAATTAGCTATTGAATGATTGATGTTATGTTCGTTATTTGTTGATATATGCTATGTTGATCTTTTAATATATGTTAACCATTTAATAAATGTTATGTTCATTATTTATTGAAATAATCTTTTTATAGGTAACAAATGGCTCCTGTTGTTTACACATTATGATATCTCGGTACAGTATGGGAAAAATGTATTTACAATTAGGAAACTCAATCCTGATCGATACTCTAGGATAGATCTTATAGATGACATATAGAAATATGCGTTGCATGACATTCCTCCGTTTGTTGGTGTTTTTATGAAAACATACTATAAAGTGGAGGCAGTTAGATCTGACATCGAGACTGACTATGACTTGCTTGGCATGTTTCATATTATTGGAAAGCGTGAGATAGACATATTTGTAGAGGTTTTTAATTTGGATGGCCCTACTAAAGTAAGTACCGAATGCCCACCACCAGCACAATTTAATAATTGCAAAGACAAAGGTTGACCACATGAAGGTCAACCACCTCAGGCAACCATATGTTTGTTGCTTGAGGCAGCTTGTGGTAGTGACCCTGTGCCTGAGGCTGGGGTAAAATGCAGTGAAGGCCCTGTGCCTAAGGTTGTGGCAGAACGCAGTGGGGTCCATACGCTTGAGCTTGGGGCAGAATACAGCGAGGCCCCTATGCCTGAGGCTTTGGCAGAATACGGTGGCATCCCTATGCCTGGGGCTAGTGCAGAATACAGTGGAATACCTGCACCTGAGATAGCATTAGAATGCGGAGACTGCCCTGCGTCTGATTCTGATGATGGATCATTTTTTCTGATAATGCTATTGATGAAAGTTCTAATAGTGATGAAATAAGTCTCGACAGTGAGCATGAGAGTGAGAAAAGTATTGGTGGAGAATGTGAAGAAGAAGATGTTGGAGATGACGACATGGAGGCTTGTGTTTTTTATTATTCATGTAACATAGGTGATGGTTCTAAGGTCAATGTTTTTGGGAAAAAAAGTGGGGATAATTTATGTTAAGAAAAAAGGACAAAATATTAAATTGAGGAAAGGATTGATATTTGACGATGTTAACTGCTTCAGAGAGGTACTTAGAGATTGTTGTTCAAAAGGGATTTAAGCTTGTAAGTGACAAAAATGAAAGAACAAATGTCATTGCCCATTGCGGGAGTGATGGCTGTAAATGGCGTATTCACGCATCACCTATGACAATGGCACAACATACCAAATTAAGTCAATTTTCCTGTCACACAACTTTGTTGCAAACCCTAAGAATTCCAAGGCCACATCAGTATGGATTGCTAACAAAATGAGTGAGAGGCTAAGGGAGAATACTAATATAACGCTGGCAGCTATGAAATTCGAATTACACAGGAAATTTGAGATTGAGTGCAGTCAAATGCAATTGTATAGAGAAAAAAAAGCCATTGATCAACTTGAGGAAAGTTTTAAAGATAGTTACAGAAAGCTCCCTATGTACAAAGTTGAACTGCGACAGACAAATCCTGACAATGTAGTAAAAATTCAATACGAAAGAGTGGCTAGGCAGCCAAACTCTTTCTTCCTTAGGATGTTTATCAGCTATGAAACAGTGATGACATGATTGTTAAAAGGTTGTAGGCCTTTTATTGGCTTAGATGGCTGCCACTTGAAAGCTCCATATGGTAGGGTTCTATTAGCAATAATTGCACTCGATGGGGATGAAGGAATATTTCTTGTTGCTTTTGGGGCGGTTGAGACTGAAAATAAAGATAATTGGAGCTTCTTTATGGACAATTTGCAAACTATACGCCCAATTGCCCATGAATGGATGATGAATGTTCCATTAAAATTGTGGGCCAAACATAAATTTAATCCTATTGTGAGGGTAGATCACCTTACCAATAACTTCATCGAGTCATTTAATAATTGGGTAGGTGAGTTATGGAGTAAACCAATTCTAGCTTTACTTAATGGGATTCAAAGTAAGATGATGGGAAGAATTCATGATAGGTTCCAGCAGGCTAGTACATAAGAGGGTGTTGTCACTAAAAATACAAGGACCAAGTTGGAGAGCATCAATCAAGAAAGTCAGAAATATAATGTCGTATATGCTGGTAGAGATAAGTACAAGATACTAGATAAACAAACAAGATATGTTGTGTATTTAGACAGAAGGAACTATTCTTGTGGACGTTGGGACATTTTTGGCATCCTTGCAAACATGTGGCAGTATGTTTATTGTCTAGGACGATGTGCGTGGAGAATTTTTGTGATCTATTTTTCAACATGGCCAAATACATGGAGACTTATGAGAGGATTATTCACCATATCCTTAATAAATTAATGTGGGAAGGTAAGATTCATGGGAATCTGATTGAACTTCCCAAACTCAGAAGACTCCCAAGTCGGTCAAGGAAGAACAGAAGAAGAGATAAGGATGAGCCTGTTGCTGGAATAAGTACTCAGAGAAAATGCATAGCATAACTTGTAAAAACTGTAGGTAAATCGGGCATAACAGTAGGACTTGCCAGAGAGCTCCTGTTAAAGTAAGATAATGTTTGCAATTGTTTGAATTTGTTTAATTCTGTTTAGCTAAATTAACTATTGATAAGTTTGCAATCATTTGTAACAGAAGTGAAAAGATACCACTAAAGTCAGTAACAAGCCAGCTAAAAAAAGGCCGACAACAACTCCAGCAATAGCACCTCCACCAAGCTATCACAGTCTTTAGCAGTAGCACCTCTAGCACAACCTTCACAATGTTTAGCAACACCCCCACCACAACCTTCACAATCTTCTGTAACAGGAGTCCGTCAATAATTTGTTTGATTGTCATGAATCATAAATTATAGTACATTACTAATATATTTTTGCTATAGATGGATATGGTAGCCTTTCTTTTGACATACATAGCACAGTGGAATTTCTGGTACAGTGGTATACTTTTTGGTTGGGTTTTCGTATACATGGTAAAAGGGTATAGTTTCGATTTTGGTATATATAAGACAATAGTGCAAGAGTCCACTTTAGTTTTTTGATTAGTGGGATTAATATACACCTGAAATGGATGGATGATATAGAGGCCCACTCAAGTTTTTTGTTTAGGGGGATTGATATATATATGTATATGGATGGTTAATGTTATTGATGGAAATATTTTGCCACGTTTATACAATTTGTCAAGTTCTACAGTCAAATATTGATATGTTTAATTAGCTAGCATTGTTTAATGGCTACTTTATGTAATGTGAATGATATCAGTGTTTTGTAATTGAATGGGATGTTAATGATCAAAATGTACAAGTGTGTTGTTTGTCAAAATATACAAGTTCGTTGTTTGTCAAAATGCATAGCTATGTTGTTTGTTGAATAGTTCATGGAAATGATGAAATTTGGCTCATCTGGAGGTGAAATTTGGATCAAAATTATGAATGTGCTATTTGTTAAAATGCACAGCTATGTTGTTTGTAGAATAATCCATGGAAATGAAGAAATTTAACTCATCTGGAAGTGATAATTAGATCAAAATGTATGAATGTGTTGTTTGTCAAAATGCACAGCTTGTTGTTTGTTGAATAGTCCACGAAAAGAATGAAATCTGGCTTATCTGGAGGTGAAATTTGGATCAAAATGTATGGATATGTTGTTTGTTAAAATGCACAACTATGTTGTTTGCTGAATAGTTTAGGGAAATGGTGAAATTTGCCAACCAAATGGAAGTGAAATTTGAATCAAAATGGATACAAGTGTTGTTTGTCAAATAGTTAGAGTGTTTTGTTCATGCAAAACGTTATGTTTGTGATGAATAGTTCAGGAAAACGATGTATAAATTTACCAACCAAATATAGGTTTGTAGCAAAGTTTTTTTTTTTTGTCCCAAATCTATTTAGCACTTAAGTGTTACTGAAGTGCGTTATTTTTTCTTCTCACCATTTGCAAACAAAAGCCATGAACTTCTATCAACAAATGGCACCAACTTTTTGACAAACAACACATTCATACATTTTGATCTAATTTTGTCTTCTAAGCAATGCTTAACTCACACAAATATATGCATCCAATTTTGTCTTCTAAGCAATACTCAACTCACACAAGATACAATTTCAAAACTAAGGCACAATTCACTGTTAATAAATTGAAGATGATCACTGACACTTTCATATTCATAAGCACAATTCACTATTAACAAACTAAAGAGAATCGGTAATAATTTCATATTCATAATACAAAATAATTGTAAGTCAATAAACTCAACGGTCACTATCAATTTCAAATTCATCATACAAAATAACCATTTCTCATAAACTAATTATTAAAGTATTTTTACCAATATTACAATCAACACAATGAATATCATTCTTGTGACAGTTACAGTTGACAATAGGATAAACTTTAGAACTCCTTGGTTAGCTACCAAAGTCTAAAGTCTTGCATGAATTCCCCTAAATTCATTGATTACATCAGAAGGCATCGCTTCATTAGCTTCAATTATTTGCTTGACTTCTTGGTTTTCATCCATGGTTGAAGCAGTGCACCAAGCAAAGTAATTGCATTCTCTCTTAGCACATCTAAAATAAAGTTTTCCAGGGTTATCTAACGACTCCGATATGGCAACAACCCCTCTTTTTCACATCTACACTACCTATGACAATACTTCGATCCCGGGTTGCTACATCCACTGCTGTTTGTTGACATGTTACTATCATGTAAGGAAAAAAATTAGACAAATGAGGCGTGAATATGTAGGCTAATTACTCAAAAATGGTAAAAACTGCATTGTGTGGTGGCTCTAAAGATGGAAAAAAAGAACAAAAACATAAAAAATTCTTCTTTGTAGCATTTTTCCAAATACCTGTAATGTAGCATCTTTTATGAGGAGTCCACTGTTTTTATCTTTCAATCAAAACAGAGACCCCTCATTTCTTTCATATTTTGATAACCCAAAATTTATAAACCTTAATTTTAATATAAAGGGGTGAAAGGTGATGACTCTCCACTAATAGATTAGCAAATCTCTCATTTCAATTCATCACCCCTGGTTTAGGAGTAATGTCAGTAGTGGATTTGGAATTTTAATTACAAAAATTATTTTCTTTTTGTGATAAATTATGAGAATGACAGTTAAAAAATTATTAAAATTAAGGTTTTTATCTTTCAATCAAAACAGAGACCCCTCATTCATATTTTGATAACCCAAAATTTATAAACCTTAATTTTAATATAAGAGGGTGAAAGGTGATGACTCTCCACTAATAGATTAGCAAATCTCTCATTTCAATTCATCACCCCTGGTTTAGGAGTAATGTTAGTAGTGGGTTTGGAATTTTAATTACAAAAATTATTTTCTTTTTGTGATAAATTCTGAGAATGGCAGTTAAAAAATTATTTTAATAAAACAAAAACCACATAAGTCCATTAAAGATGATATCAATTCCAACAAAGGACCCCCAACATTAAACTCTCTAAATTTATTCATCACAACAAAATTTCCCACATCAAACCCACATTAAAGTCAATAAAAATAGAGAATAGAAGTAATCATCTTCAAAAAACTCTTAGCTATCTAAAGTAGACAAAAAGAAATACCCAACAAATTGAACCAGAGTACCATCACCCAACTTCAAATTCAAGCAACATTACCTAACTTCAAATTTAAATTTTTTCCTTTAATATAAAGAAATATCAAATGGAAGTTAAAACCCAACAATGGACAGAGAGAAAATTTACTATACCTTTCATACAATGAACGTTGTTCAACAAATTTGGTGAACCCTAACCCAAATGAGGCGTTGCGCGAACTGATGAGGAGACTAATATAGAAAGAAATCTGGAAATGGTGGAAAGAATCGATGGAACTTGGTTCTTCGATTGAGATCGACTTGAGATATGGTGTCGCTCGAGATCAAGTTCTTCTAACTTCTCACTTAGGCATCGTTGCAGACGGATGAGGGAGGGATTTAATGCGTTAGAATGCCTAACAGTTTATTTGAAAGGTATTTTAGTCCTTTTGCAAATGCTAACAGGGTAGAAAAGTGTAAAAATGGTATTTCGATAACACTTTTACCTACCCCTACCGTTGGGTAAAACCCTAACGGTAGGGAGACAGAAGGGGGTCTAGGTTACAAACATTTTAAAATAAAGGAGGTTAATGTAATTTTCAAATATTGAGGGGATTTATGTGTAATTTCGCAAATGTTCAGGAGTCTATGTGTAATTTACCATTTCTGTTTACGTTTATATGTTTATATTTTTTTATTTTTTATTTTTTGTTATTTTTTTTGTAAAATAAAAACTGAAATTGCATTTGAAAATATAATTTTGTTTACAATTATTAAATTTTTATTTTTATAAAATATTTAATTTTATTAGTTTTTAAAAAATTAATTGAATTTAATAAATATATTTTATATTAATTTAATTCAATTTAAATTAATATATTATTTATTAAAAACAATTGAATAAAAACTATAAAATATATTAATTATAATTTAAATATAATATAAATTAATATATTAATTATATCATTTAATCTTGTAAATATAAAATATATTAATTATAATTTAATTATATTATTTATTAAAAACAATTGAATAAAATATACGTATTACATCATTTAATCTAATAAATATAAAGAATATTAATTATAATTTAATTATATTATTTACTAAAAATAATTGAATAAAATATATTTTATATTAAATAAATAAATTAAATAAATATTAAAATAATTTAATTTAATTATGATATTTATTCAGAATAATTTAATAAAATATATTTAATATTAGTTAAATTATTTATTAAACTAAATAATTTAATTATAATATTTATTAAAAATAATGTTAATAAAATATATCTATATTAGTTAAATTTTTTATCAAATTTAACTAAATTAATATATTTTGTTTTATTATTTATTAAAATAATTTTATAATATATATTTCCTATTAATTAAATTAACTAATATAATTTAATTATTTATTAGAATTAAATTAATAATATATATTACATATTAATTTAATTATATTATTTATTAAAAATAGTTTTAGTTCAATAAAATATTTAAATAAAATAATTTATTTTAATTTGATGTAACAGAAATAAATAAAGTATTAGAATTGATAAAATATTTGTGAAAAAAAAAAGATTAAAAATATTTTTTATTTATGTTTTTTAATTTTTATTTTTAAAAAAAATATAAACAAAATTAACAAATATATTATTATTACTAGCTTGCAAAATTTTAAAAAAATAAGAAAATAGAATAGAAAAACGTTGTTAAACCTGCCCTAAATTTCCATCGCATGTGAGGTGTGGAGAGAGAGAGAGGGAGAGAGACACCGGGAGAGATATATATTCATCAGATCCTCTGCCCAAAATCAAGTTCCAATAAAAGATGGGCCCACGGCCCATTTCCCGCAGCCAATAAATGACCCTCTCTCTTGTCTCCTCCTCGAGTTATTAAAAAAAGCACCGCCAACGGTCATCCTTTCTCCACTGGAAATGTGAAATTAGAAATGCGCTTCTCACCCGCCGCGCATTTTAGAATCATGGCAGCGTCGCTCTCTCTGTCAGCTGTCAAAAGTGATAAACACGGGACTGTGAGACACAGGCGATAACAATAATGAAACAAATGCTATCTTGCGCCTTAACAGTAACTCTCTAGTCATGTATACATACACATTGAAGCATATGTATATAGGTGTTCGTATATACAGAGACATCGATACACATGTGTTTCTGTTTTGTTTGTCGATGACGGAAAATCCAAAGCCTGATCGACAAGACAATAACTACTGTGTCGCTTTCAGTCGTTTCTTTCTTCAAATGGGGTCTTTACTGAATCGTTGTTAATTCGACATTTCGATGCAATGTGTGCATAGCCAAACACTATCTCTTCTTGCCGTCAGGTTTCGCTTCATAGGTAACAACTGTGCTGGTCTCTGTCCGTAACTTCATTTGTGAACTCTTTTCTTCTGAAGAGAGAGAGAAAGAGTGAACTATTAGGGTTTCTTTTGATGATAATGTGGCTGAGTTTGTTTGATGCTCGGGGTATGACGATTGTGAAATGCTAAGGTGTTTTTGATGATTTTTTTTGGGGGTGGGGGGTGGGATGTGTCTTCAGGATTCGGAGTGGTTTTTTTTGAGCTGTTGAAAGTCTGAAGCGAGGAAGAATACGAGAAAATGTTTGGGTTCTCTCGCAGGCGAATGAAGCTTGGGAGGTAAATCTGTGCACTCTTTCTTTGGTACATTCATATATAAGTAGTGATATGGAATTATATAATCTATGATACTGAAACTATGTTGGACTTGGTTCATTTTTGGGTAATCCTTTACATTTTTCTTTCGATCTTCTTGGATGTTATCTGTTAGAACTTTATATTTTTATCATCAGAACTGAGTTCTACTAGTGATGAGAGAAGGGATGTGCCTGGGGTTGATATTTGAAGGAGAAACAAAACGAAAAAAATTTGACAACTGGGTTCTCCTTGTGGTCATGATCCATCGATTGCTTTCTGGGTGAATTGCTGGTGAGGGGGTTTTCCTTTGGTTCGTGCGGATGCTTGGTGATTTCGGGTTGAGGATGTAATAATGTTCATGGAGCGTGTTGAAAATGGTGAATAATGCTAGCGGGGCCTAGTCAGGAAAAAGGGTGTCATGTTTTCCATGGCATTTCACTTGAGGGGGAGGGGAAATTAAAGGGTAAACCAAAGCTCTTATAATGAAGTTGTTCAGACACATTTTTAAACATCCTTGTTCACAGGTCATTATAATTATCCACTTAAAAAACACTTCGTATAATTTGCTTTTTGTTTTTTTCTTATTTTTTCTTTCTTGAATGTTGAATGGTTGAAACATGTAACACAGATTAATGAGAATACCAATGATTCTAATCCTTCAATAATTGCTTGTAATCTATTTTTTGCATATTTTCATTTATTACAATGTGTAAGAAATTAAAAATAAATTTGCAAATTGTAAACAATTACAAATAATTTTGAGCTTATTAAAATTAGTGAAGAGAACTAAATCAAGATATATACATATAACTATGCCTATTATATTATATCAAACAAATTGACCTTCAATCCGATGAAACAATGTATCTTAATTATAGATGAGATTGCTGAAAACTACAAAATTGATGAAAAACTATACTAAAAAAAGTCACTTCAATTAGTCCTCCTATGCAACTAGCGTTCATAATTTGATGTATATTGATGATTACTAACATTGCTTCTCTTACTCCTTTTTTTCTCTCATCATTGTTTTTTGTGTCTTTCTTCTCCATTAACTTTTCTTTTAAACTGCTTATAGTTGAAATTCTATGCCTTTTTATATTGCATATATCAATAGCACTAAGTATTTTTACATGTTTGAATAATAAAGGAAACATTAAAAGAGGAGTTTGAATTAACTAAGGAAACTATTGAAAGAAAAGTTTGAACAATTCTTCTATCAAATTAGATTGCAAGCAGGAAAGAAAAGTGTCATATGGACCTTACCTCTTTTGTTTTGGGGCAATTGTTCCCTTATGACCCCTCCCTGTGGCAAGTGGTAGCAGGGATTTGGGTTGTTGTGGGCAGTGTTAAGTGTGGTGATGGTAAAGTTTTTCATAAATAGCAAGTATCGCCTTTAGATGTGGAACAATAACAGTATAATCTATCCAGACATATTTAGATATACAGTTTTCATAATTCAGATTTGGATGGATGATACAGCCCCTTGAAATCACATCCTGCTTCAAATTCTGTTGTTCTAATATCATTTTTTTCGTGTCTTAGATTAAAAGTACAGCTTTCAGACTCCTCTCAGGGAACGAGAAGTCCAATAAGACACCCAAAACGGGTTAGCAATCCCAGTGTAAGCTTTCCTGCTCACTTGCATATGTGGTGTTGTATCATTGTCCATGTGCATTAAACTCTTCAACTATTACAGGTTGAAGGTGTTGCCCCTTCAATTAATAATTCCGATGAACTCAATAGTCAGTGTTCATCCACTGTCCCTGAGCTTAACAGTTGCACTCCGGGCAACTCCGAGAACTGGATGGTGCTATCAATTGCTGGGGACAAGCCTACACCTCGCTTCAATGTAAACTATTCTTAACTTTCAGATCTACTTTTATTTTAATTATGTATTATTACAATTAATGAGTACCTTCTATTCAAATGTAAAAAAATCACTTTTCCCTGAATAGCATGCAGCAGCTGTAACTGGAAACAAGATGGTGGTTGTTGGTGGTGAATCTGCAAATGGACTTTTAGAAGATGTACAGGTAAAAAGATGCAAATATTCCTATGAATATAGATATATATATTCTGGATATTCTTGGGTATGTTAGTCTTTGCCTTGAATTTGCATTCTAGGTAGCACTAGTAGGGAACCATTGATTTAGACCTGACAAACCTTCGTTACTAACTTTTATATAAAGGATTTGACTATATTCCTAGATGTGTTTATATGTTGTAATGGCTATATTTTTCTTTTTATATTCTCTTTGCAGGTGCTTAACTTTGATAGATTTGCCTGGACCACAGCTTCATCAAAGCTTTACCTTTCACCAACCAGTCTACCACTAAAGATCCCTGGTTGCAAGGGTCATAGTCTGGTATGACTACGCATCTAAACATCAAGTGTCACAATATTCTTCTGTACAATGCTTGCTTGCTGTGAGAACTGAAAATGCTGAGCTATAGTTGCCCTGTTTCAGAGAAGGATGTTGGAGAAAATAACTTTTGAAAAAAGCTACGAATTCTAGTAATGATGATAAGGTTATATGTTGTGGATTCAGCTCCCAGAAAAATTTACTATATTGCATATAGAATTGATATATGAAATTTCAGGTGAGCAAGTTGGTTGATCAATTAAGGGACATTATGAATTTATGAGAGCGACACTAAAAAAATGTCTTCTTGGCATAGCGCAAGTATTTATCAACAGATTATCCATTCTTCAGGACTAAAAGAAAAGGCATCTGATGTGTGAAGCACCAAACCAAGGAGCCTCATGGAGAGGCATCTCGCATGGCATTAATAGGTCAAGGAAAGCCATTGTGACAAAATAAACTATTAGATTAGAAAATGGCATCACTTAGGGGAACTTCAACCAATGAATCTAGGGAAAGCCATTGTGACAAAGTAAACTATTAGAGAAGAAAATGGCATCACTTAGGGAAAGCTTCAACCAATGAATCTTTGTTGTAATGACTTTAGCCAGCAGGAAAAGTAAAGAAAATTAGCTAAATTATACTTCTTAAAATTTTCATGCTAAGAAAAATCAAGGGAAGATAATTGATTGTTGGAGAGGCGATACAAGATAGGATATTAGAGGAGCTGCCCGGATTTCTGTCTGTGGAGTCTCAAATTCATTGCATGTTATGTTTCTATGGTTAAGCATCATTCGTAATTGTTGAGTCATGCTATCCCTTTAAACTTGGTTAACTGATCGTTGATGATGTGCAGAACAGTAACTTTTCAAGCTAAGAGATGTGTTTGTTGTCACTTGTCATTGCTTTCTAGGTTTCCTGGGGGAAGAAGGTTCTCCTCATTGGAGGGAAAACTGACCCATCAAGTGACAGAATTTCAGGTTGCAGTTCTGTTTGTTTGTAATTTTCGTGACTGCTTGTGTCCTATTCGCTTTCTTACAGAATCTCAGATTTTTTAGACTTTGGCTTTTGCAGTGTGGGCATTTGACACAGAAACTGAATGCTGGTCACTTATGGAGGCAAAGGGAGATATTCCGGTACTCTTTTTAATTTAAGAAGAATTTGAAAAACAAGCAACTTCTTGTCATTTGGTTCTTGAGACATAATATGCAGAACTATCTGCTGAGATAATCAGGGTCGTTTTTGCTTGGACATTTTAAATTTTTTCAGAAGGAAACACTAGGTTAGGATCTTGTGTGGCAGTTTTTCCAGTTGGTTGGGAAATTATTTTTGGAGTGTATCATCCTTATTCCCTTAATGCACATTGATTGTAGTTCAGCTTGGAACCTTTTAGAAGTTTCCAAGGGAAACAATAGATTGGTAGCGCATGTCTTAGCAATTTCATCCAGTTCATTGGGAAATAGTGCATTATCATTCTTCTTGGTTCGCTATGATACTGACTATCAATATTGTAAAATTTCTTCTCATGCTAGTTCCTCGGGAAGCTGTTAGCAAAAATACAGTGACATTTTGTTACTTTGCAATCAGTTCTTAACTGAAGGCCATTGAGAAAAATATGTTATTAGTATGATTTATCTTTTGAAGGTCCTATATGATCAAGCTATTATATTGTTGCAACTGAGCACATTTATTCAGTTGATGTTTTTATTTACTAAATCTGCGTTGGAAATTATTTAGCCAAAACCGATGTTCATTGCAGGTTGCTCGCAGTGGTCACACTGTGGTTAGGGCTAGCTCTGTTTTGATCCTTTTTGGAGGTGAAGATGCTAAAAGGAGGAAACTCAATGATTTACATATGTTTGATCTGAAGTCTTTTACTTGGCTCCCTCTTCATTGCACGTAAGTTTTTATTAGCATATTCTATCAATTTTTTTGCCACTTGTCATCTGAAACCATTTCCCAGAAAAAATTTTGCTAGTCATCAATATCAGATTATTTCCTTATGTTTTATTTTATATCAAATTTCAAGCTATTAATTGGGTGGCTGGATGAACATCATACATGTACACAGCGGACCTGGACCATCTCCAAGATCTAACCATGTGGCCACTCTTTATGATGATAAAATACTTCTAATTTTTGGAGGAGCATCAAAGACTAAGACTTTGAATGACTTATACTCACTTGATTTTGAGACGGTATGTTGAACTTTTGAACTTCTCTAGTTAATATTATTGGACTTTGTACTTTAACATCTTATTTATTTGGTGATGCAAGATCACATCTTAGTTACAGATTCCTGATACATGCATGTGGATGTTTTCTGTAGATGATATGGTCAAGAATTAAGATACGAGGTTACCATCCATCACCCCGAGCTGGCTGTTGCGGAGTGTTATGCGGGACTAAATGGTATATTGCTGGTGGCGGTAGCAAGAAAAGACGTATGTCTCACTATCTGAAGGAACTTATTTTGCATGACATGTTTCTCTGATGTTGAACTTGTTTTTACTCCCATGTCGTGAGGTTGTGTTAATGTGACATTGTGCCTTATTGCTAATACTTTCTTCAGTTTTTGACATGATTTTAATCATGTCATGTGTTGTTTGGGACTTTTGAGACCCTATTCAGTCTATGGTATGCCTAAGAGACAAGATTATTAAAAGTGGGGATAAGAATATTACTTATTAAAAAATAGCAGAAGGATATAAAATCAAAGAAAAGGATTATGCATGTTCCCTCTGGTGGCTTGATATTTGCATCGTATTAAACTCCATTAAATAATCAATTGTCCAAAAACTTTAAGCTATTAGGAAATAGACGGATGTGTGACCCCAATTCGCAGGTGAAGCAGATAAACAAAGAAACTGAACCAAACACGATAAATCAACATAAACATAACAAAGTGCACAAAAACAAACGAGAACAGGCATCAATAATGAGAACTCCAAGGTCTGCTAAAACAAGAGGTCTAATAGTCACTAGTTGTCCCAAAAGTCAAGACAATTAGGAAATGGGCACACAATGTATATTAAACTAACTTATCAAATTCAAAATGGCTTTGGCCGAGCCTGTGGTTCTAGCTACTTGCTAGCTCCAAATTATCTATTTGCTTCTATTTATTTAACACATTGAACATCATTGATGTTACGTTGTACACTTTATCAGCCATATTGCCTGTAATGTAGATACATTTATGAAATCATATGTTTAAGAGGACAATTTTGTATCGATTACTGAATCACAAAAGCATGTCATGTAGTATCCAATATTTTATCTTACATAGTGAGTCTTTAACTTTTCTTTCTATTCTATGTTATCTGTTTACCAGGTCATGCAGACACATTGACATATGATGTTTTAAAACACGAATGGTCTGTTGCTGTTGCAACTCCTCCATCTTCTATCACTGCCAACAAGGTGCAATTTGCTGATTTTGTTGCTAGCTGAAGTCTAATAATTGTGCAAGTCCTTTCGACATTAATTTTAGACTACATCATGGTTGATGAGATGAGAATTGTTGGTTTTGCTTTTCTTTTGGAAGATAACTGCAGGTCCTTAAAAAATTTTTATGTTTCCGGTCAGTTGCAGGCACATGCTTCTGTCATGTGTTTGTGACTGAAAAAAGTAAAACTGTCGTGTATTTATATTTGTTTTTACTTCTATACACAAATCTTCTTTCTTACTCGTAGGTCATAATTTACCCACATGTACATTAATGTAAATATAATTTCTATCCGTAATGATATCTTGGATCAATTATCCATACAAATAGAGACAATGAACAAGATGTTATTTATATAATTTGAGGTAGGTGGTTAAAATAGAGAAGTGCCACTAAACATTTTAGAAGATGACTGTGACAGAAATGAGGATGCTAAGATGGATGTATGATAATAGAAGAAAAGATTTGAGTTGTGTGATTAAAACATGGAAGTGCCTTAGGTATTTTATGTGACTGTAGAATACCTATCAAGATGAAAGGAAAATCTTATAGAACATAAGGCCAACTGTGATATATGTTACATAATGTTGGGCCACTAAACACTCATAAGATGAGTTTGATGGAAATAAGGATGCTAAGTTGGAAGTGTGATAATACAAGAAAAAACAGGATAAGAAATGAATATATAAGAAAATTAATGTGATATCAATAGAAGAGAAGTTGAGGAAAGGTCATTTAAGATAGTTTGGTCATGTCCAACATAGATCTAGAGATAACATCGGTAAGGAAGAGTGATTGGGTCCAAGTAGAATGTGTTAGAAGATTAAATTTTGACTTAAAATTACATGGACTAAAATTGTGAAGGACATAATTTCAAATAACTTTACTGAAAACATAAGACTTGACAGTAATGAACGGAGAAAATGATTTATGTAGCCCATCTCAACTATTTTGGGACTGAAGCTTTGTTAAGTTGACTATTATTGGTGGTATTTCTAGGAAAAATACTCTCAAAGTTCCATAAGTGGCAATAATTGCATATATATTTGTCAATATGACCTTTGATATAGACCTCGCATTTTCTCATACATCGCGTTGATGTGATTAGCTTTGTCTGTTTGATTCTGTTACTGTCCTCATAAGGATATGGAGAGTAAGTGATGCTCACTTTTGCAGAGCCCATGCAGTTTTATTTTGTGTTAATTAGTCACAGGATTTTTTTTTTGGTAATGAGAACCATAGTTGGTGTTAAGCCATGGTGCTGTGAAGAGCATTGATGATTTAACTAGTGGGGAAGCATCTCCAATCTGAGATTTAAGCACGAGATGCAAATGTATTTCTCAAAGACATAAGTTTCAGGATGGATGTGACAATTTTATTTTGGGGTTGATAAATTTCAGATCTTGAAACTCGTCTCTGCTGTGATTTTGAGTTGAATGACTCATTTATCACCTACTTAGAATATAATACTGCAAAACTTGGTTCTTGTTATTGCCTGTGTTGCTTTGTTACAAGTTCTCTCACCCTGTATGCTGGAAGTGCTGTGTTGGCAGCATTTTTGTTAGGAAACACAATTATTCGGTTCCTCTTTTTTGGGGCAATTTTGCTGACACTGTTGTTTCACAGGGGTTTAGCCTCGTGCTAGTGCAAAACAAGGAAAGAGAATTCCTTGTTGCATTTGGGGGATTCAAGAAGGAGTTCTCAAATCAGGTTAAGAATAAGAATTTAAACATTATTTTCTGTTAATGCATCAGTTGATACTCGATGATGCATTGTAGCTCACCAACTTTCCTTCTGTCCTACGGCAGGTTGAAGTACTAATTGTAGAAAAGAATGAATCGTCTATGGGCCGGCGTCTAGCTCACAGTAAAGGTTCAAGGTCTTCCCTATTCGAGAATCGTTCATTGACGGCAGGATTGGCTACACAACTAAGTAATAGTTCTCTTCCTGGGCCCGCTGATGCCACTGTTAAACAGAATCTAGCATCTGCAATTGAGCAACATGGCTCTGGTAGGAGATCTTTATCAGAGTCCTTGCTTGTGGATCCAAATCCTGCTTCCGGTAATGTCTCACTCCGCAAGCAGTTTCACAATGAGGAAAACAGCTTGGTTGTGAAGATGGCACGGAATTCTGAAGATGGAAGTCCTTCACAGGTGAACTACATTCCCCTTAATTGTTCTCACTGTTGAAATTCTCTTAATTTCTGAAAATAAATATCCTTTCAAAATCCAACTCTGCATCATCCGTGGAAATATGGAAGTTCAACTTGCGTGTTTTTTGCATGTCATTGCTCATAGCCTTGACATGCATTGCTTGTAGGGAGAGATACAGAACCCTTTTTCCTATTTGCGGCCATTCATTACAGCTATCCATCTTTTGAAAACTAATGGTCCAGATTAATTGATTCCAACATTTTGTTTGTGAGGTCATCCAGCCTAATCCCATGCATGAGTCACTTGACCGCAAATTTATCTGTCATTAGAAAGTGGAGTCTGTTGCCACCATGAGAAACAAGTGACCTGATGTTTCTTAAGACTTAATTCTTCATTGCATAACAACTATTTTTCTTTCAGGTTGTGGAACAGAGAACAAAACAACTTGATATGGGTGTTCAGACTAGCATTACTGGAGGTAAATGCAATGCAGAAGAAATGTCATCTATATATGAAACTGAAACTCCAAACGCCCTTAATAAACAAGGAAATGGAAATCTTACATCTGATAGTGATGATATAGTTGTTTTATTAGAAACTGATGGTAAATCGGGAGGACAATCAGTTCCTTCTGGCATCTATCAACTTTGTGAGACAAAAATAGCTTCCCTTATAAAAAGAATGGAATTTTGGAAGGACAACTGGCAGTTGCATTGGCTAGTCGTGAAGCTGCAGAAAAGAACTTATCTTCTGTTATCAAGAGCAGACAAGAGATGGAAAAAAAACTGGCAGACACAGTGAAGGAGATGGAATTGCTGAAAGAGAAGCTGGCTGGGGTTGAGCTAGCACAAGAAGAAGCCAACAACCTATCAAATATTGTACACTCTGACAATGTAAGGCTTGAGCACGATGTGGCTTTCCTCAAGGCAGTTTTGGATGACACACAGAAGGTAATGTACAAAGCTCATTTTTTCAATCATCTTCTCGTATAGGTTTCATTTTACGAATTGTAACGAATATTTCATCTTTTTTAGGAGTTGCATTCAACTAGAGGAGTTCTTGCTGGGGAAAGAGCAAGAGCATTCCAACTACAGGTACGGCAGGCAGTTTCATCAATCCTTAGTACAGCTTTTATATCGATGTTCTAAGCATGAAAGGGTAGTTCAAATGACATAAATTGGGTTGAATTAAGTAAAGGAATGCATAAGATGTTTTATGTGATCGACGTATACCTTTAAGTTAATACATATATAGGATAGGTTTAAATTTGCTATATTATATGGTTCGGAATTTTTTTTTTTTTTTTTTTGAAAGGTGGTTCGGAATTTTTTCCCCCTATAAGTATATGATTTAGAATGTTGGGTGACCAAAAAGTATGTTAATAGAAGGGATATAGTCAAGATGAAATGCTGTTATGGATGTGTGGTAAAGTGAGAAAATATAAGATTTAAGTATTCTCAAATTTATGAGATGGTAGAGGTAGCACTAAACCAATTGAAGATAAATTGACGGAAAATTAGTTAAATCAGTTTGATCACATAAAACAGATATTGGTAGCAAATTAGGAGTGTTAACATCCAAATCAATTGAAAATAAATTGATGAAGAATCAGTCAAGGTAGTTTGGTCACACACAACAAAGATCGATCAATGCACCAGTTAGGAATATGATAGGATCCAAATCATGGGTAATGCAAAATGTGCGTAGACCAAAATGAACAAATAATAAAGAATACATAACTTGATGTGGTTTGACAAAGGAAATAACCTTAACCAAATATAATTAAGAAAAATATTCCGTGTAACAAATCCCATTTAATTGAGAAAATGCTAAATCGAGTGTGTTACAACGGCCAGGACAGAGGATTGCAATCCCATGGGTGAGCTAACTCCAATAATCCCCTCCCCTTTATGAATGTACTGACCTGGGGAAGGGTTTTTTTAAAGTAGCAGGATTATGCGGGGTGGAAAAGAAGGGGGATTTGGAGGATGTCAGCTTGATGATTTGTGATTAGGACCGTTGGGTTAAAATTCAACAATCCAGATACATTCACGTTTTTTTTTTTTTTTTTTGAATTAAAATAGTGTGAATGTATTTGAACTTTTAGATTTTAATCTAATGGTCTGTACATCAATGTCACGGAACTGACATAGAATTGCTATGTCAGCCTTCTCCTTTTTAGAAAAGGGGAGGCTAATAACACTATTGTTGTCATCTCCATGACGTGACATGACAATTCTGGGTAGTTGAACTAAAATTCAATGCTTTTAACGCATTTATGTATTTTTTTTAATTAAAAATTATGTGAATGTATTTGGACTAGTGAATTTTAATCCAATGGCTCAGAATGGTGATGTCAGATAGCTGACATCAATTCTGATGTTAGTCCCTCCAAATCTGGTGGGTGGGTCTTTTGTTTTTGTGACTGGTCCATAATCCCCTGCATTTCCTTCTTTTTGTGTTTTATTTAAAAGTTTTATATGCAAAAAATTTCCATTTAAACGAGTCAAATAACCTTGAAGCTTTGTTTGGTAGCATTAGGAACGAGAATGGGAATGAGAGATTATAAACTAGTTGAAGAGAATTGCCATGTTTGGTAGGTCAAGAAGCATAAATGGGAATTATCTATATTTGTTTTTTGTTTTTGTTTTTAATCATTGGATCATGATTTCTTGAGATGAATTTTTATTCGGGAATTTTATAATTCTTCAAATGCTGAAATTTCAACTTCCATTCTTATATTAGAAAAATAAAAAAAAAAATGAAGGATTTTCTTTTTAACTCGAAGGATTTCGATTCCTGTTAAGTTTTGAGCGGTATGTGAACAATTTCACCATGATTTTGCTACTCTTTCTTCGGCCTAGTTTTCTTCTAGAGTTATGGGTTTTGTTCTGTTTACCTCCATTTTCAGGTTGAAGTTTTCCATCTCAAACAAAGGTTGCAGTCTCTGGAGAACCGAGCACCAACCCCGAGGAAGCCTTTCCATGTATAACATGGAGAATTATTATCTACAGTTATTAATATCTTTGTACATTATATTTACACTAACTTAAATCATTTTGTGTATAACTTGAATCAGGTTGTTGGAGTATGTTTTGTAGCTATGTATCTTATCGTACAATACGTACATATATATATAAATATACATAATATATCTGTAAGCTGCTGCACCTTGCATCATAATTTTCAGATTACATTGATGTCTCAAATAATAACGAGGGAGAAAGGCCCCCAAGAATTTACCATGGTGACCTTGTATGCTGAGAGTGCACCAACCGTGCATTCAAAGGTTACATTATTGAATTGAATACTAGTCGAACAGATTCAAAATCCGACTTTTATCCTCCGTCTTTTACTGCTTTGTTCTTATTCTAAGGTGGGAGAAGGGTTGAGGGATTGGTTGCACAGAAATTTGATTGTTTCTTGTCTTATTCATTATTTCCCGTGACAATAAGAAGAATGAAATATAAATATATATATATATATAATGAGAGAAGATCAATGAATCCGAAGAAAATGATTAATTTTTATTGATAGGTATAGGCCTGCTAAAGATTAAACCAAAGAAATAGGTGTAGACCTGCTATAGATTACTTGGTATCAACCACATAATTGATTTGAATTTTCAAACAAATAATTATTTTACAAATTTATTAAATTTTAAAGCGTTTGATAGGCATAACTATAAATTTGAACATGACCCATCAAGCCCGAATTGCCATCAGGAACTTTCAGTTGAGTAAAACCTTTCCAAAATAAGTACCAGAAAAATTGATAATGGTAATTTTGTAATAAAAATATTTTCGAGAGCTAGTGTTTTTAAAATGATTGGACAACAAACTTTAACAACTCATTTTGATACTTTGTTTTTCAAGAGCTTTGCTAATTGCATAGCATTACACGTCTGTTAATTATACAACATTGAGAAAATGTTTCAAATACCTACTTAGCTCAATCTGCAATCCAAGACGATTCTGCCAAAACATTATTATTTCCACTGAAGCTGCGTCCTTTTGCCGGAGAAGGCTGAAACTTATTCCTCCTCTTAACCTTTGATCATCAAAAGAAGAAGAATCTTAAATTGCTGTATGGATGTTGAACGGCACCATCTCAAACAAGATAAAAGAACATAGAAGTTCCCTCCTCTTTGGCACCCACAGCAGCATTCCGCCCACCAATAGGCCACAGGAAATGCACCAGATTATGCTATTCCTATGGCTCTGATCAAGACAGTCATAGCACAAATGCAAGAGTATTCTGCAATCTTCCATCCATCAATCATAAAAGCTCTGTCTCTATTTGGTCTCCATCGCCATCCTCAACCTCATTTTCTTCATCTTCTTCAGGGGCATCTGGATCCAATCCCTACAAAAATCCAACGATTAATCCCTTTACAAACCCCAAAAGCAAAGCATTACAACTCCGCACGCAACATTTTCTACCACTCCTGTATTGGTATAATAATACTTTTGCACATATAAACACCATATTCAGAATTTAAATGGTAGAGCAAATGCAACACTGAGAGAGAGAGAGAGAGAGAGGGAGAGAGATTTATGCACCATCTACCCCTTTATGAACCATTCAAATCATAAGACTCACCTTCATCTGTTTCTCCAAGCGATCCAATCCTTTCTTCGCAGCTTCATTTTGTGGGTTTATCCTGAAGTAATATTTAAATTAGAAAGGTGGAAAGAACTGGGGGGGAGGGGGGGAAGGAAGGAAGAAGTTTATTACCTTAGTGCAGCCTGAAAATGTGACAGTGCCTCTTGCAGCATATTTGTGGCAGCAAATACTTGAGCCAACTTAACATGAAGGGAATCATCAGCCCAATCTTTGAGATGACGCTCAAGGAGAGATACGGCTTCTCCATTTCGCCCCTCAAGGACATGCAGCTCAGCCAATGCTAATGCAGCTCCCAGATAACCAGGTTCCAGCCTTAAGGCTGACTCGTAGAACTTTTTTGCCTGGAAAAGGTGTAGCTAAAAATCTGTATGAGCGTAAATTGAAGTTTTCCAGCAAGAAGTAGTCTAACAAAACCAGCATTATTCCACCACAAAATATGAACAGACGTAAAATACGTAAAAAATGGTTTATCAAAAATTGCATCAAAAAATTTATTTGTTGCACTAGCTTTTTCATGTTAGTACTTGCATTACAGTAGTAACTAGCATGGCCATCTCAAACCAAACAAAAACAAATAGAACATTCATACATCATGTTTTTAGTTGCACAATCGCTTCTCACTACACAATGCCACAGCAGAATAATAGTTGAGATACGTTAACCGATGCTACAAAATGCTAAAATAGTGATAAATTAAAAACATACCTTCTCTCTTCCACTAGAGTTACTTGCATGTACATCCCCTACTAACTTTAAAGCTTTTGCAGATTGAGGCATGGCCTTCATTGCCTCCCTTGCAGAATGCAAGGCTTCTTTAATTTTTGAAATTGCCAAATAAGAACGAACTAAACCTGAAATCAGATAAGAGTTCCCAATCACACTAGCCTTCTTCACATCTTGTTACAATGCGTTTCAATTAAAAACTGTGCGCATTACAATAAGTAGTAGGAAAGATAAATGTAAGATGCACATATGCCGGGTAACAGATTATCGTATGGCTTACCCTCTTAATACCCACCTTGATAAGAACGAAGATCAGGTCTCAACTCTTGAGCTCCCCTAAAAGCAGCTACAGCTGCCTCTGGCCGATTCATTGATAAGAACAAGTTACCCTGAAAGCTTACAAGAATATCTAAGCTTGGAACAATTTGAAACTAATTTCATGACAATAATTGGAATACACATCATTTATGTTGAGGTACTTCTATCAATATAAGCCAGATCTAAGTTGAATTGCAAATCAGAGTTTATAGTACCTTCATTATATAACCAGGAATGTGCCTCTCATCAATTCGAATGCTCTGGTCATAGAAATGATGGAAACTTCAAAAATACTACAAAGGAATAACATCAGGTCCAATCAAAAGTAATAAACCTAACCTTCTCAGCATAGGATAAAGCTCCCCTCTCATCTTTCCTCCCCCATAACACAGACAAAGCCACAAAAACTTCAGGCCTAGTGGGATCAATACTCAACAAATCATGCACTAACTTGTTCAGCTTTGAATGATCAGACTTTATCTTCAAAAGCATTGCATACTCATCCATATAAGTGACAACATATGGATCAATTGATCGAACCTGCAAATAATCAAAAAAATTGTGTATACCAAAATAACGAAAAATAACGAATTACTGAACGACTATAATTAATGAACAACTTGCCTTCTCAAATTTGATGATGGCTTCATCATTTTTTCCAATAATGGCTTCAACCTTCACATGATGGTACAAGAAAGTTAAACAGAAAAATAGATTTATGATCCACAAGTTAAGCTAAAAGCAACCCACATAGTGAAATTACGCAATTAATCAAACATAAACATGACACCTTCAAGTCATCATTACATTGGCAGCAAAATGTTGAGCTCTTATACTACATATAATCATCATTTAAGTAACATTATTGCCTTTGTATCTTTCTTGCCTCTGAGAGTCCAGATGCATCTTCTCTACAGTTGCTGCCCTGAGATTTTTTTTCAGCTAACTTCCTAATATTAGCACTTGCACTTGCATGTGCTTAGACTTGAAAGGCAAAGGCCTGGCCCAGATTTGTACAGCACACAAACCTCACACTAATTCCAAGACAAGTGATTATCCTACAGTGGCAGGAACGTGGAAAATGGAATACACTTCCAATTTTCTTGTGATACAACTTGCATTAGTTGACGTGATGGTGAAGAACACATCAATGGTTAAAGCACGGTTTTGACAAAATCACACATGAGACCATTTGATCCGATAGAATTGTTCAAAATATTGCAATCCAAATGCAAAGCCAAAAATAGAAACCATTTGATCTCAAATGAGAGTCACTTAAGCTTGCAGCCGATCAAGCAAAAAATACGAGCAAAGCATAAATAAAAATATTTGTAGGTGTAACAAGCTTGACCACACTCAAGTACAACCATCTCTAACCTTTGCTATTTCAAGTAATATGTGTACGTTATGAGGAAAACGTTGCAGTAGTTCTATGAATAGTTCCAAACCACCTGCCAACCAAAAAAATCAAAGAACAAATAGAAGAACGGTTAAGAACCTAAAAAGTCAATTTTCATGCGCAGTTTACTCAAAACAGATGGGAAAACAAACATTCAGAATCAAGAACTAACATGGAAAATTTAGCACTGCATCACAACCTAAAATTATTCATTGAGCTCCAACAAATAATGGTTATAACCATTAATTAAGTTTCAAAAAACTGCATGTGCTTCATGATTGCAAGTACATTATCCATATATGATTCAATAGTAAATTTGTCATTTACTTTTTTTCTAAATTTTTCACATTAATTCTGATTTGAACAGCGTTGATGCCACTCAGTGATTGCAGACCACAAAGAGGAGATAGCCCTCAGATACTGCGCATTGAATACACACAGAGAGAGGTCTGATTTTTATTTTTATTTTTTTATGGATAAGCTTGTAGATTTTATAAATTATGGATATCCCTGAATCTCATGTGCCCTTTATGGACTGTGCCAAGACATATGCACAGGCAACTGTGACCAAAAACCATACTATCATCAAATTCATAAATGATTAAAATGATCAACCAATAAAATTATCACCAGATAAGGAAAATTACTTAACCTTTATAATCATTTGAAGCAATGCAACACTGTGCCTCAACATAACGCTGCACAGAAAGAACAAACAATTAAGGCATTATTGCAGCAGCATTATCCCGTGCAACATGAAAAAGAAAACAAAGAAAGAGATTTTTTTTTCAAGTGCAATAACAAGGGTTTAGAACCATTGGAACAAGCTAATTATATAAAGAAAAGATGCATCTACGTGGACATGACAAGAAATGTTGATGTAGGAAAGATGGATGGCTAACAGATACCGATGACAACACATTATAGTAAATATAGTACAGCATATCTTTTCTATTATACAAAGGGAGAACACCTCCCGGTATGTTCCTCTCTGTGAAGCCCTCTCACAAAATTAGATTCCACAAATATACCTTAACTTCTTTGTTAACTTCCCTTCTTAACTCCCCTTAATCTCTAATTAATTTGTGGAAATAGGAAAAATGATGGGGAGAGAATTTGGAGAGTAGAAATGAAAACAAGGAGAGAGAGATAGAAGAAAGAAAAAAATTAAGAAGAAGAACATGAGCATTACAGGCGTGGCGTATGCCTTTTGTCCTAGTAATATATAAAGACAAAAACTAATCAACCAAATCATGCACTTACCTGCAGCCAGCGACTTGAGTCAAAGTGGTCAGATGGAGGTCTCCCACTTCTATTTGGTGTCTGGAACCACCATTCAAGATCATCAGCCATCAAATGACATTTTAGAGAAAATAGAATAAAATAAAAAATAACTATTAAATTTAAAGAACAAATCAAATTAGCTATTAACTCAAAAGAACCCATAAAACAGAAAATATTCAAGCTAACAAATAACAAAAATGTTATTTCATTAACAGTATAAAAAAATAAAATCAACAGAGAAAATTTTCAAATCTACCAATTGTAATGTTTTCATAAATCTCTATTTTTAAGAATAGAAAATTATTTGCAAACATGGCATGGCAAAAGACATCGTCCAAATGACTATTATGAGCTGGGATGTGCAATAACAAGGTTATACCATGCATGAGGCAGCAGTTCAAGTTCAATGTTAGGAAATCCCAAGGCCCGGCTATATTGAGTCAAAAAATCTCTCAACTCAAGTTCATCTCATGTAATCAAGGTCTCCCAGGCCAATCCATTTGAACCAAGTAAAACCCATCAAACCCCCATGGGGAGGGGAAAAAATCAATTTAATTGATTAATGGAATACAATCCTTATTCTATTAATCATTAGTTGATGTTTAACCTTGGATGAGGCTGGATTCAAGTATGAGTCTCAACCTCTCCATTTCAGGTGGTTTGGTGGGCACACATCTGGAGCTTCTTGGCCCTCAATCAACTTTTGGAGCACAAGAACATCAGCAAACTTGACTCTTTTATGTCCACTTTTCAGCTTTTCCCAGGAATTACATAGTGTCATTAACAGGTACTCAGTAAATGATGCTATAAATTTATATCAAAACGTGAATATTTTTCAGAATAATAATAATAGTAGAACATCATATTTACACACATCCTAATCAATGAAGCAACTATTTGATTTTGATTTTACCAACACACCTGAGGAAATAATGAAATAACATCCTTGGCAGCAACTCCCAGTTCAGCCAAAGCTATGATAGCCTCAATAACATAAGGGCAATGTCTGCCAAAAACAAAACAAATAAAGAACAAGCATGCAAGTAGTGACATAAGAGAACCAAGATCTTTCAAAAATAAATAAATTGAAAACAATAAAATGAACAACTGAATAAGCAATGGCAGTGTGAGTAAAATGGTCGACATTGTTGTTGTTATTAGTAATAGTAACAGTAGTAGCCCTCCCAGCAATAGTAGCATTCCAATGTTTATTTTTTTATTTTTTATTATTATTTTTTTTATGACAATGGGAACCCACAGCCACTACCCTTCAAGTGGGCAATAGTAGCATTCTCGTGTGAATCTATAAGGCACTCACAGTGCATTCAAACAGAACTAAGTTGAACATCCAACCTTGGATAGAAAAAAGGGAGATAAGTAGTCAAGTCACTTGCCATAAGAGATTAAGAAAACAGTGTGATATAAGCCTATATACAAATTAGCATTTGTATAAAGGAGGTAATAAGGTTTCTAAGTTACTGAAGCCATAATCTGAGAGGTGGAATGATGTGGATCAGTAATTGCCCTATGGTACTCACCAATTCAGCACATTTATTTTGTCGCAGCCATAATATGGTGAATTGATATTCTGCTATTAAAATGTTTAACCATCCATATGTACATTTGAACAATTGAATACATTCCAAGTAAATTCTAATTATATAACAGAGATACTAGTCTGAAAATGAAACTTGTAAAGAACAGACCATGTTACTTCATTTTTAATTTACAATGGCAACACAACTCAAGCAGCATAAAGACATAATGTCAGAATATTCTAATATTAAAGGTAGCATATACAAAAATGAAACAACAAAGAAATGTAGTAATAACCAAATTCAGATTGTCATCAGAGGAATGAAAATTGGCATAGAGAAATTCAGCATGACAAACCTTAAACACTCTTTGTAACAAGCAATGGCAGCACGAGTGTGTCTAGAATTTCGATAAAGTTTCCCCATCATTAGATTCATTTGCAAATTCCTAGCTTTGCTTGGAATCCCCTCCATCTGTAAAACAGAGGAATAAAGCATATCCTCAAAATTAGAAACTACACAAATGAACCATGTCCATGTTTAGTGGTAAAAAGAACAAAATGCAGGTTGCTTAAAACTCCCATCTTAATGTACAGTAAATCTGTGCGACTTCATGAACAAAAGGATCATCTAAACCTTAATCTGTATGGATGATACAGAAAATTCTTTAACTACAAAATGACATGAGTGCTTTGATCCTGTCTGTTAGCTACAAAACACTTAAATTTCGTTTTGCAATTCCTTGTTCATTTTAATTGTGACAGCTAACACTAAGGGGAGCAAGGAGGAAGAGAGAGATTATATCAATTAGTTATAATACAAAAATAAAATAAAATAAAATAAAGGTTTAAGAAATGAAGCCTCCTCAAGGGCAGCTAAAAACTGAAGACAAGATACAATAAACAGAAAAGACAAACAGAAAGTAGGGAAATGAAAACCTCAATGATAGCAGCTCTATTCTCATTCAGTGAACAGTGACAAGAGGCAATCTTGAATTTCACCTGTGCCAAGTTGTGAAAGAGAATTGTCTATGAATTATCTAACCTTATATGTAATAAATTTTAGAAACAAAACTTGATATGATCCAAGTGTGCTAAGTAGAACGAGTAAAAGAACTGATCAAACTACCTCATTTTCATTAATCCCCACAATATTAAAAGAATTTGGAGAAGACGACCTGTTTGACGCAGACAGTGAATTTCTAGTCATTGTACTTTGCTTGGGAAGAACCTTGCAGAGTTGCAATGCTTGCTTGTATGTGTGCTGTCACATAACAGAGAGATAAACTGATATTCTATGCTCAAAAAGCAGTAGCAGTAGTGTTTGATATAGTACATATAATGAAAGACCAAAAGATGGCCAAGCCATTATATGACAGAACAAATATGTTTTGAAGCTCGAGTTTTTCAAACAATAAATTATAGCATAGAGGAATTATCTTTAACTGTATCTCCAACACGTCCTCTTCATTGTACGTATGACACCAAGGCCAGATGAAGCATCTTTAAGCCACCATCCAACTAATATCTCAATTTCACAAAGCAAGGGATTTTACACATAAAACAAGCATACTTGAACATCTCAAAGAATGAGAACATCCACGAGGACCATGTCAACCCGAAGTACCAGCCATTATTCAAAAATAAGTTAATAGATAATTGATGAATAGAAGTCACATTGGAATGTAGCTAAATCAGCCAGATGACATGAGCAAGTGCCAACAGTAGCAAGAAATTAAAATAGGAGAAATGAACAGGAAAGACGGGGTGGTCAAAGGCAACAAACTTCTCAAACAAAAAACTGGAAATACTCTAACTTTTACCCCAATGTAATCTAAAGATTTTATATGTGCAAACACAGATCACAATTTTGAACAAATATAAAATAGTTACCGAGGTCAAAGAAGTGCAAAAATAGCAATAACAGTGGACATCAATAGAGTAGCACTCTATCTGCTGGTGTACAGATGAGTCTACAATGGCAGTGACTAAACATTTTTCTCAGTAAGCGGCAATGGTTTAAGCATTTCAAACCCTGCATTCCTCATTAATCATCCCCGCTTTACAAAAGCAATAAAGTTCTAAACAAAACCCAAGATCTGATTCCACTTTCCGGAAACATTTAACCACCAATGAAGTAGTATTGGCCAAAAAATAACTTTTGAGATCATATAAAATTTGAAATTAATAAGAATCGACATATTATGACCATTAGTTGCAATGCAACCTTAAATGCATATACACATAGAGATGTACAAATGTGCAAGCAAATGAATATAAACTTACAATTGCCCTGCGATACTCTCTCTCGCGAAACAGGGCATCGCCAAGGAGGGCCTGCAAGAACACACCATACCCAATAAGTAAACAGGTTTGACAAAAAAATTACAATTACCACCTAACTTGAGGTTCTTATACCAAGTTTTCGGCTTTGATATGCGGACTGGTCTCGGCATTTACTGTAGAAGACGAGACGAGAAAACAGCCCTGTAGAGTAGCTGAGTTTAGATTGATACATTGATTAAATCCAATTTAAGGGCAAAAAATAAATGAAGAAAAGAAACGAAACCCTAGAGAGCATTTGAATGGAACTGATCAGGGCTTGAGTTGGAATAGGGATTGCAGTGAGGAACTGAGGAAGAGTCTTACGAGCATTTGAGCAGAGTTGTAGAGGCCATGGTCGAGAAGTGCAGAGATTTGATCTTTTGGAACGTCCATCAGTGCTGCGAGGGAGTGATCCTGGTTTCAGATCAATGCCACCGAGAATGGAGAGTGAACAGTCAAACCCCAGTCCCCGCTCTCTTTTTAAAAAACAAATAAGACAATATAAATAGAAATAGTGTATTAAAAAAAAAAACATATTTTTACTTTGGCAGTCTTCAATCTCTAACTTCGACCCAAAAATTTAGATAGCGGATCCGTTTGATTTGGTAAAATTTGTTGAAAATTTTTAAAAATTTTTATAAATTTTTATTAACTTTATATCACATCAATTTTTTTCTCTCACTGTATGCATTACGAATTCTTCCAAACCACAATTTATCTCAATTTATCTCATTTTTTTTACTCCAAACAAACCCGATTTAGTTTGTGAAAAAAAAAAAGCAAAAGAAAAATTAGTTTACAATTAACACGTGACAAAATTTAACCGAAAAAGCTAGTAAAATTTTGATTTAATTTTCTTTTCCTTGTGTTTTTTGAAATCCAAACACTCTTAGATGGACTAAAAAAAAAAAAAAAAATTCTCAAACCCAAAAATCATAAGGTTGTGAGTCTAAATCTTATATATTAAATTCATGTTTCATTTATATTGTATACGTTTAACGTATTGAAAAATGTTAAAAATTTTTTAAATATTTTTAAAAATTATTTATTTTTTATTTCACGACACAAATTATGAATTCATAGATTATCTCAAATTATCTTATTTTTTATCACTCCAAACGCATATATCGTATGTTAAAGTAGTTTCATTTATATTATTAATTTAAAACACATTTATAACGTCGACTACATTTGGTTTGTTAAAAATTAAAGAGAAAAATCTCTAACAATTTCTAAAAATTATTCATTTTTATCTCACTATACGAATTACGAACTTATAATTTATTTTATTTTGTTTCACTTTTTATTACTCTAAATATTATCAAAATATATTAATCTTGAATATAGCTCAATTAATTGAGGAGACTTTACAATTATTTATTCAAATCTCCTCTCAAAGCCACCAGAATTTACTCATCGTTCAACTCCGGGGCCCAATACACAAGCTGGGTATCTGAGTAATTAAAAATAAATAAATAAACAAAATTGGATCAAATACCAACGTATTCCATTAATTATTCAAGGTCGGTCACTCCAAACATTGTCGGGTCGGATAATGTAAACTTACCCGACCAACCAAACCCCTTTATCCTTGCCCATTATTCATCATCGTTCTTCCACAGAACCCCAAGCCCTCTATGTCGTCGTCTTCGTCGTTGCCTTCACGAAGATCTACACATACACATGTATCTATAACCAGTCGCCGGAGATTTGTATTGGAGAGAATTGAACCGGCGATTCGAGGCAAATCGTGCCCGATATGCTTGGGGCACATCGACTATCGCAGAGCGGCGGTGATCACAGCGTGCCTGCACGCGTATTGCATCGATTGCGTTCGAAGATGGAGCGATTTAAAGAGGAAATGCCCTCTCTGCAACGCGGAGTTCGATGCCTGGCTCTTCAAAATCAACCTCTCGTCTCGAACGTTCTTAAAACAGCAATTGCGACCTCTGACTGAGGATAGAAAGGTCAGTGTGGAAGTTTTGGGCAGCAGACGAAGAAATCCTTCTGCGGCGCAAAGGTCAGCTTCTGAGGCAAGTTTTTTTTTTATCACTTGTTTGATTAATGAGGAAGTTCAGGGGAAAAAAAGGGAAGAGAGGAAATTTTTAGTTTTCTGGTTTAACGTGTAAACCCAGCAACCACGAAGCACGAGCGGAATTACGGATAGAAAGATAAATAATTAAGCTTTATTCAACAGCTAATGGCTTTAGACATCCTTTGCGGAGCGGAGGTGTGAGGTGTTTGGTTTTTGAGAAAATTGAGCCAAAGGAAGGAAATTTTGTATTTGTTCAATGTAAACACAGAAAACGATTGAAGGTTCAATCTTTTTTGTGGTTGCACAATTTTTTTGGCTTGTGAAACTTTGAAAGTGTTGTGTTGGAGACTGGGAATTACGTTTTAAATGGTTCAATCACAATATACATATATATATATATATATATGATGGAGAAGAAGAAGAAGGTCGTCTGAACCTTCAATCGGTTTCTGTATTTACACGGGAAGTATTGTTTCGGAGACTGGGAATTGCCTTGTAATGGTTCAACAACACACACACACCCACCAAAAAAATGGGGGAAAAAAATTGAACCTTCAGTCATTTTCTGTATTTACACTGAAGTCTTGTGTTGGATGCTGGGAATTATGTTTTAAATTATAACTTGTTCTCAGGGTTCTCAGAAGATCCAGGGAAGAATTTGGCTGTGTCAACTTGAGAACGAGACCATTGCCGAGGCAAAGATGGTTTGGAAGGTCAGGGTTGGACTCTTCTGATGCTGTTGCCCAGAGAGTTATTCAGTGGCGTGCTAGGTATCCTCCATATTATTCTCCTTCCCTATTGCTTTTCTTATTCATCCAGTTTGATTCGTTAACTTCTAATATGCTTGCTTGCTAATGCAAAATTGGATCTTGCAGCATATACAATCAACACTTGCAGGCTATTCCTTGTTCATCTAGGTGTTGTCTTGTGCAGGTATTTTCAATTACCCAAGTTGCTATGATTCCAAGAGTGGACAATGGAAATAATTCTGTTCGTTTATTTGTTCTTCAATTTATTGAGATAATCTGTATTGCCATGCATGTTATTCTCTATCTTGGAAATTTTTGTTGCATTGAAGTAAATTGCTCTGTTTATTTATTTGCTCTTCAATTTATTGAGATAATCTGTATTGCTGTGTAACATTTAAAATCTCATGATTTTGATTCTCTATCTTGGAAATTTTTGTTGCATTGAAATAAAATGCATGCCAAAGTTTTTGTTCTTTTTCTTTTATGTTCACCAGTTAAGACACTTCCATTCTACTTGAAATTGTTGTGGTGTTGTTCAGTTGTCATCTAATGCTTGCTTGCTGCTAAAATTTATTTGGATTTCCGTAAGTGTGCTCCTAAGAAGCATGGATACGGATACGGTAATTTTAAAAAAATGAGGGTACGGATATAGCATAAATACGGCCAAAAAATTATAAATTTTGTATATTTTTATTAGTTATATGTATGAATATAACATTCACAGCAAAATTAATTTAATATATAATTTAATATACAAAATATAACAAAAATATAAGTTATAAGATTTTATAATTTTTGGAATTTTAACTACTCAAATTTAGATTTTTCTTAATCATATATTAGAAGAAAAATGATAAAATAATAGGATATGTCATTTGGCGTATCCGATATATATCTTGAAGTATCCGAAGAGTATATGCATCCGATACGTATCGGATATGGATATGGCACCCATTTTAGAGTATCTGTGCTTCCTAGCCTTCCTAGGTGTGCTCCCTCTGTGTTCAGAATGTGTGGAAATCTGTCTGTACAGTGATTTCTAATTTCGACGCCCTTTGTGAAGTTTTTGATCCATTGGATGCATGATGAATGGTTCATTTGACAGACAAATAAATTTCCCACAATGCTAAATTCACAAGGGCTAACACACAATTAGACTCTGAGCCTCAAAAATCGGGAGATGCCATTTTGGCATCTTCACTTGTTATGTGCTTGTCATGTACTATACTAGTTCTCTCTTGTAATATGTTTGGTAGTTTTTTGCCTCAACATTTACTGCTGCAAGGCTCCTCACCCGTAGGATCCTTTTGAAAAGGGCTGTTTGTGTGCACATTTCTTATAGGAATAAAATGTTGTGTTAACCAGTTTAAACATTAGAGTTCTACTTTGTTGAATGAAACTGCATTTATTCAGAAGAAAAGGAAGCAAATATAATTCGTTTTGGAAGGTTTTGTCTTTGAGAGCTGAACCCCGTCCCCCCCAACCCTCCTTCCTTTTCAAAAAAAATGTTTCGATTGTCAGAATGCAGCAGGAAACAATGGCGTTAAAGAAAGAATACTAGAAAGAATAGAGCCATGGATTCATAGGGAACTGCAGGCTATCCTTGGGGATCCAGATCCATCTGTTATCGTGCACGTGGCTTCCTCACTCTTTATCTCAAGCTTTGATGAGAAATGCAAGGTCCCCACTGAACGGTCTGTTGTCGAGGATAGCTACCTTGAACCTCTGCGACCTTTTCTCCATGAAAGGTCCAATATGTTTTGGCATGAACTCAGGTATATCATCTGCATTCAACTGACAAAAGATCGTTATAGCCGTGCCCTCCCCCCCCCCCCGGGGGGCCGCGGAACAAAAATAATAATAAATAAATAAAGAAACAAGCACACACAAATCGAAGTTCTCTGTTTATGTATGTATTTTTTGGCAAGAGTCATCTAATAATTATATATATATGTATGTATTTTTTGTCTTGCCAAGGCAGTTTTCTAATGAGGATATTTATTCATTGTCAAGGTGTTTTGCAGAAAGTCCATTCAACATGGAGACGTATGACAGCGTAGTTGAATATACAAAGTTGTAAGAATAAGTTCAGAAGAAAGACTTCAATATATCTACCTGCTTTTCTGCAACCAGGGATGCTATGTTCGCTTAGTTACAAACTTGAGGAGTCATGTCCTTCAAAAAGAACTACAGATTGCAAGGATCTTGCAATAAACGCTTTGAAGATCTCTCCTGCTAATGATGCAATGGTGACTTCATATCTGTCTGACTTGAATCATCAAGGCAGATGTGCTATTGCATATGTACGGAGAATGAGCAAAATTAGATGGATTCTGTTAATGTTATGACATGGCCGAACTCAGCATTTTGCAAATGGAGTGGTTCTCAAGAGCTTCATCAAACTCAATCTTGACCAAAGGGTAAAATGTGTGAAACAATAGAATCAAAGACGGCGCTAGCTTCTTCATTATAGATGAAAAGACTATCCTTGTTCATTGCCGTGTTGAGTTAACCAGCGCACCAGGCAGAACTCTGCAGCTGTTCGAGAATGCTTATATTTGACCAGCTTAAAGAGTTGATTTCAGTTTTCAGCAAGTTCCTTTTCTTTCAGACATAATTGGTTATTTATAGGGATGGAAATGAATTGAACTGTTTGCGAGTATTCGAGCTTAGCTTGAAAAAAAATTCGTCTCGAGTTCGATTCGTGATTAAAACAAACTTGAACCGAGCTTAATTTATGATTCGTGCAGATTTGAGCTCGAGTTTAAGCCTAAAAAAGTTTAGTTCGAAAACTTGCGAACAGGCTCGTTAAAATAATATATATATATATATATATAATATTTTATTATATTTTTATAATATTTTAGTTATTATATTTTAAACTAAAACAAAGCCGTTTTAGTTTAATCGAGCTATTTGTGAGTCGTTTTGAGCTTAAATTCTTCATTATCGAGTCGAGCTCAAGTCTATATAAAAGTTCGAATCGAGCTCGAGCTTAGTATAGAAAGTTCAAGTTGAGCTTGAGCAAGTTAAAGTTCGGCTTAATTCGGTTCGTTTCCACCTTTAGTTATCTACCTTTTTGCAAGGCGGTTTCGCTAGTTTGATTGTATAGATTAGTTGTCTGGATATGGAAGAATATCGTGTGTTCTATTTATTTGCTTATGCAAAAACTTGTTTAAAAAGTGGAGAAATTTATTAAAAGCTAAAAGCCAACCAAACAAGTAAAGAGTAAAATTAGTAAAAGTAAAGAGTAAAAATTAGTAAAAGTTGAAAGAAGTTGACTAATCAAGTGGTCCAAAATCTATAAGCGCCTAAAGAAAGAATACAAAATTTTAATTAATCTTTATTGTATTAAATAATTGAATTTGAAAAGCTAATATTACAAAGGTTCTACTTGTAATGCCAAATTAGTCCTCAACCTAATTTTAATGAAAAGTGTTTTCCTTACTTTTTAATAGAGTTTTCCTAAAGAAATTTGGAAAATAAAGTAAATACTAATCCCAAAAGCTAGCAATATGACATTTGGTCCAAAAATAAAGATAAATAATTAAATTAAAACATCTAAAATAATCTTAAACTAAATTAATGCAATTGTTTAACTAGTCTGTGAATCCTTAATCTTATTTCCTATCGAACAAGAATAAGGCTTTGAGCCCACCAAAAATGCTCTCCATTTAGGCACAATATCTTCACTCCTTTCTTTAATGAAAAAAAAAAAAATTCCTTTCTTTGAAAACAAAATAATAATATATTTAACTTCTTCTTAGACTGTTAAAAATAATAATGTTAAAATCTTAGATGTTGAAGGTTGGAGGGTGACAAGATGCTAATCCACCCAAACCAAAAACCGTGGGTTCAAGTCACCAGCTCCATTTGCTAAATAAAATGTTATATTATAGAAATAATAATGTCATAACAATTTTTACTATGGCCAAAACATTTCATTTGCGTCAATCAAAAAAAAATTATTTTCTTCAGACAATCCACCCAAAAAAATAAAAATAAAAATAAAAATAAAAATGGCGGATAGAGAGCATAACTATTCACCATCAATCGCATTTAATAACATCAAGGTTACAGAAAGATGCAGTGGCTTATTTGTCTACTCCCAACAACCAAACATAAATGGAATGAAAGTCACCTGCCAAAGGTTAGGATGACCAACAGAATTGAATCAAGTGGTAATGGGTTACAAAGGTCCAACATAACATAAAGCATCTTAATTTCAAACCCATTGCTTCAATTTTTGTGTCTTGTGATATTCCAAACTAACAAAAACTACAACAACTATTCTTTTACAAATTCTAACACACAGAGACAACTCAAATTAGCAATACCAGCAAGACATCCCAGCTGGTGAACTCCATCTCTCATTCTTCTTCTGGCTCTTCCTCTTCTTGGAGAAGATTCTCTCTATTGTCATGGGCCCAGAAACCACGCACATCTATAAGCATGCTGGCAACTGTCCCACCTTGTTTGCACGACAACAGATCAGCCAGAGTGATCCGCAGAGGGTCAGCCGGTTTCACCATATCCCAAATTTCATCTCTTACATCCTCAATACATAGCTCATAGTTCCCGCCCTCAATCCATTTCTGGTGTACATCTCTGTTTCACCAACATAGTCGGTAAAATTCCGTCAGCCGATGAGAGTATTCGTTGAGGTTTTATTAACAAATGCTCGGGAGTTTCTAGCTCCTATGTTTCTTAGGGTGGGTTTGGATTGAGAATTTGGTGAGAAAAAAGAAAGGGAGGGGAAAAAGAGAAGAAAAAGAAAGGACTAAATGGAAGAAAATATAAAATCCCAAATGCATGTTTTCATTTGACTAAATTTAAAAATATAAGAAAATGAAGGCATTTTATTAATATACTAGTTTTTTAAGTTAATTATTTTTAATTTCTCAAATTTCGTACTTTTTTCTTCCGCTTTTCACCACAAACCAAACACTAACCCATTTTTGAATCCTATCCTTTTTCTTTGCCCTAGACAAATTATTGATCCAAAGTCCAAACACAACTTTAAGGTTCTTTTCTTTAGGTCTAAAAACTATCAGCAAGCTTCCCAAACCTATCGTTTTATATAATGTATCTTGTAATCTGAGACTTGTAGGACCCACTCAAGTACCACAAGCAGGAAATTACAGAGGTTTTTTTGTAGGAAGATTGTATCAGGTAACATCTCAGCTTGTGGATGCTCCCCTTCTTTTCTTCCATGTTAGACTTTCACTTGGCTGCTTAAGAGGAAAATAGGGCCAATATTCTAATATCCAACCTCAGCAACCAAATTGACCACGAATAATAATTGCTGAAAAAGAAATTTCCCCTATGATTTACTAGGTTGGATACTAAAAAGGAGTGTGCTCACCTGAAAAGTGTGTGAATATCAGCTGTTGTGAGGTACCCTTTCCCATGGAGATCAAGACATCGGAACAAATAAGTTAAACCCTCTGTAGTATCTTTGTTTTCTAGGGCTAGAACAAAGTCTAGAAAGCTCTCAAAATCCATCTCCCGAGCATTACCACCTCCACTTTTGCCACGACGGACATGCTCATCAAATGCTGTTAAGCAAAGCAAAGCAAACAATGAACAAATGCTTAGCAAAATAAATTACAGGAAAGCAATACATAAATAAATCTGAATATGACTCAAATTATCATAACAGGTAGCGAAAGTTGAAGGCTAGAACACGGCAGGTGGAAGCAATGTGACACATTTTTTTTTGGTGGGTAGTAAATGACATAGTTGCCATAATTTCAAAGAACATGATACAGATTTATATAGATTTTAGGCACATCAATATGAAGACAGCATTTAAATGAACAATAAATGTATGCTGTGCCATGGCCACTTCAAGTTAGTGGAACACAAAGTGTTTTGCATGAGCCAACAATAGAAGCAATTTATTTTTCTGACCCAATTAAAGTATAGGGTCCTTGCTTGGTGCAATGAAAATTGCTATTCTTGAAGAGGGGGGATAAGTGGTGCAATGAGACAACTAAGTGCGACAAAGGCCCAACTCTGAGAGCAGCCACTTCTAGAAAAAAAAAGTTGGGTTAGGTCTATGCTAAGTTTGCATCTTCCAGCACTCCAATTGGAAAGGACCACCTCTGGCTATTGGCCTTTTGCCATTTGAGGCATAATGGGTCTATTGGGGGAAGTGCAATCATATTTGCAAACTTCTTTAGGTTATATAAATTAGTAACCTCTGATCAGTCCCAAAGGCAGAAGGTACAGGCATGCAGCCTGCATTATAATAAAAAATAGGCTTAGAAAACATGAAAGTCCACTACTAACAAAAAGATAATAGATGTTGGGCAAGAAAATCATTTTCTAAAAGAAGCAAATGTAAATTAATTTGAAACACAGAATCAATGAATCAGACTACACCACTGATTACACAGGGGCTAAAAGAAAGACATAAAAGCACAGATTTCTACCCCTTTCAATGAATATATCCGTCAGAGTCCCATCCGCATATTCTCGAAGTTCCTGCTTGCTTAATGATCCATTCATATCTTTATCCAGTGCAAGAAACATATCTGCAGAGCTAAAATGATCCCCATCAGCTACAATAATAATGATAACTGTAGTTACCAGCTACATAATGCAAAAAGAAATACTTCTTTGAGCTTAAGAGGGTAAGACAAATGAATATCAAAATACAACCCTTGTATATAACAAGAATTTACCAGCAGTAAAAACCCCCACCTGAGCTGACCCATCAAGGAGCTGGCTAGAATGCAATTACAATGACAAGCATTCTGACAGCCTGACCAGTCCAATATACTATTTTATTTTTTAGCGAGTGATGGAGAGAGGGTGTAAAAAAGGATGGAAGTAGATTCTCCCACACAAAGGCATCCTTGAAACAGCACACGCCACCAACGCGGGAATACACTTTAATTTAGATCATTATACATATAAATTTCCAATCAGGAAACGTCACATACAAGCATTGGTTGCAGACTGATTCATGTGATTATTACGATTATTCGTTTTTTTTTTTTTTTTTTTTCTTCGGGGTAACTCAGGAAGTTAGGAATATGTAAATAAATAAAAAAAATAATGATACATATTGTTTAAATGAACTCCAGATGAACAAACATGCCTATTTTTCATCTTCAAAACTCAGGAACTTAGGACCACCTTCAATAAGAACATAATACACTGGTAATCAGTAGCCCATTCAATATTTCTCAGATGTAATATCTATTTGAATTTCAGATAACCAACAACAAGAGGTGACAAATGTTTGGTCCTTCAAATGAATCCAATCTAAGCATTTGTACCTTTTTAGCCAATAGACTTATATATATATATATATATATATATATATATCACATGGTGTCAGACTATCATTTCCAATTCTTGTTGCATTTCAATTGTATTACTTGTGTAGTAGTTTTTTTAAAAAAAATAAAAAAGCTGTAATACTCGTATGATTCAGGCAAGTTGCACTTCACAGCTAACAGTACAGCACAAACTTATAATATACATATTAAGGGCAACTGAATGAACAGCATAAAAATAATAAAAAGACACAGGAACACAACATGCATCAAAACACCCACCACAGATGCGTTGGGCCGATGTCAGTGAGAACCAGTTTTCAGCTTGTTCAGTGTCCGTTACTTCTTCCTCACTTTCCTAACATAGATCAAAGGTAAGAATCAGAAGTCAGCTTTTCTACTCGAGTGTGTCAAAATGAAAATGTATCCAGTCCATCATGATCGTACTAAACACGTTGAGGTTGACAGACACTTCATCAAGGAGAAGCTAGACAGTAAAATTATCTGTTTGGACTACATTCCAACTGGAGAGCAGACAGCTGATGTATTAACAAAAGGTCTACATAAACCAATCTTTGAAAGTTTAGTATGCAAGCTGGGAATGATTAATATCTACTCCCAGCTTGAGGGAGAGTGTAGATAAGTTACGGTGACTGATTTGTAGAGGATAAGATCAAATCAATATAGGTGAGGATAAGACTTTATGGTTGCCAATTTATAGAGATTTAGGAGCTGATTTATAGGAATTTGTTTTACTGATTTTAGGCTAACAGATAACTACAAACTTGGGAGTAGTTTTGTGTATAAATAGTAGGGTTGTAACAGTCCTTCGGTGATATAATAAAAAATATCCTTCTGTTTTAATTCTGATTTCACAAGCTAATAGCAGCAATTGCCATCTGTAGTCATTTAGAACTGTAAATTCTTCATTTCAGCAACTATAGATTCCCATGAAAAGAAAAGACAAAAAATGATACATGCATGAGCTTATTTTCAAGGAGTTGCCATACAGCCAAAAAAAAAAAGAAGTCCACATCTTTCAAGACCAGATCGTGAGACGCATTCAGCAACCAATGTGGGTGCACTACACCCCCAGAATTCTATTTAAAGAGATCAATTTTGCACTGAAATAAGGTGGCCTTGGATTAACAATAAGGTTGTCCTCGTGTGACTTGGGGAGAGATTGCGTACATATGATCCTTCCCAAATCCTGAGATGCGAGGGCCTTGTGCACTAGGTTCCTCTTAATTTTACACTAAAAATCTTATGAATCAATGCTAACTTTAATTAACATGCAACGGTGGAAAAAATGGAAAAAAGAAACTAATGTGGGACTGTTGCCACCAACAAAACCATAGCAAGGTGGATACTAGTATACACCATACAGGATTGGTTGTGTTTTAGAAGTCAGCAACCTATCCGACATCATAGTCCCAAAAAGTAACCAATAACAGGGAGAAGCACATTTTCAAAGTTATAAAGTAACATATTTATTAAGGATGACAGAAAAACATCCTACAAGAAATGCAGTAGTCTACTTATAGTGGTGGTCAGAGATAAACGAGGAAACAATAACATATGATTTACCTGGTGTAGTTCCATTAGTTCCTGGAGACAGTTACTAAGCAGAATCTTCTTTATGCAGGCCTTTCCTGCAAGGTAAACAAAATTCTTAATCATTTGAACATTCAAAAGTCAAAAGGAAAGCTGAGTCGTTATCAAAGAGGCAATATTATTCTTAAGCTATGGTAACCCAAGAATTATTTAATTTACATTACTAGACAAATCAATCCATTGGACAGGTGGATTCACATCTCTTACAATGGACACAGTCCTGTGTTTTTGGAGCAGAAGCAGTTTGCATAGTGAAACAGGATTCATATAACTGAAACCAAATATTATGGGAAAGACTTTATTAAATAGTGTTGAGATGCCAATTATAAAAGTTACACTTATTGAATAGGATTCAACACAGATTACATCGATCAGATAGTCTTGTGCGCTGAGCAGATTGTTATCACAGAAAATAACAGGCACCAGTGCAATCTAATTAAATGAATCTTGAAATTTTGAACATGACTAATGACAACACTTAAAATCTTGCTATAGGAAATCAACTCCTTCTATTGAATAAGTAAATAAGATTCCAAACATGGCAAACCTCGTCTATGAGGATCACAAAAGAAGAAAAACTTGTGCGCAGCTATGCGGCAGTACATTTGAACAAAGGCTGCAGGCATGTCCCGAAGTTGCGCCAAATTAGGAATAAGGCCTCGAATATAGGCCTCCATTTCCTGCAAATATTAGAAGTTAGGGAAAAAAAATGTAAGCAAAAGTTAGGGGGAAAAATGAGAGAAATTGTAAGGCTTAAAGAAACATACATGAGGCTGTAGGAAACCATCGGAATCCTCATCAAGCTCACTCATGTCAATTCTCGCTTGAGTAAGTGAAACCTTAAAAAAATAATAACACACCAACAATATAAGTTCCAAGGCCAAAGAAAGGGTTTAGCACCACAGATATAAACAAACAGCAAGAAATGTGAACTTGGAAAGACAACAGGCAACATAGCATTCGAAATTTTGTCCTTTCAGAATATAAAATGAACGTTTTAAAAGAAAACAAAGCTTTGTTGAGCATACAACAAGACTCACCGTACGCATCACATAAAGGTAAAAGGGCAGAATGGCAATTCTTCCCAGCTCATCTTTCTCAAACTTCATGAAGTTTGAAGGACTGAAAAAGCGTCGACATTTCGGGCCTATCTGTTCTGTGCATATGGAGGCAATGTGGCAGAAGTCTTCATAATTCATCTAAAGAGACAATAAAAAAAGGCACGTTTTAGCATCATTGCAGTTAAGTATAAACAAACATGAGTAGGTATGATGTAATATTAGAGATATAATCAGAGATGTTACATAAAAGAAGAAGAAAACAATAGAGACACTAAATTTTCTTTAGAAATTAGATCAAAGCTTGAACAAGCAGTCAGCAAGAAATCGATTGCTATTGGCTAACAGAACAAGTGCACCAGATGCATTGGCCCCATCCACACTTCAACAGCCAAATCTGTGAATTTATGCTAATTCAATAATAATATTATCTTCCTTTTGGTCAGGTTTGAATAAATAGAAAGTGTGTTTGGGGGGGGGTGATGAAAGAAGAATGAAAGAGGAAAACATGAGAAAAATATATATCAGATAAGCAGTAACTGTTGCAAAATCTAAAACAACCAGAATTAGCAATTTGAATCACATGGGCAAATTCTAGGAATCTGCTAGTGCAAATGTTTGCAAAGAAGCCAAAAATATATTAGGTTGTTAACAACATGAGAGAGAAAGTAGTTAAAATGACAGAGTACACAGACCTTTTCAGCTCCAGTGGCATCATCAATCACACAATTTTCTCTTAAGCAAACCCACATGGCATCCAGATCATCAGCATTTAGCAAAAGGTCAGATTGCTTCTGCGCATGTGAAGTGATGACTAGAATTAATAATTGCCAAACCACACATTGAAATTCTGTACAAACCAATAAATTTAATAATATTTCCTATGAAAAAAAATGGAAATAAGGAGTTGGCTTGAAGCAACAGTGAGGTTGTTTCATTGTGACCTGCAAGTCAAGGTTTCAAACCCTGGAAATAGCCTCTCTGCTTACAGAGGAAAAGGTATCTACATCTAACCCTCCCCAAAAAAAATACAATGTGAGAGTCTTGTACACTGGGTTACCCCTTTTTGTGGAGTCCCAATATTGCACCACAAAACAAAAAGATTCCCTCTTTACTACCATAAACTTTAAAATACTGGTTCAATCTCCCAAAAGATGAAATATTTAAGTGGTCATAACAGACAACGGCCACCAAATGAGGAGAAGTGCAAGTGATACCTTTAGAAAACGATATTTAGCCAGCCTTTGGACCCTGTGACTGATGGACCCTTCTTCAGGTTTCTGCACAAAGGGGTAATATGAAGATCAAAAGAAAAGGAGTTAAGAAACAGTACAAACCTAGAAAAAAATGAACATTGTAAAGATATCATATTAACAAAACAAACAAAAATATATGCATTAGCATTTGAGTTTTATTCCAAGTAAATAAAATTAAAAAATTGACAAAAGTAGTCTGAAGAAAAATAAGCCCCAAAAAAGGAGGGGGCACAATCTTAAAAAAAAAAAAAAAGACTCATCTAATTTGATCACCTGAACACATGTTACATGAACTCTTCTAAATATATAACGTATTTATATCGGATACTTGACACTTCAACAAGGACACTTTGATAAGGTTATGCTATATGAATCTAATGGGACATTCATACAAATCTATTTAGAAATTCACCCGCGTCCCAATATCCTTGAATAAGAGAATTCATGGATCTGATTCTTAGACATGTAATAGTATCCAACACTCATACCCGAGTCCATGTAACATATACCTCGATTATAGTAACTCAAATACCTTAGCAACAATCATAATGCTTACCTTCTTATAGAAGCTTGGAATAGTACCAGCTTCAGCACTCTTTTGCTGCTTCTCTTTGAAAATATCAAGCAAGATTCTCTTTGTCTCAAGCTCTGTAAATGAAAGTGGAAATGTAAACATTTATGTTGTAAGAGAAGATATTCATATGCTATGTATTTGTGCATTTTGTGCATATTTCAGCAACCAAAACAACAGGATATGATGAAATATCATTTTGGGACAATCTAACTGGAATGAAATTGTTTCAAGAGTTCCAATACTCAAGGAACCAAGAAACCCCACTTCTTTTTCCCTGGACCAAAAACCCAACCAAAAAAAAAAAAACCACAAGGGACAAGCTTCACCAGGTGCATCAATGTTATAAAGGAGAACATATTATTGTTATTGTTCTTGTTGTTGTTGGTGGTGGTGGTGAAAATGTAGAACAACTTATTACCGCTACTTCTTCTGTCTCTGATTTTATTTGTTCCTCTGTAAATGGTAAGTATCTTAAAATGTTGGAAATCACTACACCAAGTGAATGCCGATGCATGTATTCTTCAATTCTAAACCCATAGAACCCAGGATCATATGAAAAACTCCAGTTTCAGAACTGGCAAACTTCCTGAAGAAGAAAATCCAGTAGCAACATAATGCAAGACATAAAACCAAGCAAGCTAAAGAGATGCTTGCCATGTTTTCTTTACTATTCTTAGGTCTAAATAGCCCAGTGATAACATCAGAAAGTGCAAGTGGACTGGTTTTAAAGACAAAGAGCGATTTCACTTCACTTTTTCCCCTTAGAAGTATATGACACAACACTACATAATTGGAATTATACATGCATTCTGACGTGCACCGATTTCATGAGAATATAATGTTGGTTAAACTTCAAGATTCTATACTAAGAACTTCACAATGTGCAATATGAAGCTTGGCATGTCCTTTTTCATTGCTTCAAACTTTAAGGTTATATTCCTAACCTATATTGCAAATTACTTGAACACTCCATTTTTGGATGAATTGAGACCACCTGATGCTGATTCCGAATTCATACCACTGATTATGCCGACCAGACACCTCTTCAGTGGTTTTGTATTGAAAACTGAATTCAGATCAAGACACACATCTATCACAGCTAAATTATATTACACATTCAATCGTGTTATTGCTACATCGTTATTTTTCAATTGATCAACCAAGGAACATACAAAATATATCACCAGATATGTATGTGTATATACAGAAATGGACAGAGGAATAGATAGAATACAGACCCATCAAGGCTTCGGAGCCAAGACCAGCACCGGATCCGATAAACCGGCGAAGGTTACGGACCCACAACATGGAAGAGGCCGGCGGAATCTTCCTCGGCGCCGATGCTTCATGGCCTTCGCCATCACTCGATCCACTGTACATTGCTTGAAACTCTATCTGATTTTCGTCTCTGGTTCAAATCTTATAACCCTAAACTTCAGGAAAAGCTCGATCTCGGCACAGTTCGACACTCCAAAAACCCTAGAACCAGAGACATTATTAGCCTGTTTCAAAACCCTTGCCACTTCCCCATCGATCGACAAAGAATCTTCAAAGTTTTCTACCTTCGAAATGAATTGCCGTTTCCTCCCCTGATATTTTCAAAATACTGTTTTCCAACCTTACCCAAATTATATATATATATACATTCTCCTTTTTAATTTATCATTTAAAGTGATAAAAAGAGGAAGATAATGTATTTGACGTATTAAAAATTTTTAAAAATCTTTAAAAGCATATATCATGAATTCATAAATTATTTCATTTTATCTTATTTTATCTCACTTTAATTGTAGATTCGTAATTTGTAATAAAAAATAAATAATTTTTAGAGATTTTCAGATGTTTACAATAAATCAGACAAAATCGTATTTTTAAAATTATTGTTTTAACCCCTGTAAAATTGTAGATTTCATGTTTATGTTTATATCAAGGGAAAATTACATCAACCTATTTTGAATTTCCAAAGACTATACCTCTCGTAGACCTCTATTTTCTTTTCACTGTTAAAAATAAAAAATTAGAAAAAATGTTGTTTGAAATTTTTAATTGTCAAAGTACCGCTAATAAAATTACAAAGTTCCAAATTTGTAGGTTTCTAAAATTCTAATTATTACAGTAATTAGTCAATATCTGTTTACCACTAAAAATTTTATAATTAATATTTAAGAATTTGAAGAAAAAAAAAAGGTTTGTGTTTGTAAAACTTTTTTAAGTTCCAAAACGTTTAAACAAAAAAATTTTTGCAGTAATTAGTCATTATTTGTCTACTTACAAAAATTTTATAACTAATATTTAAGAATTTGAAAAAAATTATTTGGTAGTAAGAGGTTTTTAACTAAAATTCTAGACACTTGTTCATTTGAAATATCAAAGGGCACGTTTGGAGTAATAAAAAGTGAAATAAGTTGTGAGTTCGTAACTTATGCAGTAAGATAAATAGTGAAAAACTCATTTTATCTAACATCAAACACATCAAAAAAATAAAAAAAAAATATAATGCCCCGATCAATTTTTAATATTTAAAAGACAAATTCAAAATTTTTTAACAGAATTCGCTCAAACGATTTCATAAGCAACCTACATCTGCAAGATAGATATCAACCCCAATGTTAGAGGGAATTTTTTAGCTTGGGCAGCAAGTTTGGTGTAAAAGAGAATTGGGTTTGGTGCAATAAAATGAGCTTGTGGCTGCGTGTCATTAATTTTAAAATGATATATATAAGTGTGATTATACCAATTACTGTTTAAACGAGCACAAGGCAGCGCTATCAGTTCCTGGCAAAAATGATTTTTTTTTCATTTAAAAATCCAAAATTTCCAACATTGTATTTGTATTTTCTTGGCAACCAAACAATCATTTTATGCCAAATTAAGCTAAAAAATATAAATTCATACCTGCAATGGCGAACGCACAATGGGTCTAGAGTAGGCCTTCACCTACACTGAAATTTTAGACCCAACCTGATAACCTGATTCGACTCAGCAACCTGACCCACATATAAAAAAACCTTAAACCTACTTTTTCTATGTATTATTGCAATCTCAAGCCTTAAACTCATCCTTCTCTCTATGCGTATTGGAGAAAAACGTGAAGAGAAAGAGCAAAGAGGAAGTATTCACATGCGACGTGTCGGAACTTGGAGATAAAGACCGGCGATAACTTAAAGGAGTGGATCGAAACCGACGACTGCGTGGAAGCTTGTGGGCTTGATAAGGCTATGCTTAGGATCTCATCTCACTCTCTTCTCAACTTTCGACGACTGTCGAACTACGTGAAGAGGACCGCTGCCATCGTTATCCCAACATCGTCGACTTTTGCTTTAATCTTGCTGCTGCTGCCAGTTGGATGAGTATTAGAGCAGATTCTCATGATGAGCTTCGGTTGCAATATGGGTTGAGGATGGGGACAATTGGGGTGGGCTAAATCGGATTCGTTTTCTGAATTCGCCACTGTATACCTTCATATCTGCCATTGTGACGTGTCGGAACTTAGATATATAGGTTACGCTGACTTGGGCTACTCTAATTTGCGCTTACACTGGCCAAATTTTTTAAATCCGCCACTGCACACCTGCCTATATTGATTTTAACTTAAAACTCATTAAAAAAAAAAAAAAACACCACATTTAACTCGAGTTCTCAAAGTCTACAAATTTAAAACCCAACCACACACAACTATCATTAAGACCAAACAATTGCTCTGCTCGCATAGAACGATCCTAACCGAGGATGCTGTTTTAAGTAAATCAAGAATATACAGTAGATTAAAGATTTACTGAAATTAAAATATTTTAGTATCAGAATTATAGGTGCACCACTGCACCTCAATTTTAAAAGGTAATATATGTTAATTGTCTTTATTAAAGTTATTAGACGGCAGATACTGAGGCTAAGTTTGGAGAGAAAAAAAATTAATTTTTTTTTATTGATTACTAACTAATTATTAAAAATATAAATTTTTTATTTGAGAAGAAAAAAATAAATTTTTAATAATTAATTTTTTATTAATTTAATATTTTTGATTTATAATATTTAAAAGAGATATAAAATATAAAAAAGTAAGTTTAGATTTTTTAAAAAAAAAAAATGCTCATGTAGCTAAAGTGGTGCTGGAGTGGAAAAAAATAAAAATACCAAAAGATGGGATTGATGTAATATAAAAATAATATGTGACGAAATTTGATGGAAAGGATTTGAAAATTTAAAAAAAATTTTTTTTTTTTTTGGAAACTTTTGAGGATTTGTTTATTAGGATTAGCCGTCTACTACTTGACCAAAAAAAAAAAAAGGATTAGCCGCTACAGGCTTTAATTATTATGGTTTGCACTGGATAAATTGGCCCACATGGACAAATGGGTTGGCTCGACCTAAAACGCCGTCGTTTAGAATAGCCGATTCGTGGTTCATTACTCCTTATCCGAAAGAACACAAACAAGCGCCATAGTTGCAACGGGGAGAGCTCGAGAATGGCTACCTCTGTATCTACATGCTTCTTTCCGAACGCTATGGCTCGCCCCAAGAGCAACACTCGAAACCCTCGCAGAATCTCCAAGTCCGACCCAAACCCCAGCCAACGCAAGCGGAGAATTCGCACCACCTCCCGTGACTTTCCGCCGCTGCAGCCTCTTTCGTACGTTTCCGGCGGCGAAGCTACCACTTACACCCGCCTACCTCCCAAAGACGACTTTTTTCTCTCTTCGTCCGATTCTTCTTACCAGTCTTCGGCGGAGGTCAAGTTGTCCGAATCGAACGTGCCTAACAGAAATACTTCCGGTAATGACATTGGGAATGATGAATCGAGTGGGGAAGAAGACGAATTTGTGAGAAATTTAGGGTTTAGTTACGAGAATTTTGAGTTGTCCGAGGTGAATTCTGACTCTGAATGCGAAGACGACGACGACGACGAAGACTTTGATGACGATGATGGCGGCGATGTGATGTTAGGGTTCGAGCGCGGCGAAGACGAGGATGGACTTGTAGGAGGGGAAGTTAAGGAGAAGGAGAAAGGAGTGCCGGCGGTGATGAGATGCTTTGACAGGGCAAAGATTTACGTCAAGGCTGGTGATGGCGGGAATGGGGTGGTGGCGTTCCGGCGAGAGAAGTATGTGCCGTTTGGGGGGCCGTCCGGAGGCGACGGAGGGAAGGGAGGGAATGTGTATGTCGAAGTTGATGGGTCGATGAATTCTTTGTTGCCGTTTCGGCAAAGCATTCATTTCCGGGCGGGGAGGGGGCAACATGGGCAGGGGAGGAAGCAGAGTGGGGCCAAGGGTGAGGATGTCGTGGTGAAGGTGGCGCCAGGGACAGTTATTAAGGAGGCTGGCAGCGATGGAGAGCGAGGTGAGGTGCTTTTGGAGTTGTTGCATGCAGGGCAGAGGGCTTTGTTGTTGCCTGGTGGAAGAGGAGGGAGAGGCAACGCTTCTTTCAAGTCGGGGACAAACAGGGTACCGAAGATAGCGGAGAATGGAGAGGAAGGTCCAGAAATGTGAGTCTTTCTACTTGTTATATTGTTTGTTTCAAATTTTCATATTCAACTGATAATATTATATATAGATCCTTACACTTTGAAATGGTTGCTGAGAGTGTTTACTTTGTTCTCCGTGACTTAGTCATCAATTTGTGGTTATATTTTGATAGTAATCCTTGATTTGGGATGTATCACATGGAAGTCAAGTGCAGATAGTTCCATTTAGAAGGTGAATTACACACACGCGTGCATATACATAAACAAGGTGTATTGCATTTATGTCCACTTAATGTTTTTTATGCAAGCCTTTGGAATTGGGTGTTGCTCTCTAACTATGTCAATTGACTCAATTCTCCACGTGCATATTGAATGTAAATGGAGAATTACAAATGTGAAGTAAAGCTGATTAGGTTTTCATTACATTATGGTATATAGATATATATATTATCTTATTTTGTTACTTTCCATCTACCAGAAGCCGGTGTATGTGTTTTAGGGTGTATCTCATTCTATGCTGTCCTCCACCCCTTCCGCCCTTCCCCCCCCCCCCCCAAAAAAAGAGCTATTAGTGATACTTGAACGTATAAAAGAGGGCGGTGCATTAATCAAAATCTCCCTTTTGCTATTATGTGTTGAATTCATGTGCTAATTTAATATATTTTTTGTTTTTGGTGAATCTAATCTTCTAGATAAATCCACAGCTTAGCATTTCAGGTTAACCCGATTAGATTCTCAACCTAGAACGTGGAGCTCCAATCCCTTTGTTACTTAGCCAAATGAAAAGATTATATTCAAAAGAAGTATTAGAGATCCTGCAATTCTTGGATATAAAGATCTGTTGTGCAAAATGCAGGAAGCCTATCAAGATAGCAGATATTCTTGCTTTCAATTGTCCTATTTATTTTTACACTACAGTGTATACAAATCTGAACATTTTAGGGGGTCAAACGGGTCACGTTTGCAATATCTTCCGCCCCAAAGGTACTGCATTGAAGATGCAACATGTCAGATTTTTAGCTTCACTGGATTTTGATAGTGAGAACACTTGTGTAACTAATAAGAAATTAATACATGTGAACGATACTAAGCTATCCAACTTTTTGAGGTGACATCATGGTTGTTGTTGCCTTGTTAAGAATACCAATTAACTCAGAGCTAATTCCACAATTGGTATAAGCCTATCATTTTTTTTTTAAATTAATATTTCCTGTGAGCATTTTGATTATTTGCTCATTTGTAGTAGTGGTGAATTTGATTAGGTGGTTAGAGTTGGAGCTAAAGCTGGTTGCAGATGTTGGAATAGTAGGGGCTCCAAATGCAGGGAAAAGCACATTTCTTAGTGTTATTAGTGCTGCTCGGCCAACTATTGCAAATTATCCCTTTACAACTTTACTTCCAAATCTCGGTGTTGTTTCATTTGACTATGACTCTACAATGGTTGTAGCAGATCTTCCAGGTTTACTTGAAGGAGCTCACCAAGGCTTTGGCTTAGGCCATGAGTTTCTCCGGCACACTGAAAGGTGTTCTGCTCTGGTATAGACTCTTTCATAGAGTGTGCCTGCTTTGATTCAAGTCACTGAGAAAGGTGTTAATAGATAAGAGCTTCCATAGAGTAATTACAAAATAAATACATGATAGCTTATAGTTGTGTATTTCCTTTCTTGTTTCTGGATTTTTTCACACGAACTTATTTTTCGAGTATGTGAAGTAGAACCTGTATTCTTGCCCTAGATGTGGAGTACTTGACCTTTACTTTGCTTCTGTTTTTCTTCCTGGATCGGCTTGGGCCATTGCTGTTGTGGACTAATAGAACCATTGTCAATGTGGACCCCTAGGTGCATGTTGTTGATGGTTCATCAGAGCAACCGGAATACGAATTTGATGCAGTTCGTCTTGAGCTAGAACTGTTTAATCCTGAACTTTCTGAAAAGCCTTATTTAGTTGCTTACAACAAAATGGATCTTCCAGAGGCATCTGAAAGGTGGCTGTCATTCAAGGAAAGGCTGCAAGCTCGTGGCATTGAACCTTTCTGTATGAGTGCTGTGAAGAGAGAGGGTACTCGTGAAGTGATTTGTGCTGCCTATGAGCTTGTACGAGAAAGAATGGAAGACAATAAGCAAAGAGGTTGGAAGTGCATAAGAATGCATCATAGAATTTGTTCTGAATTTAGTGTGTGTATGTTTAAATTTATACACGCGTAATGCATCTTAATTTGCACCTGTTTATATGCACATCAACATTTTTCAGCCTTCTAACGATATCAATATAATATCAATATGCATTGTGGTTGTCTGTTGCATGCTTTGACCTATATTTCTGGCATATTATTCCTCTAACGATTGTTTATTCTATCCCTGCACAAGTCACTATGCAAACTCCTTCATATGTTATTATTGTTTTCCTGATGCTGAAAAATATTGATGATTATCAATGGTGGTACTTGTGGTTGCGGTTATATGCAACTACTGATGACAATTTGCTATCATCACAAAATATATTTAATTAGGAAATATTCAAATTGTATTGTCTACCGTCACCCACTTGTATCTTTTCAATAAAGATATCATTTACCTGTCAAAGGGGGGGAAAAATGATGATGCATTAGCTTTAAGGAGTGTATGCTCTCCCCCCCCCCCCTTCTCTTTGGGTAAAACATTTGAAATAACCTAATAGCACAGAAATTTGTCAAATCAAATTCCCTTCGTTCAAATATGACAATGATGAGAACCTGGTGTCATAGTTCACTCATGGCATATTATTTAATTAGACTTGACAATAATGCCTTACTAATAGTAATCATGTTTGCTTGTAACCAAAATGACATAAATGTTCCATAGATTTGTGGCACTTTTATTTTGAAACTTCTGATTTAAAAAGTTAATGTTCTAAAACCAAGAGTTACAATAAGAAAGTTCTCAAGATGTTTCCAATCTTCCAATTAGTAGAGTAACAATTGTTGCACGTGTTAGGTGCCTTGGAAAAGAAAAAAAAAATGTCCATACTTGAGGGCACGTGTTGAGAAAAAATAAGGCAATATAAATAATAAAGTTGCTTCTATCCTTAATAGATTGAGCTTTCAAGTGAGATGGTAACTACTTTATTATTTATATCTGCTTGTGTGTATCTTTGTTTATATACATATTAGAATCTTAAACTTCTCGTGTGTTATCTTGGATGCTGACAAGTTCCACTGGACTCAGGTTGGACTGATCCAGTAAACTTGAACCATGTGGCTGATTTGGTGCAGAAGCAGCGAACTGCCCCTATTGACGAGTTTGAGATCTCTCATGACAGTAGTACTAACACATGGCATGTAGTTGGATCTGGTTTACAACGTTTTGTTCAAATGACAAACTGGCGGTAAGCATACATTGCATGGTGCCTGTCTCTTATCCATTATCTTTACTACAATTTCCACTTGTTGCAATTGTCTTGTGGAGTCTTTTTCTTACTTTCCTATCAGATTTATACCCGCAAATTGTGAACTATTAGTACAGAGAACATGATACTGAAGATGCATTTTTTCATATTCCTCATTTTTGGACATGCACATCCGGCTTTTGAACAAAAAATGTATTTCTTATAACGAGGTGTTCAGATGATGTCAGATTTTTCAGTTATTTCGAGTAAAATAAAAAGTCAGTAATAATTTTGGTGTGACAACAAAACATCAACTAGGTTGACATTCAAGGTTTGGCAACTACTTGGAATGGAATTCCAGTCATGAATTTTCTGTTCAAACTTAAATTTCTCATTGTTTTTCTGTTCTTTTTTTTTTCACTTGTTTTTGATTTATTTAATTTTGTTATTATTATTTTCTTAGGCTAACCCATACACCATGCCTTTTATTCATAGGTCATCTGTAGATAATATACATGGCATTAGTATGGTTGCATGGGAATAAAAATTATGATTTCCTTACTTGTCCTAAATTTTATGTCCTGCAGCAGATCCTTGTCTGCATTATTTTTATTGTCCTGAAGGATAGATGATGCTAATCCCACTTCTTTTCCGCTACACTTCATGTCTATCGGTCTTTACAATATATATATATATATATTAAGCTGTTTCATACCTTCATCCAAAAATTGGAAGTATCATTGAATTGCTAAAGCTTGCACGACGTAATTTCATCTTGTTCCGGATGGGAAACAAAGCCTTATTGAAACTCATCAAACTATTGACAAATACAATTCCTTTTTTTTTTTTTTTTTTCGGGGACAGATACATAGATTCTGACAGAAGGTTCCAACACGTTTTGGAGGCATGTGGTGTCTACAAGTCTCTCATTAAACTCGGTGTCAAGGAGGGTGACACTGTCATTGTTGGCGAGGTGTGTTTATATTGCTTCAACTTTCTCACACTTATTGCATTGTCTTCCGTTACATTATTTTACCTGGGCCTTAGCTTGGAGCATTAAATTCGTGGTTTTGATAGTATGGAAAAACAGTCATGGTAAATGGCAGATAATTCCTGTAACGTTATTTGATCAAGAAGGGCACAAGGTTTTAACTTTTTTATCCTTTTGGGAAGGGCAGACTGAGATAAAGGCTATTGAGGCAATTACCATCTGGAAAATTACATTATAATCTTATTATTTTCCCCCCTCCCGAAAAAAAAAATTTATCTAGAAATTTCACTTTTGTTCCATTATTTTCATACTTTTGTCCCCATTCACATGAAATTCGCACGAAAATTATACATTTGCCCCTACTAATTACAAATACTCAATCTGTACCTGATTTTGGGTAGAAGCAAGACTCGAGTTTTTCTCCCTTATGAAGGTTTCATTCGCAATGAATGCTGATGATCTCCTTTAACCTTTCTCACCCCCATATAACAAAGGCGTATTTGAAAGATCTTGATAGCTTCACAAGTAGTGTTTGTTCATTTTCTTCTATTCAACTTTTTTAGTTTTCTCAGTAACAAAAAAAATTGAATGTCTCTCCCAGATGGAGATGGTATGGCACGATTCCACAGGAAACTCCCCATCAAATTTGAGGAAGGGGTCGGCTAATTCAATTAAATGGGCTCTGTGGTCATAATCTACTCTTGCCATTCAACCAACCGCCAATGGAAGGTTAACTGAAGCATCTTTTACCAGTTTTCTCTAGCTCAAACGTTTGAGGAACACACCTAAAGTTGAAAAAAATTGACACTCCAAACGGAGCCTATTAATCTTTTCAAGAGGGCGACAGAGCAGCAGAGACACACGGCGACGAGGCATCATGGAGAAAGACTCACAAAAGAATTGAATTGAGGAGAATCTTTCCAATTAGTCTTGTATTTAGGTAGCAAGTCTTGTGCCTGAGTGATATACTGTAATTAGTTATTAAGTTTGTTAGATATTATTATTTTATTTTACAGTTGTGATGGCTCATGCTGAGTGCCAATAATTCTGATTGATTTAACCAATATTATAAATTTTATTTTTGTTACTTTATTATATTTTTTACATTATACTTGAAGCTTGTCGAAAATGGTTATGATCCAAACAGTATTGATATGATTGTAGGTGCGTTTGAGTGACAAAAAATTAGATAAAATGAGATAAAAGTGAGATAAGTTGTGAATTCGCAATTCATGCAGTGAGATAAAAAGTAAATAACTTTTAGAATTTTTAGTATTTTTTACTCTTTTTCAAAGTTTTTTTTGTCACCCCAAACGAAGTATGTATTTCCTTCTTATAGTCCAAGTCGACTTATGTTTCGTTTGGGGAACTTTGTACTTTCTCAGTTTTTGTTTACTTAATTTTTTGATTTTTTTTGAAATGATCAAATTTATTCTCTCACATTTTAAATTTTTTTAAATCATCAGCGACAAAAATGTTAAATTAATGAAAAGTTAAAAAGTTAACCATTAAAAACTTAGTTTTTTTTCCTTTCTAAATACAAAAAGTTAGTTTTTTAACAGTGAACTAAAAAAAAAAAATTAACTTTTCTCCTCCTCAAATTAAACCTTAGTTTATAAGTCAATGGCATGTGAAACTTGCAAGATAATAACACGTCTAAAATATATATAAGTAATACTTAAATAAACTAAAGAACTAACTACTAAAAAGGATTAAATTTGTTAAATAAATTTATCATTTAAAAATTATACATAAATCTTATATTAAGTGGAAAGTATAGTATTTTTGAAAATATAGTCCATTTTAATTTTAAGTAGAATATAAGTTAATCATCAGTCAATCATAAAATAATATGTGAAAACCATTCTGAATGGTCACCAAGAATTTGACAGTTGCAGGAAAATACTATGCATCCAATTATTATAGGCCGTGCAAAAAGTAATTGAAGGAAAGTTGAGGTACAACTTACATATAAGAAGAAAAAACAAGGCACCCGGAGAAGAGTGTCACAACCAATTTTTTTTCATTGTTTTGAAATTCTGTGCCAGAAAAAACTTTTTACCCCTTTGGTAAGCCACTTTTACAATTTTTGCACCAAACATTATTCTGATGAGTTTGAAAGGCTATAGTTTAATTTTCTCCAATTTCTCATTAATTTTATCATGTAACTCTTAAAATATAAATTATATACAAATATTCCTCTAAAAAAAATTAAAATGTTGGACTGAAATAAATGAATAATAATGAAAGAGCTATTTATAGTCTCTGCACATGTGGGAATAATGATAGGACAATACAACTAAATAAAATTAAAATAAAATCATTCATGCAAAATTAATTTAATTGTTTTGTTTGAAATGTATTGAGTATGTTGCCAGCGGTTACAGTTTGGTTTTTCTGATCCCTGCATGGTATAGTTGAGTTTTAAATAAATTATAATTGCGTGTCACACTTCACAATTTTCTATTAAGGGTGTGTTTGGAGTGACAAAAAGTGAGATAAAATGTAGTTTTGAAAAATTTTTTACATTTGGTGCACACATCTCAAACTGTGTTTTTTGGAGATGAACAGTAAGATTCCCGTTTCGACTGATTGGATTTCTATTCGAACGAATTTAAAATTTTAGGCAGTCATGACTTTTTTGCACTAAAATCCATCCAAACGGATTGTAGAACACGTTTAGATGGAAGTTTGCTGCGCGAATCCATCGAAACGATTTTTACAATCTGTCAGAACAATTTCTACAACTCCCAAAAAAAAGTCAATATCATTCGGTAGCTTGGAAGTCCATGATGAGAATGGCAAAAAAAATTTTATTATTTGATTAATCGAATTCTAATTATCAACTTTTTTTTAAAAGATATTGAACTTTTTTTTAACTTTGAGAATATAAGAATGTGTAAAAATGTAATAAAGATTTTTAGAGATTTTTAAAAATTTTCAAAGATTTTCACTAACTTTTTGTGCGCCAAACGCACCCTAAATATTAAATTTGTGGACAATTGTCTTTTTGAAAATATAATCTTTTTAAGTTTTAACATTAAGAACAAGGGATTTTTTTGTATGACTATTTAAAATTATTTTATTTATTTATTTTTTTTTGGTGAATAGAAATTTTAATGAATGTGAGCCTTGATCAGGTTCAATTAAAAGATATATATATATATATATATATATATATATATATAATTTATCAAAATCTAATTTAACCCAATCTAAAGTTGAACTTAAGCTTATGAATTAAAACTGAAGACCATCTCAATTTATAGCAATATATATATATATATATATATATATATATATTGTATTTGTTGTTTGGCATATGGATAAAAGTTACTAATGAACTTAAAGAGAAAATGATAAAAGGCAGGGAATTCCATTTCATTTTTACATGAAAAAAAAAATAAGGTTAAAATTGTTGTAGAAAGAACTAATGCAAGAAACAAATTAAAATATTTCTTTTTGGGGGGATAGTTTATATATTTTGAATTTGATAATTCAAATGCTTTTAATCTATTGGTTAAGATTCTTATAAATTTTTTTATATATTATATAACTAAATACTTATATTACATATATATATGTATATGTATATACTTATATTACATATATATGTGTATTTTTGGGTATTAAACTTTTAAGATAAATGCTTAAATTTAACTCAAATTAATTCAGATTTCATATTTTTAGCCAATACTAAATTTGATCCTTAAAAAAAAAAAAAGACTACTTAAACCCACCTTTTTCCGAGTTGATTTTGGATTTTACGAGTTAATTCGCCCAGTTTATAGCCCTAAGTGTGCAAAGTAATAGTGGAACAAATAATATGAAAGAAGAGAAATTAATATAAATTCGAATTTCACTATTAAATCTTTAAAAAGAAAAATTAAAAAAAAAAAAGTGATCGTGTAAGGTGTTTTGGAATTGAAAAAATACTCCACCAAATTAATTTATATATTAAGTTTCGTTGCTACTCAATTTTTTGATTTTTTGACATAATTAAATTTATTTTATTATATTTAAAAATTTTTCTAAATCACGAGAGAAAAAAATGTCAAATAAAAAAATTAGATACTAAAAAGTTAGCTTTAACTTTTTTTCTCTTTTCAAAAAAAAAAAAAAAAGTTCTTTTTTCTTATGCCTTAGGCCTACTTTGAAAAAAAAGAAGTTAATTTTTCTTTCGTATTTAGAAAGAGGAAAAAAATTAAATTTTTATATTTAGTTTTTTATTTTTTATTTAATTTGACATTTTATTATTCATAGTTTAAGAAGAGGTTTAAAATGTATAAAAATAATTTTAATAATTTTAGAAAAACTCAAAAAAAAAAAATCCCAGACAAAGTCTTTTACGTTCTATTTAGAATAATAAATTTAATAGAATTTGACTTTATTTAATAAAAATTCTCATCAATTCCTATGTTTATAACTAAAATAAAATTCGATGAGTTAGATTTGATTTTACTTCACAACTTCAATTTTAGAATTTCTGTAGAATTTAATTTGGAATTAAAATAAAATTTGATGAGTTTGATTTAATTTCATTTTACTACTTAAATTTTAAGATTTCTATAAAATTTAAAATACAATTCAAAATAATAGAATTTTATGAGAATTTATTATTTTCTTAAACAATTTAAGTAAGTGAACAAATTTATCTTCTTAAATCATAAGTACACAAATTTGTCTTCTTAAATTATATTTATCATTTTTTTTATTTTATATTCACATGCTCAAACTTGATATTTTATTTAAACCAAATAAATTCATTCTGAATACAAAATTTTATTTACTAAATCGAATCAATTCTTTGTTCTAAAATGAAATTAATTTTAACAGTGAAATGTTTTTAAACGGAGCGTAATTTACTGAATTTTTTAATATGTTTAAACCGATTTGGACAAATTCTTTTTAACGCGGTGCATTCGATACAAGAAACTGTCAAGTCTATCTCCTCACTTCTTTTTCCCATTCCCATTCTCCCTCACTTTCCATCTCAATTTCTTTCCCACCAAACAGATTGGATGGCGACTACCTCTGCTGTCACCGTAACGCCATGTAGGGAAAGAAGCAGCATATCTCCCCCTTTGTGGGGGGATACGCTGCAAAGCCACAAAGGGCGCGGTCCTCGCCGTCGATCTCATCCGTCCAATTCCATCTCCCTAGAATTAAAAGGCTGCATTTGCAGTGGGGTAGATTCTTCGCTTTGCTACTGCACCAGAACGATCTTCCTGGCCAAATCCTGACTGTACATCTGACTGAACCTTTGCATCGTGATGATTAGATACTGTGCCTCGAGATTCATGGTCTACCTGCTTGACACGTACCCTCGTATATCATTACTCCATGTCTACAATGAATGGGTGTCATGCGTAGTCGACACGTGAGAGTGGGTCCCAGCGGGTCTGAGATTTACTACGTGGCAACAGTTTTTGGGATTTTACGTGGCTGAGATTTACTAGTGGTTGGGCTGAAGGTTGGTCGTATAATCCGGATTCATGTTTCCTCGGATGGGATTGTGTGCTCCTGTTCAAGATGTCTCATTCCCACCCCCATCTCCTTCTTTTATTTATTTTTTATTTTTTAATTTTGAAAATGAGAAAAGAAAAAATAAATAAATTTCTATTTATTATTTTTTTATTACTCCCCAAACTTTGATTCATATTGGCGCGATGAAAAATAAAATAATTTGAGATAATTTGTGAGTTTACAATTTGTATAGTGGGATAAAAAGTGAATAACTTTTAAAAATTTTAAAAAATTTTTTAACGTTTTATTTCACACCAAACAGACCCATAATAATTTCGATAAAATTTTATGCTTTATTAGTTATTTATATGCAAAGTTTATTTATCTTCAAAACTCCAAAAGAAATGAATTATTTGTCTTTTTATACCTTTTGTATTAAAAGTAAAAATTACTGACACTCTTTGAAACTCAAAATCTGTCTTTATACCTTGTAATATTAAAGTAAAGTCGTAAATAATTTTAAATTTTTAATTGTTAAAAATGCAAAGTACAAAAGATATAAATATATTTTAAAAAATTATTAAAAGTCAAATCATTATTTTTGATAATTTCTAACATTTTTGCTATACTTTGAAGTGCAAAGAATATAAAAATAAATTTTTAAAATTTACAACATATTAATAACTTTCACTCAAGTGAAAAAAAAAAATTCACCCTCTTCTTTTAATTTCCTTTTCCTCCCAACCAAAGCATTGGGAAAAAAGAAATTAGAAGGAAACATATGAATTAAATACCAATGCATAAAAGGCTATGCTTATAATCGGTGTATTGGGCTGCATTTTGGCATTATTGACTTTAATAATTTTTTTAATGAAAAAAATGTCTATATTATACATCTAAACTTTTTATGTAGATTTATTTTATGATTACATTAGAGAGAGAGACTGTTAAAAGTCTAATTTTAACTCTTTCTCAACTCAATTCAAGAACAAGAGAATTAAGCTTAAACATCCAAGAATTCAAGCCTCGTTTTATGACAATAAGAACCTTAATAACGATATTTGAATGTGGTATTATAAAGAGAGATTGAATTAGTTTCTAGTGGGGTTTAATCTGTTTGGTGTTTACGTAAAAGTAATCCATAGATATGAAGTTACTAAAATGAGGATATGCAATACCATAAAATGGGTTAGCATTATATATTTTTATATTTGAATTAATTTTCGATTAAGATTGAAAACTACCTTGTAGTAAATCTCTTATCAAATCACATCTCTTATTTTATTTCACATTTTATTTTATATATAATTTATATGATTTTTATCTATTATCCTGTTCTTTTTTCCAATCCGATGTAATTTGAAAATTTGTTGGTTTTAATCAAAAGAAAGTTTGTATTGCGAAAACAATTCCTCCACACATATAGTCGTAATTATATGACCACAATCGTTTCCATCCAACAAGGGTCATATATGGTGAAACTCGCAACCTTGGCACACGATTTTGCCCGCTAGTCCTATTTGTCAAAGGATGCCTTTGGCCTGTTTAAGGGTGGTGGGTTCAAAAAGTTTCATTTTGAGTTGGTTTTTTTTAATAAAGGAAAAAAATATTTTTTATTTTTTATTTTTCAGACTTCAATAGTATTTTACATTATGTGAATGTGAAAAGGCGAAAGTAAAATCCATTTAATATTATAAATATTTAAAAAAATACAGTTATACAAATTTTTTTTTTTGGACTTAAAAATTTTTGCGGGCGTTTTTCCTAATTCTTGTAACTTTGAAATTAAAAGACTACAATGACCTTGAAAATTCGAACTCTTGATCATTAATGTGTAAATTAAAAATTTTACTAATTAAGCTACCTAAGATTTATTTATTTTAATAAATTTGCTGTGGCTGAGCACGTTAAAGTGTCACGGTCATGGAAAATTTGACTGTCTTGGTAAGAATTCTTTCAAGATTTGAAAGTATTTGGTCGATAAAAATTTAATTAAAAAATATAGTAAAAATATAAAAATTTTATGTAAAAGTAATATGTGTGAAAATAATATACAATAAAATTTAATTAAAATAAATAAAAAAATTAATAAATTTTAATTAATTTTAACCCACTAAACACATTCGTTAGATTGCATCCCTTCTTCTCCCTATCACTCTCTCTCTCTCTCTCTCTCTCGCTCGCGCGCGCGCGTCAAAGTCCAAGGTCTCAAGACAATCTTTTTCCCTGAATTCCGGGGTACCTTAAAATACTAAGACAAAAGACAAAAGCGTGTGCGTGTGCCTGTTTGGGAGAATGTGCAAAATTCCAGTCAGAAAGTCCTCTCTCTTATCATCAGTGTAATTGCTCCCTTTGGGAAGAAAGAGAGGGCCCCCCACTTCACCTCAACCCGGCCCATGTCATTTATTTAATACAAACCCATCCATTTTAAGGGGAAAAAAAAGGAAAAAAAAAAAATCTTAGTACTTTTAACAAACAGGTGGTGGGCACCGAAGTGGCTCACACCTTTTCATATTTGAGGCTTGACTGACTGACTGACTAATTGACTCTTCATCCTTTTCAGATACTACACTTCATGTGCCTAGCAAACCTTCCTTACAGGGGAAGGCAGATTGCTCCATAGGTAGAGTATTTTTTTTTTCTTCGGTTGTGTGTGTGTGTGTGTGTGTGTGGAGTACTAATATTGAACACTTGCGATTTGCACACTGCCATGTCTAACACCCAGCGCCCAATCCTCATCATTGTATGCATTATTTCTTATACTTTATAATTAAAATTTTTAGGCCAATTTTGTTATTATTATTTGTTTATTTATTTTATTTTTCAAAGTCACATATCAAAGATCACTTGGGTGGTATTAATATCAATTGAGATTTATGGCAAGTTGAATTGCAAGTTTGATTATTTATATCTAGGTTTTTTTCTATTTAGAAATGAAATAAATGAACCTAATGATATCTATTCTTTGTTTTTGTCCTCTTGAAATCTCTAGTGGATGAGTCAAGAGTCATAGATGCTAAGTCCTTGTTATATGATAAAAAGAACACAATTTACAAGCAATAATCATACAAGACTTAATAATAATATGTTATCCTCCCTTGCATTCTTCTATCTGTGTCTCTCACTTCTGTTCCTCCCATTTTAAATATATCCCACCTTTCTTAATCCATATAAATCCTGTAGCTGCATTATTCAAAATGGGGTTAGACCAGAATACTGATAGTGCCAGCCCATTTGTGGGTTCTGGAAATGCTAAAAACAAGAAAAGAGGTTGACCCATTTGGCTATTATTAGTTTATGTTATTCCCAATGCCATTTAGGCATGTGATGCTTAATCAAAGAGGGTGAAAAAAACCAGCTACAATTGTACTATTGGAACTGCGAAACAAATTGGGTTAGTGCCCCACTTAGTCTTTTGTTGGGGAAGTTTGATCCACCTTGCTTTGCAAGTGTTCATTGAGCTTTTCGTTTGCCCTTTTGACTATAGCCTTTTGTAGTCACTTTTACGGAGACAGAGTCCCCCATCTCCCTCTGAAACTTTGCTCTTTTTTTCTTTTTGGAACATTTTTTGATTATGAAGCAGATTGTTTGAAACTCAACAAGCCATTTGAAGCCAATCCCATTTTTCTCCCACCATAATTTTAATTCAACACAACACATGAAACTTTTTTCTTAATTTTTAACATGGTGACAAACTTGAGAGCTACTGTGGATTCATGCCTATAAACTATCAAAGTTAAAAGATAAAAGGTCATAACAATCATGTTAATGAGTTGCATAGCTCATTATTAACTCTGTAATAAGGGATAAATATAAGCAAGTTTTTTCTTGCCCGAATCAACTTAATTGAATTATTTATGATGAAACCGCATAGTTGCAATTAGACTGATTAAAATTAATTTGTGAAATCCATGTGTGCAGCCTAAGAAACTGACAAACTAAACAAAGATTAAGCTTTGACTTCTTATGGAGTGACTCTCTTGCTCTGATGTTTGTTGTTTCCACTATACAGGACAAGGGAACCTAAAAGAATAATTTCATTTTCTTGGCTGTTGTGTTTATTAGAGATGACCTTTAACTGCTCCCTTTGAAAATCATGAAGCAGACAAGGACTTGGTAGAAATTTAGCTGATTTGTTTTGCAGATAATGCGGATATACATGTGCATATCAGACATAATTCAGTATTAGCACATCCAAAAATTCAAATGTTTTGAGACTCTCTAGGAGTATGCAAACAGAAAATTTGTGCTCTGGTTTTCCTCTTTTGGTTTATTTTTGGTCCGAAGCTTGCTTTCATAGATCCTAGTCCACCTACCATTCAATCATGATTCTTAGTTCTTCCTCTTAAAATCAAACATTCTTGCATATGTTCCTCTAAGATTTTCAATCTTTAGCTAGGCCTGTAGATAACTTGGTTGAGAAGTAAAATATATATATATATATTTTTTCAACAAGAGATAGAAGGAATTGACCAACATGACAAACCCAATACAGTCAAGGAGAGATTATTTATATGTCTACCTGGGTTGACAGAATTTACCCCCTTAATTATGGTAAAATCCACTATTTTTTAGTTATGCTGTGGGTTTAATTCAATTCTTCAACTTTAAAAGAACTTCTAAACTTTGACACCATAATTCTCTGCCTTTATGGAAGGAATAGAAGTTACATTCCAAAAGTTACTAAAACTTGAAACAAATTAACTGTTGTAAAAGTGACAGGAAAAGGTTAGTTGAGGCACCCCCAATTTTAAGGTTTTGACTACTTTTGGGAATCTTTAAGTTCACCTGTTGTAACTTATAATTATATGATATTATGAACTGCAGGAATTAATTTAAGAACACCTTCAACCCCACCTCACCCGTTCCAAAAAGAAATATATATAATTTATTATAATATATAATAAATAAATAAGCCATAGAAAAGAAAAGTTTCAAAAGTGGGTGGAAGCTCAGTCCTGAATGAAATCTGCGTTGTCCTTCTCTCTCTCTCTCTCTCTCTCTCCCCCCCCCCCCCAATGATCAAATCAGTCTTTAAAAGAGTTCCCTACGCCACCTTCACACTTCCATTCAAACTCAAAACTTCTTACATCTACCACCTCCTCTATATTTTACCTTGACTCGTTCAATTAACATTTTCTTCACTACTTGCACCAATAATGTCCACCTCCAAAGCCTCTGATAAACCTTCCCAAGTCATTGATCCCAGCTTGTTTCACACTGGCTTTTCTCTCCTTCAAAGGAACACATCCCCATCTCAGTCCAATGAGAGGAGAGGCCGGAGAAGGCAGGCTGAGCCGGGAAGGTTCCTTGGAGTGAGGCGGCGGCCATGGGGTAGATATGCTGCTGAAATCAGAGACCCAATAACCAAAGAGAGGCACTGGCTTGGGACATTTGACACTGCTCATGAAGCAGCTCTTGCTTATGATAGGGCTGCCCTTTCCATGAAGGGCGCCCAAGCAAGAACCAACTTCGTGTACTCTGATAACACACCTTTCCACTCCTTCCTTGCTCCTTTTGAGGTCCAAACCACTCCCTTGCAGCCACCAAACTTCCTCACTGCCAGCACCACTGCTTCTGCCGCCGCCGCTGCCGCTGCCGCCAGCAGCTCTCATACTACACAACCCATTAATCAGAACAGCTCATGGCAGCAGCCAGCTCATGAGATTTATCAAACTGAACAGAACCCCATTCACTCTGACAATGACTCCTGCTCCCAATCTTCATATGGATCATCACCCAATGACAGCACCTTCTTCTTCTCTTCTGACACCAACTCAGGCTACCTGGACTGCATAGTTCCAGATAGCTGCTTGAAGCCTCCCAATGACAGCTTCAAAAACAGCAATGCCAGCACTTCAAATGATCGTGTCAACTTTTGCTCAAACTCAAGTTTTGCTAATGTTGATGTTTTGAGTATGACAGGAGGAATGGGTTCTTCCAACACCGGAGATCTTCCTTGCTTTGAGGGGTCATTTTGGGGTGGTGGTAAGCTGAATTCTGGTGAGCTTTCGGCCATGATCAACAACAAACCATTGATGGTGGATGATGGGGGCATGGAAGCTTTGTATCCAATCAATGAAAATGAGAGTTATGGGATAATGCCAGCAGCTGCAATGAGTTCTTCAGCAGGAGCAGCAGCTTGCTCATCGTCTACAGTTCCTCCATTTGGTGATGTCGTTGATTGGGGCTACTCTCTCTTCTGATCGCTGGTCTAAATTAAGCTCATTTTGAGTTATATATATAAGGTCATAGTATTATTGCTTATCCACAAGCTCACATGCACCAGTTTTTCTGCTGTCATGTTCTTGGTTTCCATGCAAACTCTTTTATCTTTTTGCTATTGTAATTACACTAAGATTTCTTATTAAGAGAGAGAGAGAGAGAGAGACTTTCGGTTTTGTAAGACTAATTAATGGAAATTTGTTTCCAGAAGTTCCATTTCTAAATTTCTTAACAATAAAACCTTTGTTAAAATAACAATGACAGTGGCAATAGCATGGAAATGATATATAGAATAGAATAAAATGCTTATATTTTTCAATACGTAAATCATGAAACGTAATTTAGTTATATATTTTAAATGTTATATGATATTATGAAATGAGATGTAAATAATAATAATAATAATAATAATAATAATAATAATGGAAAAAAAAGCCTATATTTCTAAGTGGATATTTTTATTAATTATAGAAATATAATGAAAACTTTTTTTTTTTTTTTTTTAAAGTGAAGGGCGCAAAACTGACTTTCAATTTCACTTTAATTAGGTTAAAGTTTCTCGACCTCAAAGGCTCTTTCAGCTGGGCAATTAATAAGTAGCTAAAAAGTCATGTTCTGTATTCTATAAAATTAGGGCTTAGCTGGACTACTCTACTGTTCAGGACTCCATTCATCCACCATTTATTAGACCAAACTTAATAGGATGATGACCACGTCGAGTTGCTGATTACTGAAGTAGTTTTTGCACATCAACCTGATGCATTTAAATCAATGGTCTTAATTTAATCAAAGTAATTTTGACTGAACTCATAAATTTAGTTTGACTGAATTTGTCAGTCTTTATTAAATCAATACCATTAATTTAAGCACATGAGCTATTGATGTACCAAAACCACTGCAACAATCGACAACCCAATGATATCTGCAAGAAAATGTAATTAATCACACACATTCCTTCAAATATTAATTGCATTTACAGATGAATTTTTCTTACTACTAAAAAAAGAGTAAAATAATTAAGAAAAATGACACTACAAATAAAAATAAAAAGCTTGTAGATTAATAAACATATATATATATATATATATATATATATATATTCTACAATAGATTTTAATCCTTCCCATGCAAAACTATACCCCCATCTATGTATTCAAAAATAAAATCATCCTGTTAGCCTAGTATTCATTCAAATCCATTTGAACTTTTAAATGTACCAGCTCAATAGAAATCACTTGCTGATGATTCACCTTGCAACGAATACACCACCGAAGTAAAGATAGATCCTTTGCATGCACATACAGTCATTTCTACGTACGTATAACATCTCAGCCTAATATATATACATATATACATGTTTGTATACAAGCATTTGTGTTCCACCAAAATTGTTCCCATCACCAAAAATTTTACCCAAAATTGTTCCATATTTGGTACATAAAAGCAAAAGCTCAGAGAAGCAATATAGTCAGTCTCGTAAACAATGGATAAAATAGAAGAAGATTATTTTTACACCTGTCTCAGGTTTTTCCCTGGTCCTTGTTTTTCATGCTTAATTGGTAATAAGTTTATCAATAACAGTCTGAGAGTAATTAAGTTCACACAACATAAATATATGTATCTAATCCCGTTCAGGGCAACACTACTACCATGTCTTGCTTTGGAGTATCCTTTTTCAGTGCCTCTTCCACCGCAACGCAGCCCTAGACCAAAAAGGGGGAAACAAGTGTCTTGTTGGAAGCTAGCTCGTTTCCAGATTTGGGAGGTAAAAAGAGATGGCAACTATACGGATTATGAAAGGAAGAGGAGTATCGAACCAATCCTTTTCATTTTCGAAAAAGATCACAGATAAATAGAACACAACAAACTCCAAAAAAATTGGAGATGGGGGGAAGTTTGCCTAATGAAAGCAGGCCTTTTCTTCTTGGTGTTATTTGGAAGGAATTGGGAAAGGTATATATAGTTTTTCTTGAATTTTGAAGTTGGGTATGGCTTGATTCAAGACAAAAGAGAAGGCCACAAAGATTATATGAACAAGTGCTACAGTGTGTGCTACATCTGAATCGTGGAACCATGATGACTGAAAAACAAGCCTCGTATTAGAGAGCTTGCCCAGAAAAATAGAAATAATCCTTGTTTTGGAGAGGGACAGCTAGGATTTACTATAATAATCTTCTGCTTAGCTTGATGATGCCCGAACCTCACCTCCATGACTTGTGCTATCGCTGATGGTTAAAGAGGCGGAAACCTGAGCAGACTGCTGGTCACTTGGATGAGAGGCAGACCCACTCCTTGAGAAAATTGAACCAACGGGACCACTGGATGTGCTCAAAGAAGAAGACATCCTGGTTGAAAAAGCATCCTTGTTGGATCCTGAAATAAGTTCGGGCCTCAATTCTGATGAGGAGGATGACGGGGCCAGAGTACCCACAGAAGATCCCACAGGATAAGGAGCAACAGGCATATCAGCAAGAGAAGATGCAGATGGACTGTAGCTCAGTGCTCCCATTGGATGATCAAATTTGCACGAGGGCCCAAATTTGCACACTCCATTTTGAGCATAGTGTGTGCAAAGGGGTGCACCCTGATAAACAATCAAGTAAACAGATTACCTACCAGAGAATAATTAACTAATCAGACGCATAATTATGCATAGAAGGCATTAAAATTATATAACGCTGCAAGAATATTAAATAGTAGAGGGCCAGAGGCGCATTTGACCAAACAGGTACACATGTTAATAAAACTCAAGAGCAGAAGCATGAAATAATGAAGTTCAATAATGCAGAAATCAAAACTAATTTATTTATTTATTTTTTTTTAAAGAGGGCCAGAGGCACATTTGACCAATAAGGTACACGTGTTAACAAAACTCAAAAGCAGAAGCATAAAATGATGAAGTTGAACAATGCAGAAACCAAAACTAAATCTGTAATTTTTGTTAATGACAAAAAAAGAAACAAAATTCTTCCTGCATCCTGCACACAGCACAACACCCAAGGAGGCATGGCATACACTCAGCAAGCACACGAATTCTCTTTCCCACCACTAAATTTTTACATATGAATGCAATGAAATCATGCAAATCTATGCGTTTTTTAAAACAGGCCCCACAATCTACATCAAAGTTAACTAGGTCTGTCTCTAACGCCACCCCTTGCCCCACCCCCCCCCCTCCAAAAAAAAACAGAGAGAGAGAGAGTTCACAACAAAAATAAATAAATAACGGTGGAACAAACAAATCTTTGGAGACTTGAATCCAAAGCCTTTTTTTTTTAAAGGAAAAATTAAAACCTTTTATAACCACTAGTAACATCTTAATTACTATTCCAAAAGGGAAAGATGTTAAGTCACTAATTGTCCCAAATGTTTAAGTTAAAATGAACCCAACAATATATATTAAGCTAACTTAATACTCCTCCTTATGCACAACCCCGAGTCATACATGGTCCGGACACAAACAAATCTGAGCCAAACAAAATGCACTAACACAAATAGTAGAATACACAAGAACAAACAGGGGATAAACACTAATAACGGAACTTGAAGCCAATACCTCCTAAAGTGAAAACTTTGATACTATATTAACTCACTAATTGTTCCAAAAGCTTAAAATGTCAAAGAATTAGGCCAACAATAGACATCAAGCTCACTTGACATAAACTATTAAGAAATAGACCTAATAATATAAGTCAAGCTATCTAAGAGCTAATATATGTATTTACATACTTAACATCAAGATCCTTTCATAGGAATGTTAGTGCATAAATAATGTTGGAAAAAAGAGATATCTTTGTGTATATATTTATAATGGCTCCCAACATATTGTTTGCATCCAAATATCCTGATTTATATTTGTCTTGCCAGGACAATACCAAATGATGTCAGCCTGAAAATGGAATAAATATTTATAATATTTTAAACCAAATGATGTCATTTTGGTTAGGCGAGCTTTGGGTAAGCTAAAGCTCAGCATGACTCAGCTCAATTCCATTCCTAACAGCAACATCTTAACATTGATAATACGACCAAGTGGAGGCAAAATCTTTTATATTGGTGTAACATGTGCAAGAAAGATGGGAAATCCGCTAACCATTTCCTCATCCAGCCAAAGACAATTCTACGTTTTTATTGTTGTTAATTGGCTTCTTCTAAGGAATATCACAAATCTCCTTTATTCTTGAAAGGAGGCTAGACTAGAGTGGCTAAGAAAAAAATATAATAAATAAATAAAGCAGCTATTGGTAAAGGTTGCAATTTATGTTCAAGTGTTGTGTTCGAGTTCATAATCATGCCTATTCATGTTTATGCTCAAATATAAAAGCAGTTACATAACTTTTGTTGCTTTTTTGTAAGTTCCCCACCCCCCCCCCCCCCAAAAAAGTAAAATAACATCAGCATTGACAAACTGTGTTCTTGACTGAGGCATAAGAATCAATTGCATACAATCTTTCAATCATTACCATCAATTCTAGTAAACTACAATTGCGTGTGTCCAACAAGTGGACACGACACTTGGTGTGTCCAACAAGTGGACACGTATCTTAGAGTACCTGAGGAGTAAATGAGTCCAACAAATATCGAATACGGATAAGGCACCCACCTTGAAGTGTTTGTGCCTCACAGAAGAGCACGTTTAACACAAAGGAGTCCATTTTTATATTGAAAATTAGATACTGTCAGTCTTGTGTAATTGATTTTCAAGTGTAAAATGATAATTCCCTTATCCAGTTTTTGGATTTGGTATAGTTGTTAAGAGTAAGTTTCGTCATATAAAAACCAATAAGACCATTCTTGAAATATTAAAAGGCCAAGTCTAAAAAGCATGGATAGGATATGGATAGGGTCTGGACACAAGATACGGCAATTTTGAATAAATGAAAATAGGAATATAGCAGAGATACGACAAATAATAAAAATAAAATTATATATTTTATTAAAAATATATTTGAACAAGTATACCATGTTACCTGTGAGTTATTAATTGAAAATGTATCGTTTTCTTTGAAAGTGAATTTTATTTTTCATATTTTAGCCTCAAATAAATATCAAATTTACATAATGACCCCTAAAAAGTTTTAAATATTACATTTTTGCCCCAAATTATCTCTCCCGTGTCCCTAACGTGTCCTACAAAAAAAATAAATGACATAATTAGACAAGCCAAGTGGCATGCTTGATATATATCCCACCATGTCTCCACTAAGTGATGCAAGTGGGGCACCAATTTTGGAGTGTATATGCTTCTTAGGGCCAAGTATAAAGACCAATAGATGACCACGCCTATGTGCACCGTCCATTATATCCCACAGCCAGAAAACACATAATTCAGAATGCATGTTTGACTCTGAAAGCATAAGAAAATGCATGAGAAACTATGTTATCAGCATGCATGCCAAATACTAAGTACTAGTCCACTCAACACAGGATGCAAGAAGAGATGAACTGGTTACAGGTAAAGCTTTTGTATTATTTCATAGAGTGGCCGAAAGGAGATTGAACTCCAGTTTAAATAAGTAAAAATCTCCAAACTTATTCAAACAAAATATAAACTAAATAAAATGGTCACAAAATGACAGTCAACTCTAAGCAAAATATACATGTCCCAAGCAAACCCATAAATTTCCTGATTGGCTCTTTTCTTCTTAATATGATCTGCATTCCACAGTTTCATAAAATAAACTAACCAGTAAACAAGATTATAGATTTTGAAAAGGCACATTAGGATTGGTTTGCTCGATGTATTGTTTAAATTCATAGGTGAAAGATCTTAAATTATACCTAGACTTGCCTCCATGTCAGTAGAGAATAACATTTTATTCAATATAGAGTAGCTATGATACAAAAAATAAGAATTCAAAACTATAATATGATGCAAATAGTCGCGGGTGACCAACCATAATCTTGCAACACATAAAATCAGAATTCAAAACTATAATGTGATACAAATAGTCGTGAGTGACCGACCACACCCTTGCACTGAAGATATGGGCAGAGAGAAAGAGAAAGAGTTGGTTGAGGAAAAGAACTGGTAGGAAATTAAGAGGAAGTGACAACTGATAATAAGTTGACAGTACATTTTATCAATAAAATAAAAAAAGCCTTGGATGCCAAAACCAAGATGTTCTATGGTAAGATAACAAAGCGACAAATCATATTTTTTGTATAATAAAATATATATAAACATCAAACCAGGTTCCACAAATAATTTTTAAACAAAAACCATGGCCAAAAAAAAAAAATTACATTATATTCAATCCTTATAAGCATGGAACTTTATTATTCCGACCATGATGGAGAGGATGGAACCAAACAAATATACAAAAACTGTGACCATGCAAGCCACATCATACACATTTCTTGTAAATATATCACTCTAATGCTGTGAGGCATTATGGAGAAGAAGCTAGATTTCAAACCCTTCACCTATCAAGAAAATAAATGAATAAACGAAGTGGTCAGTTAATAACAAAAATAAAATTGCCTGAAAACAAAGAACGACTGCAGTATACTACTAGGGCCATCAGGACAACAAAATCAAAAGCTTCAAGAGAGATAGGATTCCCTAATAATTGTAGAGGTAAGGAGGAATATTTGTGACTGCGAATTAGAAACTTTTACCATGTTCATCTCTGACCTGTACCTTGCTAAGGTAGGAGAAGGGGAAGATGAGGTGAGGTGGAAAGCTTCCAAATCAGGTATTTTTGGGTTAAGTCCTTTTATAAGAAGTTGGAAAGCAAGTCAGAGGAAGAATTCCCATGGAAAAGTATTTGATGCAATAGCTCCCCTCCTAGAGTAGCATTCTCTTTGTGATGTTTGATTCATGGCTGAACATTTGCGGTGGCCAATCTCATTAGAAAAGGTCTAACATTGGTAAACCAATGTTGCTTGTGTAAGGAGGAGGCTGAGACCATCAAACACCTGTTCGTGCACTGTGCTTGTGTTAGGGATATTTGGGATTTGATTTTGAAGTGTTTTGGGATGCAGTGGGGTTTTTTGAGAGATCTTAGGCAGTTTTTGTATCATGGATGGTGGCAGTAACTGATAAAAGTAGGAGGAAAACATGGAGATTAATCCCTTTTTGTTTTGTATGGGTGGTTTGGACGGAGAGGAATAAAAGATGTTTTCTAGACTTTCACATAGATGGGGTGCAGCCAAAAAGCACATGTAACGCATAGTCAGGTTGTTCAAGCAATGAATGGAAGATAATTTTCTCTTGTTTTTATCAAAAATAAAGTAAATGTATCTAATGTTAGTAGAATATACCATATAAATATACAACAAAATTTAAATATTCATGTTGTGTTCAATGGATGGGTCTATTTGCACTCCACAAATAGATTCTTACACTCCACTTTACTTTTTTATTAAATAAAATTACACAATTACCACTCATTCTTGTAGAAGGGTAGTTATGACATTAAAATTATACAACATATCTTATTAGAAGAAGGAGAGTAGTTGTGCAATTTTACTTAATAAAAAAGTAAAGTGGAGTACAAGAATCTATTTGTGGAGTGCAAATATACCTATCCATGTTCAATTAGCTATATTTAATTTCTGGATACATATCCCAATATCCTAAATATTATACGTTGAAAGGTCTAACAACTGAACACACAATCACACCTGAAACTCATACAAGATTCCATATAACATTGGTGGTTTGGAAGGAGAGGAATAGAAGATGTTTTCTATACTTTCACATAGATGAAGAGTAGCCTATAAAGCACATGTAACACATAGTCGGGTTGCTCATGTAATGAATGGAAGATAATCTTCTCTCATTTTTATCAAAAACAAAGTAAATGTATCTAATGTTAGTATGATATACCATATACAATATACAACAAACTTTAAATATTCATGTTGTATTCAATTAGCTATATGCCTATATTTAACTTTTGGATACACATCTCTATATCCTGAATATTATATGTTGAAAGGTCTAATAATTGAACACATATCGCACCTAAAACCCATACAAACTCCATGCAACATCAGCGCAATGTTACATGGGCTAAGGTACGAGTGTCAGCCACGAGTATGTGTCTAAGAGTCGAATCCATCTATTCTCTTATTTAAGAATATGAAGACATATAATGTTCACCTATGTTTAATATAATAATTTATTTTATTGGATAATATGGATTTTACAAGATGTATTGTATTATTCATGCAAATAAAAGTTTTATGCATAATTATGTGCTACATTGAATGGTTAAATATATTTGCATGGACGTCCAATTATAAATGTGGACGCATATACCATATCCTTTCCCAAAAGCCCTTACCCAAGTGTCAAGTATTCAACAAGCACACATCATAAATTTAGAATAATCCATGTAACAAAGAAAGTGGAGTATCTACCATGATGCTTACCGGACGTAGGGGAAGACCCATTGGACTAAGAGCAAAATTCAATTTTGGTGTACTCCATTCTGGTGGATGATGATATCTACATGATGATCCATATTTACAATCCCCAGTTTTCATGTAATATTGACATTCAGGTTGGCCAGGTCTTTCTGGGAATGCGTGTTCCTTCTGGCTACTGCTTGAAGGACCAGCAGGGGGAGGCAAGGGCAAATAAGCTCCTGCATATGCAGATGCTGGAGGAGATAATTGAGGCAACCCATATATAGGAGCTACTCCAACGGTAGACTGAGTACTAGGGGAGGCCATTGGACTTACAGTTGCCTACACCAGGTGAGAGAACAACTTAATAGAGAATATGATACATGTATGTACGAATATACATGTATATAAAATGAAAGATAATTATCCAGTGAAACCAATGCACTAACCTGGTAAGGATTCCAACCAGAAAAGGGAACCATCCCTGGAGAAAGTAGCACAGGACTATAACCCCCTTGGAGATATGAACCTGGAACCAGAGCAGGCCTTGCAACTGGCCAATTTCCAGCCACAACTCCATATGGTTGAGATGACGGAGCCGAAGGAGACTGTATGGATGGATAAACTGCCGAAGGAGGCACAGGTGCCGGCAAAGGCAGAGGTCCAGCAGTTGGTGCTGGTAATTGTATGCCAGCTGGTTGTGGATGGTGGAATTTACATGTTTCACCAAACTTGCACTGCCCTGTTTTCACATAGTATGAACACTCCTTTTCACCCTGAGACATTATCTCTAATTTTAAGCAAACGTACTAGTATATGTTAAAGAAAATTAAATGAAAACCAATCAATAAACAAACAGGCACATAATTCAGACCGGGCGTAGTGGGTATCCCAAAATATTTAGTTCCACAATAGCAGATCCAACTCCACGTCTTGGATGGTGATACTTGCAGGAAGCACCAAATTTACACATTCCTGTCCTCATATAATACTGAAAATTTTTGAAGAACGGTACAGTCAGTACAATGGATATAATGAACTTGCTATTTTCCCAAATGCACAACCAAAAGAAAGGGGGGAAACCTATCCATGAATAGCAACATAAGAACTCAATCATTTCACATAATTTAAAAAATATATATATATGAACTATGAAACACTTCAGAACTAAGCAAATGTACCTTGTCCAATATCAGCCATCTAAAAACTATCTCGACTCTAACATTTATACAAATCATTTAAACCATATACCTGACACACAGGTTGACCCACTCGCTCCGGGAACTCCCCTCCGCCAGCTATCAAAGCTCCCACAACCTGACGGCATCACCATCAAATTTAATTAATCCGTATCAATTTCTCAGTCATACTTTCCAATTTTACAAAGTCCACAATCATATCAACTTTTTTCTTATTATAGCTGCAGTCCAACAATGAATATCAATCTAACAAACCAGAGAAGACTAAATCATGTGCAATCAGCATGAAATCTAGATGCAAGACTACTGCAAATCAAAGGAAGTCAGGAGATCAGACTGAATTACAGGCATAAATCGAAATGATCACCCAAAACATTCATCAAAACCCTCTAATTAAGCCCTAATATATACAAAACTTAAAACAGAACAATGGGGGACTTCGAAAGATTACCGAACCACGCTCGTGGGGATGATTGAACCGACAACCAGAACCGTAGCCACAACGCCCCGTCCTCAGAAAGTGGATACAATCGGGCTCACCGGGCCGCTCCGGGTACGACTCAGCGCCACCGCCCAACCCCAACTGCCACATAGGCTCTGCATTTGCAAAATCAAACATCAAAGCCAATCAAGAAAACGCTCCACATTACCAATTCACCACAAATCCACGCGAATTAAAACGAAATTGAACGAGGGAAGCGTCACTGGACTGGCCTTCGAGCCCCGTTTCGCCTCCCGGCGAGCTCCATTCCGCCCCCGGATCGGACTGCGAGCCTTCCATTGCTGCCGCCCGGCCGTACCTCTCCATTGCACGGACTATGCTCACAGAAACAAATATATCGATATATGCCTTTATACTTACAGGTATATATATATATATATGTGCGTGTGTATATACAGAGATATATATATATATATATATATATATAGAGAGAGAGAGAGAGGGAAGGGTGAAGTTGCAAGAGAAATAGAAGAATGGGAATGAGAGGGTCCGATCGAACTCTGAAGAGAGAGAAAAATGAGGGGTTTGGATTGCTTTGTCAAGCTCTCTCTCGCTCTGTCTCTCTCTCTCTCTCTCTCTCTCTCTGTATCAGTCCGTGTCCGGTCTGGTTTTCGCACGCTTTCTCTCTCCAAAAAGTGTGCTTCGGGTGTGTTTTCAAAGCAGTTTGATCTTTCTCGGGGAGCTTTGTTTGGAAGACAATTTTGGGGTCAGTTCGTTTATTTTTTATACGCTCCAAACACAGCCTATCGCCCATTACAGTCTCATAACCCCATTGCATAAGTACCCTCGCTGGACGTTTACAAATAGTAAGATAGTTTGTGAAATGACACATTTAGCCTCGCGAATTTTATGTTGCTGCTCAAGCCGTCGTTGGGCTTTGAATAAGTTCTTGGTCTAGGTCTCAAATTTGAGTCATTGCAGTAAGAGCGCGTGCGATTTATTGAAAATTGACCAAAAGTAAAAATAAGCATTCACCATGGTACGCAGGAGAGTTTGAAGTGAATATATATATATATATATAAAAGGGAAATTACCTTTACACTCTTAAGAAAAAATAAGATAAATTAAGATAAAATATGATTTAGGGTTAATTTTTGCGCTTTTTTTTTTTAAAGGCTCAAACCGTGGGAACGGATTTTTAAATCCGTTCCCATGGATTCAAAAAAATTCACAAAAAATAGCGACAATGGTACTCGTTTGAAAATTTTTGAAACGAAGAGTATGATTGTATAAAAAAATTATACATTCAGTTAACCTACTTCCAAATTTTTTTATTTTTAGTGAAATATTAGAATTTTTTAAAATTCGTAACGACGGAAAAATTAGAAATAGAGGGGTTGTTAGAGATTTATAGAGTTAGTTTGTTATGCCAAACGGGGCCTATACTTAAACCATCAGTCACTTGCACCTCTTATACTTAAAAAATGTGTACTAATACTTTTGCACTGTTCTGAAAAGTGACAAACCCAACAGGGTTAAGAAATTTAACAGAACGTTTGTTTCACGTGTGAAAAAAACTACAACTAGTTAATATGAATCCAAAAACAAGTATATGAACAGATGGAAATAACCTTGCTTCAGTTCTTTGCTCTTCTACTTCTTTTGCTTCAGTTTTAATAATTAAATTAAATTAAACTAATTAAATAAGTTAATTTTATTTAAATAAATAACAAAATTAATTAATTAATTTATTTTATTTTATTTTAACAAATAATAAAATCAAATTAATTAATTTTATCGCTATAAAATATATTTGATTAAATTATTTTTAATAATAAATTTAATTTAATTATTTAATATGAAATATATTTTATTAAATTATTTTTAGTAAGAATCATAATCAAATTATTTAATTTATTATAAAATATATTTCATTCAGTTGTTTTCAATAATTAATATTATTAAATTATAATTTATATATTTTATATTAACTAAAGTAAATGATATATTAATTATATTTTATTCAATTTCTTTTAACAAGTAATATAATCAAATTATAACTTAATATATTTTATATTTATTAACTTAAATTATTTTTAATAAATATAATTAATTAAATTAAAATGAAATATAAATTTTGTTAAATTCAATTAATTTTCTAAAAAATAATAAAATCAAATATTTTATGCAAATAAAAAATTAGTAATTATAAACAAAATTGCAAAGTTGTTATTTAGAGGGAAAAAAAAGGATGATAGGGAATGTTTGCCCTTAGAGAGTATAACAAACATGGTGGAGAGTATAACAAACATGTCAAATATTTTAAGTATAGGAGGTGCCAAAGTAATTTCTTCAAATATATATATATATATAATTCGATAAAAATTGTAAGTTTATAATTCGTACAGTAAAATAAAAAATAAACAATTCTCAAAGATTTCTAGTATTAATTAGCAAGAATTTTGCTGCCCTTAACAACTATAATAGTATGTCAATTAGCCGATTGTTAAGAGTAATTTTTTTTTTTTCAAAAGTAATTAAGAATTAAATTTCATGAAGCCAAACAAACATTTCTTACATGCAAATATCTAAATAACTTGCACTAAATGGATTAGCATGAACTCCTTTATTTAGGGTTTAAGTTCTAATTGCAAATGCTTTTATTTTTAGTAAACACAATCTAACACACCCAAATCTAAATTAATTTTATTAATATTCTTATACTTTTTTACAATTAATGCATGCATGACTAATTTATTGTTTTACTTAATTTTCAGTTGTGTTTAGAGTGATTAAAAGTGAAATAAAGTGAGATACGTTATGGATTCTTAATTCGTGCAGTGAAATAAAAAGTGAATAACTTTTAAAGATTTTAAAAGATTTATAGCAAATCAAACGAAATTTTTATATTAAATCAAAAAGATGATGTATCAAACCATGCAATAGAATTGGCACATGGAGAATATATTTTTTCTTTTTTAAGGCATTAAATGATTAAAAAAAAAGAAAAGAAAAAAAATGTAGACATTATTATTATTAATTTTTTTTTTTTTTTGCGAGGATGCACATGGGAAATAATACCTGATTTAGAAAAATAAATATTAAGTAGCTCTACATAAAATGCATTTTATTAATTACCGTGATAATAACTTAACCAAAAAAAAAATATTAAATGTATTTCACTTATAAATTGTTACGCTAAAAAAATAGTATTTACTGTGAAATATAATCGTATAACTATGTTTTCGTATAAATTACGTTATGTTGTTGTGTTTAACCAATCATGTTGATACGGAATCAATGAAATCATTAGAAAAGCATTGTTAGTGGAATTGAACAATTAATTTGAATAAAGTTTGTAACAACAATGATCTCATTTGAACAATAAAACTAATTTTTAGTAGGTTAATTTATTAAAAAGGTCATGCTAGTGCTTATTTTCAATCTTTATTATGAGCAAGGTTTACTAACGAGGACGACAACTCAAACAAAAGAAAAGGAATAGAGTTACCCAATTCCCAAAATAAATAAAAAAAGCTTGAGTGAATCAAGTAATTTGTTTCATTTTATGATCTTACCCAACGGTGCTTAACATTTTTATTAAACAATTTTTATATATTACAGATTAAGATCACTAAACTTCTATCGTAATAAAATTAGGAGCGCAAATAAGTTTATCTAAGCATTAAGTATTCAAATTTACTTTTTAAGGTCTTGCCTATTCGAATTTAAGCTTAAGTTTGTTTGTTATAATTTTTGGTGAATTAAAACTCAAACTAAATTTTATCGAATTTAAAATTTTGTGTTTGAACCTGACTCATTAGTCTGTAAATAAGCTTAAATTTACTCGGCCATAACAAACAAATTCGCTCACAATTTCTTATTGAGTTTATTTATGAGCTTTTATCAAATATAGTTGGGAGTTATTTGTTGAACCTGGGTGTGTGCTTATTAGTGAGCAAACTTAAAAAATATGCTACATTAGTTAACTAACAAACAATATTTTAATCAACATGTTTTATTTTTGAATTTTTAACTTTTTTGTAAATAATAAATAATAGCTTTTACAAACTTATGTATAAATATTTAAACAAGATTGTTAGTAAACAAAAAAAAAGTAAAATTGTTCACAAATAATTAAACAGGACTGTTCACAAAATATAAATAAATTTATTTGTAAATATTTAAACAAATCAATTTACAAAAAATAAACAAGTTTATTTCAATTTTTTTTAGGTCGAGTTCATCTTTATTTGAGCTCAATTCATTTATTTATTAAATTAAAAAAATACATTCAAGTTTATTCATTTAAAATATCAAATAAATATAGATAAAATTTTAATGAACTTGTTTGTAAGCGGTTTGTTGAACATTTAATTTATATATAGTCTTAAATAATATAGCCAAGCAAGGTTCAGGTTAAGTTTGGAAAGAAAAAAATTTAATTTTTTTATAGTTGACTACTAATTAACTACAAAAAAAATTAATTTTTTTTGTGTTTGAAAGGGAAAAAATTAATTTTTTAGTAACTACCTTTTTAATTTTTTGTTAATTTAATTTTTTAACCTTTAATATTTAAAAATAATTTAAAATATAAGAGGATAAATTTGATCATTTAAAAAAAAATCAAAAAGTTATTAAATAGGAGCTAAGTTTCCAAACGGATTAACCAATTAGCTTGCAGCAATAGTTTTGACTATTTTTGTTCTTTTTTGTTTTTTTTCCAACTGAAGTTTAAGTAGCTTACAATTTTCTATTGGGTCTTAGTCAAGACCTTTGATATTTAAATGGGATTGGCATTGATGGTCAGGGTCATTTACGGAATTTAAATCAATCTCTCCCCGTGGCACGACATTTACGCATATTTAATTCAATAAAATGGAAAATATCGAAATTTTTCCTGTTTCAAAAAAAAAAAAAAAAAAGGAAAATATCGTAAAGCAGATACGGACACCGCAGAAGCGTGACCCTTCGTACCTACCAACCAGAAAGCGACACGTGCGCGATAACCCCGGCTGCTCGGTGCTCAGTTTCAGATTTTCGCTTGATGATTCCAACTCCACGCGCTGCTCAGAGAGCGTGGGACGCTCCAGACGTTTCACGCGCAGCAGGAGCGCGTGGGAGTAAACCCGTGTCTGTTAAAAACATCGAAAACTGGTTAACATCAAATGGAGGTTGTTTCCGTTGCATTCGGTTGCGGTAAAACTAAAGCACGGGAGCGGGAACGGTTGAGATTCGTCATTGAAAACGGACGGGCCAGATCGCATGAGCTGAAGGAAGCATGACTTCTCGTTGTGGTGTGGTAGGTTAGTAGTCTATAAATGCATAATTAATTGGAGCTCTGGGTGACCGGATATAGCCGGTGATGAAAGGCTTAGGTTTTTTTTTCTGGTCCTTTATTTTCTTTTTTCATGCTTTTTAGGTTCTTGAAATTATTAATAAAATATGTCATTATTTGGGATGACGCTCTCTTGCGAGCGCCCCCGCCACCCTTACTCTAGAACCACACGAGGGGGATAAATTGTAAAATGTGCGATATAACAACTAGGGATCGAATTCACGTCATTGAGAGTACCAACAGAATATAAGGTACTACCTTTACCACTACACCATGTGCCCCAGGAATAAAATATGTCATTACTTAATTTTTTACGCCGTTGATTACTCGTTACTTATAAATTGTGACATGTGGATTTAAATATTGCATGTTCATTTATGAGTACTTACCACCCACAAAAGGAAAATTGCCTATAACTTCATAATTAAATTTTTTGATGATTTAACTTAGAATAGAATAATAAAATCACATGAGTATATATATTTACGCAAATGGAATTATATAAGGAAAAACAAAAGAGTATTGGTAAAAATTCTTTTTTTTTATTTTTTACACATTTTTCAATATCTAAAAAGTTAGTATTAAATAACGTATAAGACTCGCCTATATAATTAAGTCATATTTTTGCTCAATTTTATAACTTTCACTTAATTTTATATTATATTTATTTCTTACTCAACTTTTCCAAATAAGAGTGCATTTGATAAAGTTATAAAAATCTAATTTTGAAACTTTTATCATGATATTGTCACGTTTGATAAAAAAATGTGTATTTGATAAAAACTTATTAAAGTTAGAAAAAATTTGAAAAAAGTTAGTGTCTTTGTGTGTCGTAAGTTTTTTTTTATGCATTTTTTAAAAAAATTGATGAAGACAATTGAAAGTTGGTCTTTTTTGGTATGAACCAGTAAGGGCGGCGATAGTTGTGGTTGAGTAGGTCAATTCTTTTAAATTAATTATATATTTTTTAATATTTCTCTCACTACATTTTTTACCCCACTATCCTACTTTGTCTATGAAAGATTAAAAGTCAAATCATTTTTTGACAAAAATTTTCACCTTATCTCATTATCCCTCTCTTTCTTCTCAACAAAAACCATTTTTATTCTTCTCAAAAATTTACTGTATTATCTTGGTGTAAATCGCACATTTTGATTAATTACATTAAATGAATTACCATTGAACCAAAATAATTATACTCTCGCACTCTGAGCCGCATTCCTGCCTAATACAAATATATACACGAATTATTGAGTTTTGATGAGATGTTACATTTTAATAAAATTAATGTTGTATATATATTAATATATATGTATATATTTTCAAAGATAAATTTTTTAACATTTTGCTTACTTTGGGTACCCATAAGTCAACTGTAATTTATTAATCACCCAATAATCAACTTGTATTGTATCAAACAAAATTTTGAAGCATTCCATTTGAGTTTATAGCATTAATTAATTCCAAGGCTAAGGTGAGAATAGAATGGCACGGTGTCATGGGAAATGGGGTCGTTGTCTTGGCTTTGAAAAGAATATTTGGCGTGGTACCGGGAGGACCGGTCGGCCGGTGAAAAAGTAAGGGGGGCCAGGGGTTTTGACTTGGGACACAGTTTTGCGTGGCCACAGGTGGCGCTTTTCCTAAGATTCGCTGCATCGCGCCCTTTTGGCCGCACTCGAACCGCATCTCATCAGCATTGTGTGTCGGCGTTCTACTCTTCCATTCTTATTTTATTTTATTTTATTTTTTGAACTCTGACTCTCCCTCTCACGTGCCAATAATCCAATTAAAACACAGCAAGACTATTTGTTTTCCGTTCGTATTTTGAAAATACTAAAGAATACTCACGGTGAACCGCTGTGATGCAACAAGCAAGGTGCTGTTTGGAATTTTAAATTTTTTTTATAAATTGATGACAATTTTTGAATTTCGTATGTACGAATTAATTTTTATCAACTTTATTCTCAAAGTGTTGATATAAAACTATTTGAACGGACCTTTTAAAGATCGTTTGAACGTTTAAAAGTGATTGACGTACTAAATTGTTTTGTCAGAAGTTGTTCAAATGAGTATCTCGGATCATGTTCGAATTGGGTCATATCAAAAAATTTTAATTTGACTTCTAAACACCAAAAAATGATTGATGCAACCCTTAAAAAAGAAAAAAAAAATATCAGGATTAGCTTAAAAGATTGGTTAATAATGTAATTTAGCAGCTAAAATTTGAATATATTAATTATTAGCACTTAGGCTTAGTTTGGGAACAAATTTAGCTAACTTTTTTTTAACTAAGCTAGCTAAATTTGTGTTTGGGAAGAAAAAAAAAGTAATCTTTTTTTTAGGTTGCTAACTTGTATTTATTAATTTGACATTTTTACTCTTGAAAGTTTAAAAAAATATTAAAATGTAAGAGAGTAAATTTGACCAAACACTATTAAAGTAGTCACTAACTTGATTAATGACTACCGATATCAAATTGAGCCTTGGTGCTTTATGCCAAGTACTGTAATTTATCAAAATAGTACAAGTACGAGAGAGAATTTGTACTAACTAATTTTTAGGAAGAGTGAACATGAGCCGGTTCGGGCTTAAAGAATTTGCGCTTGACTTTTGAATCTCGAGTTTGTTCACTTAATATTTATTTAGTTTTTAAATGTGTTTTGAATTATATTTTAATTAAAATAGTATAAAAATAAATATTTTAGTGCCAAACAATTTTTTTAAGAAAATTTGAATATAATAAATATACAATTACACAAAAATATTTTAAAATTTTAATTAAATCAAACACAACCAATTTCGTTATCCAAACGCAAGCCATTTAGCTAAATGAGTTTAAAATTTTATCCAAATTAAAAAAAAAAAAAAAAGAGTGAGCCTAGCTTGAGAATTCAAGTACTCAAACCTATGGCTATCACTAGTTTCTCAGTGGGAATTCATAAATTTAAATGATGGGTTTGGATAGAACTTTTTTTTTTTTTTATCTTATTTAGGATCCGTTTGGAATGGTTAAAAACTTTTAAAAATGGTAAAAATTTTAAAAGTTATTCACTTTTTATCTCATTACACGAATTATAAACTCACAACTTATTTCATATTATCTCATTTCATCTCATTTTTTGTCACTTTTTACGTACCTTAGGATTACAAATTGTGGTATCTCATTATTAATTTTCTCACTCCATAATGGTGTGAATTTATTAAATAAAAAATTCAAAACAACAATTAAATATATAGTAGAAAAAATTAAACGGTAGACTGAAAGTATCAACAAAATTATAACACCATGGCATATAGTGTTAGATAGGGAATTTATAAATATAATTAGATTTATCGATTGAATTTTTTTTTTTTTTTTTTTTGGTGAACTTGGAGCATGTGACTGACTCTCTCAAACATACTTTCAATTTAAGTCACAAGATTCGAATTTACACCTTAACCATACCTCTAATTTAAGTTACAAGATTCAAACTCGAGCCGCCTGGTGTGGACAGCAAATCCACCAGCCAATTCAACTAGATGTTGGGGGACCAAAATTTGCTTCTTTAATATTGTTGCCTTGTATATTATTTATATTCTTCTAATTTTGTGATTATAAAATGGGTTTGAAGTGTAAAATTATTAAAAAATAAGTTTGGTTTGGTGTGAAGGGTATTTTTTTTTTTTAAATACTGTTTTTCGCAAAAAGGAAAAACATAAAATATTTTTCAGACAAAACACGTCCATCGTTGTTCTTTTCAAGCGGGAGTGTCAGTTTGACAGTGTCGTTGCAGAAAGTAAGCAACTCCTAAACCATCAATGAGGTGGTTTGAATGCATGCAAGTTTTGGGGACGCTAGCAGTATCTTTTGACCATTTTTGTGTATACTTGACACCAACAAAGCCTCACTGTGCTGTATAACACAATTATTGTACGCCCTAATGCGTAGACTCATGGGTGCACTCACAGCACTGGCTGTATATGTGTATAATTGTGTTTCTTCTCCATCCATATATATTATAAGTGTGGGTAGAGTAATAAAAAGTGAGATAAAATAAAATAAATTGTGAGTTCATAATTCATACAATAAGATAAAAAAATAAAATAAAAAATAAATTACTTATAGAGATTTTTAGAAATTTTTTGAAATTAAAAAAAATCAGTAAACCAAACACAGCCATAAATATGTATAAAATATATATATATATATAAATATATTAACAAGCGAAAGATAATTGTGTTTCTTTCATGCAGAGCACATTCACGATTTTCCAATTATTATTGCATCTCCCTTTTATTTATTTATTTATTTTATCTTCATTTTAAATTTGTTATTCTGGGTGCGTTTAAAATTATATAAATTTGTAAAAGTTAGTATCTCAGTATTTGTGTAGTGAGTAAAAAATTTTAATTTTATTAAAAATTTTAAAATTTTGAAAAGTGTGATCACAATTGTCTATTACATGTATGAATAATAAAATATTATAAAATCTATGCACTTCAATTAAATTTTCGTTATATTACTTAAAAAAAATGTATTTTTTATGAAACTCCTACTAGAGTATCGGGCAACCACCGATGGATTATTTTGACACCCACTTTTGACTTAACGCGAGTAACCATTCTCATATTTGAACCCTTCTACTTCCTAAACTTTTAGCTTTCTTTTAGTACGAATGGCCATAACACTTCCATTTTATTACCATATTTGGTGTACTTATTTTGAAATGTCTCTGTTATTTAAGATACTATTTTATTTAAAATAATGAAATGAAATGGTAATATGATAATGATTATTTTATTCTTTTGTATCCAGTGTAGTCTTAATTAAACACAACTGGAACTCAAAACACTTACCTAAAATCAAACTAAAATAAAATGATAAAGGGCGCGTTTGGAGTTAAAAAAAGTGAGATAATTTATAAGTTCGTAATTTGTGTAGTAAAATAAAAAGTAAAAAAACTTTTAGAAATTTTTAGAATTTTTCATTATTTTATGCCCCGCCAAACGGATCAAAAATAACTATTGATCCACACTTGTTTATTACAATACAAAATTAAAAAAACATGAAACACTATGCAATAAAAAAAAAATTCTCACATCATGGTTCTTCAAAACAAATAAGTTTCTATTTATATATTATATTTTATTAATATTACTTTAAAGACAAGAAAATAGGAGTATATAATCTTTTTTTATTAAGAGAACACTCAACTTTATTTTTTCGAAAATGTTGACTAGGTAATACTTGATCAAGCACTTAAGCGAAACTCATGCTAAAAGGAAATGATAAAAATGGGCATTGAATTGAGGATTAATCATTGGTTCACACTTGTTACGAATTCAATTAAGGTTTTCATAATTCATGTTCGCAATGCCTTGATCTTAGAAAATGAAGCACACTGTGGGTGTGTTTGGTGCACTAGATTTTACTGTAAATATTTGAAAAGTTTTTAAAGTAATTTACTTTTTATTTCACTACACGAATTACGAATTCACAAATTATCACACTTTATCTCATTTTATCTCACTCCAAACATACCCTATGTTAGGAAGTAGAACAAAATTTACACATTCAATATGCCAAAATAAAGTTTGTCAATAATTTTATCATTGGTCAAAAGTTAATTTTGTTGACTTATTTTAAATCATTTATTTGAAGGGCAAAATATTTAAAAGTATTAAAAGATTAAAAAAATATTTTTTAGATTAAAAAAATATATAATTAAATTTCTCATTATTTTTCCAATTTGATTTCCTTGAAGATATAATATTTTTCTCAAATCATAGTTTTCAATTTTATTTTCCTAATATTAGGATTTTTACTAGAAAAATATTAAATATATGAATTTTGCCAATATAATATCAAAATTTATAAAATTACCATTATAGTTTACTTAATCAACTTTTTGGTTTTGGTTGAACAACTACGTCTACGCTAATGATTTTCATATCCTGTAATCTAATTTGTAAGAAAGCTTTACTAATTTATATAATTTTACAATTGTCGTGGTGCTTGGATAACAAAAACAAATAAAAATATTGGTATAAAAGTGACACATTAAGAAAATTTGATTGGACAAAATTTAGAAAAAAATTTGTAACTTTTTGTGAATTTTAACATGCCAAACACCACCTATATGATTCCCTTACAAAGAAAAAACTTTATTTGTTTCTCTAAATTGAAAATTTTAGATGGTATTTGGTTTTTTTTTTTCTATTTTTTATTTTTGTTTTCTATTTTCTTTTTTTAGCTCATTTTCCATATTACGCTTTAAAAACAAGGAAAATAGTTTAAAACGCATTTTGTTAACTTGTATTTTCAAATTTTGTTTTAAAAAATAGAAAATGAGTTTACACATAAAATGAAAAATGATAAAAAATCATTTTGAGTGTTTTTAATTCAAAATAAATAAAATCTCAAAATAAGAAAAAAGCATATTTTATGTTTTCTTATTTTGAGATTTTTAAAACACAAAACATATAAAAATAAAAAATATAAAGCAAAAATTAGAAAAGCAAATCAAATACCATCTTAATTTCCTGTTTACTCTTTTCAAAGTTTAATATACAGTACAAACCTTAGATTAGTTTTGTCAATATAATTTTATTTTCTTGTAAGATAAATAATGAAATAGTTTTTGCTAATGTAGTTTTGCAAGTGTTTACTTTATTTTATTTTGAGGTTACTTTGATAGCAAATTGGGAGGATAAAATAATATAGTCTTATTTAAGAAAGATGGAAAAGTTAAAAATGATCATGATTCCACAAACTATTACGTGTACATTTGGCGTGAGATAAAATATTGAAAATTTCTGAAATTTTTTAAAAGTTGTTTACTTTTTATTTCATTGTACGATTTACGAACCCTCAATTTATTTCACTTATTATCACTTCAAACACTCCCTCCCTGTATATGTTAATTGTGTTCAATATATTTAAGTCGTGTTTGTTTTTTTATTAGCTTTCTCATTAATTTTTTTTTTATGATATAAGCAATATGAGTTAACGCTTTTTTAAAAAAAAAAAATCATAACAAACACACATTTCTAATAATCAACCATTATCACGTACACTTTTTGCTCTAATATGAGCATCTTTAACTAGACACCTAGACACTTTTCTAATGCTACAGTATGGAAATTCTAAATACTACAATGTAAATTATCTCTCTTTACGCCATACCAATGCTAAAGGAGGAATTATAATAGAATTTAAAACATATGGTAGTTAGTACAATTTCAAAAACTTCAAGGACAATTTATGTATTTTTATCATATCTCAGGGCTTATGAGTGTAATTTAAACTGTGACTCAACCATTTGCGAATCGAACCTAAACAGAGCGAAGGGGTTCACGAAGGAGGAAAAAGTTTGAAATTTTGTGAAGATTTTCTCTGCACAACAAGAAAAAATTCTCCTCCTCATATGGCTGAAATCTCATCAATAATGTTTAGTTTAATTTGCAGAACTTTACGCCATCTAAGGTCTGCTGCCATTAGAGCTTCTTCACCAACCCACAGTCTCTGTCTTCTTCAAAGCTCACTCCTTTCTCTTCACCATCCATGGAGATTGAACCCACTGCAAATCAACGCTTTTTTGCAGTCACTTACCTTATAAATAAAGTTTATTTTTATAATTTTTAAGAAATTAATATAAGTAATTTTTATTATATTTCATTTTATTTAAGCTTTACAATATCTTTTTTCCTCCTAAATCAGGCTAAATTAGTTCATTTATTGACTTTCTCATTATTATTATTATTATCATCATTTTTTAAATGATATAAGTAATATAAATTAATCCTCCTAACGCCACGCTAAAGTTAAGGGCAAAATTATAGTAGAATTTAAAATATACGGTGGTTAGTATAATTTTAAAAACTATAAGGACAATTTGCCTGTTTTTATCAAATCTCAGGGTTTATAAATGTAATTTAAAAGCCAGTTTAGTGAAACTGTTAGTTTTTAATTTTTGTATTTAATTTTTAATTTCTGTATTCAGTTTTTTATTTTTAGTTCTCATTTTCATAGTAAGAAAATAAAAATAAAAAACTTGAAGACGCATTTGGTAATGATAGTTGTTAGTTGGTAATTATAGTTATCAATTAATTAAGTTCAATAAATTTAATTATTTTAATTTTATTAGTTTTTAAAAATAATTTAATCCAATAAAAATAAAATATATTAAATATAATTTATTATAATTAAAAACAATGTAATAAAATATATTTCATGTTAATTAAATTAATTAACTTAAACTAATTTGGTTATTTTTCAAAATAATTTAATTTAATAAAAATAAAATTTATTCAAAGCAATTTAATTGTAATATTTATTAAAAAATATTTATATTAAATTTAGTTAACTTATATAATTTGATTTAATTAATTAACGTTAATTATATTATTTGTCCGAAATAATTTAATTCAATAAAAATATATTCAATATAATTTAATGTTAATATTTATTAAAATAATTTTCTATATTAATTAAATAATTAATTTAATTTAAATTGATTAAAATGTACTTTTCCCAATTACATTTTTTATTAAAAATAATTTAATTCAATGAAAATAAAATATATTAAATATAATTTATTATATTATTTATTAAAAATAGTTTAATAAAATATTTTTATTAATTTAACTAATTAAATTCAATTATAATTTAGTTAAATATTATATTTAATATATTAAATTAATTATTGATAAAATTAATTATTAATTAAATTTTAGTTAGTATATTTTTATATATTAATTAAATATTTTTATATTAAATAATAACATATTTAACAGTGACCGAAAATTGGTAGGATAGTGACAGCGATAGGAGAGACAGGCCTCGGTGATTGCACATTACATAGTCAATGCTTCTTACTTAACACAGATAAATAAGGTTCTAAGCCAGCATGAGGCTCAGTTGCAAGTATTCGCGTGGAATTCATTCATTGGTGAAGGGAGCCATAAATTAGGCATATACATTGACAAGAAGCACAGGGCATTCCAAAAAAAAAAATAAAAATACAAACAAAACATTGCTGATTCAGAAGAAGAAGAAAACGAAGGGTAAAGCGTAGATGGCCACACAAATTGATCCTTCTCACCTTTACGATGGGCCACCACTACCTTCAGAGAATGTTCAAATATTTTCAGCAGCCCCCAATTTCAAGGGAGTTGCATTGCCGTGATAGGTTTTCCTTGTGGTAATGGGCATGCCAGCCAGCAACCTACAGTTTCTAGCATTTAGAGCCTGTTTGGAGGATTAAAAATTAGTAAAACAATAAAATTTTTTGTAGTTTTTTGTGTATTTTTTTAGTTATATTTTTTTGTATGTTTAGTGGAACAAAGTGTAATTTTTATCATTCTTTTACAATTTTTAGGTGTTTAGTAAACTTTTTACTGTAGCAGAGCAAAAAAGTGGTAACTTTTTGTTCGTTTGGTAAGTTTTTTACTGTAGCAGAGCAAAAAAATGATAATTTTTGTTTTATTTTTTACTGTATCAAAACAAAAAAGTGAAAAAATTGTAGTTTTACCAAACGCACCAAAAGTTACGAAATGTAACTTTTGATATTTTTTTACTAGTTTTTGAACCTCCAAACGGGCTCTAAGGAGGACACTGAACATTGGATTTGTCTGGTATTTTTATTTTATTTATTTATTTAACAGTTACTTTTTTGTCTTATATTATTATTTTTTAAATCTGATTTATTTATTTAATTTATTAAATAGTTTCTAATCATGTTAGTCACATTTAAAGAACAAATTGAAAAGGACGCTAAAAAAATAAAAATTAATATACTTTTACTGCACCTGAGTCCTCTTATTTTTAAGCGCTTTTTTTTTGACAATTTTTATGATAAATATGAGTACTATGCCTAAAAGTTATCAAAAGAAATAAATAAATTTGGACAAAAGATTTCATATAAGCCAAAAAAAAAAAAGCAGCAGCAGCTTTGTTACCCACCTAAGGCAAGACTTGGGTCAATTTATAACAATTTATTTAACAAATTTTCTTGTCAACAAGAAAGATGCTTTACATCCAACTTGTACAGGTTCTCTGATCATCCAATTGGGAATTCATTAATTTTTCGTCCTTTTAACAGTTACATAGAAAATCAAATAACGAACAAATTGAATTTTTATGCCTTGTTTCATTAACATAAGAGAGAAACAAACCCGTGTGCTTGGACCTTTGGGCTAGAATCAAGAACCACCAACACAAAGTCATGCATGTACAAAAAACGCAAGCAAGCCCAGACAGAGAGTTGGGATTACAATCAGGGGTATCTTAGCATCATCACTTCACTATCTTTTGCCAGGATACAGAGGATCACAAAAGCATGGTTCCTAATGTTTCTGAGTTTTGGCACCAAGAAGCTCAATAAGTACATATATGTATGTAATTCTCCATAACTACCCATTTCCGGTATATATTTCTTCTCTGCTCTTTCCAGCAGAGCAATTATTTGATCCATTTGTATAGCCTCTCCCTAGCCCTTTCTCAGCCTTGCAGTATCTATTTCCCCTCCTGAATTCTTCAAATTCTTTCTTCAATGTTGACTGTGTGGGTTTTTATAGTATAAGATTGAGAAAAATACTTTGAACAGAAGGTTGAACGCTTCAAAAATTTTTCTGATGTATAGCAGAAGCACCTTCTTTTAATGATTCAGTCTTCCAAACTATTCTCAACTCTCTCTCTCTCTAGATGGATATGTGTGGTCACTGTAGTTCAGATTACTCGGCTTATTAATAGATAAAAGATATTTATAGAGAGAAAGATACAAAATTTTTATCAGAGAAAATCTCTAACTCTAGAAATTATCTTTTATCCACTCTCACATATATCTTATTTATATATATCATCCTAATATATATTTAGAAGATATGATATCTTGATAAAATCTCCCAACCAGATCATCTTATCTAAATATATATTAATTATCTATAATTTATTTTATAAATAATAAGCTAATTGGACCTGGTCTATCAAGATAAAATTGAGCTAACTTGGGAACTGAAGGCCCATGAATTCCTATCCCCAACTTAAAAGATATTTGAACCTTGTCATCTTATGACAACCCATTATCTTTTAAATTAACCCAGGGTTATTCCACTAAAAACCCTGAGCTGCACTTTAATAGCATATGTTAAAATTCATTTAATTAAAACAACTTTTAATAAAATAAATTTTGATCTTGGACTAATAATATCCACTTAAATAACTCTCCATTATAAGCTCGTAATTAAGTTAGACTAAATATCGAGTTCCTTAATTACATATTTAACTATAAATCTCTATTTATCTAAATTTCGATCATTTTCAATATTTCCATATTTGTAAACAATTTACAAATAAATATTATTATTCAATAAATAATTTATTGAACAAACTGCGGCCACAGATTTAATGATCAAAAAGATAAATAGCTTAGGTGAGCATATCAAAATAGATTACATCTTATAAGTATATGTTCCCACGATTCATAAAATTAAATCTCCAAGTTATCGAAATTTTAACCATTTATAAGATCTCACTCTGTGATAACTCAAATAAACTTAATTTATGAATGTGAGTCCATTACAAACTCAGGATTAATGTTTATTAAGTTTATTAAAACTTAAGTAAATTATGATCAATAACATTTATTAACCAAATCATAATTTACAACAATCTTTTCAATATGTATATCATATATACATATTAACTTTCTTACTCAAATTCACCACTTTAGTGATCAATATAAATCACCTAATTAAGAAGTAGAAAAGTTATAATTTCAACATAATGAAATGCCCATTTCATTAATAGCTATGAATTTACTTTTATTTATAAAACTTGTGATTTAAATCTTTCTGTATTGACATCTTATACCCAATACTTAAATCACATACTTTATAAATAAGGGACATTAATGTATACTTAAATAAATAAATATTTTATTATATTCAAAAAAATAGACTAAAATAAAATGTCATTACAAAAAATATGTTTCAAAGGCACAAAATAAATCTATCAGACTGCTCAGTTGAAACTCCAACAGCCTTTGCAATCAAAAACAGTAAATTATTGGCAGATGTGTGATCAACATTCCAGCCCGGGGTCAAGTAATTGACTAATCTCTGCAATGACACCCAAAGAATCATCATCCTTCTTTTAGGAGGGACGGTCCTTTCTAAGTAATTTGCAAGTTCTGCAAGACTGTCCTTGTCCATAAAAACAATCTTGGAATTCGAAACTGGGCACAACGATTTGAGAAGTGAATTTGTCAGCTGTTTCAAATGAGGGACCTGTAATCACATACCATCCCGTTATCAGCAAAAGAACTCTAAAGACTAATATCCTGTAGTCCCATGCAGCCAAGTATTTCAACTCAACTCGTCAAAGCCTCCATTTTTCCATCCATTTGTCCATTGTCAACACCTTTACACAATTCCATCTGCAATAAAACTGACCATAAATCAATATGAACTCATAAATCTGCAGAATTACCTACTGTTTGGTTGCTAAGAACATGGGGAATAAATGAACATAATCTTTGGAACGTTATGATTCATCAAAATCCCAACTAAGTCAAGTAATTGGATTAGGTTCAATTAACAAATGAAGTGAAAAATAATAATAATAAAAATCAAAATCAAAATCAAATTTGAGGCTTTAACAAACAAGAGAAAAGCATAGAGGCCACCGCGAGCACCTTGGTATTGTCTGCTTTAATTCCAGAGACATAGAGGCCCTCAATGACTATGGAGCAAGTTGATTTGTTTGGCAAACCTGTAACTTTGTCAAAGACTTCCCATTTAATCTCATGGTTCTTTAGATGCTCATAAATATAACCAATTGGCCAAAGGCATCTCAAACAAAGTATTATATAACCAATTGGTCAAAGACATCTCAAACCAAGTATTCACAAATCCCAAGTTTAGAATCCAACTAGAAGCAGAAAGGAGACTCCTCGTATCTTTAGTTATATGTCTTTATGCTTGAAGGCATGCTTCCAACTATCAGCTTGATTGATATAATTATATAATATAATCTCAATTAAATGATTTCAAGTAGCAATCTGTAATAAGATTTTATCAAGAATGCTTCTCCCGCTATCCAGGCCCCCAGCAACCCTGCCTATGAAAACACTCCAAGAATCAATATCAATTTCTACGCTTGAGGTAGCCAAGGAAAGCACCGTGGTAATGTCCGCTTCCATTCCAGAATCATAGAGGCCCTCAATCAAAATAGAGTAAGTTGATTTGTTCGGCAAACACCCTTTATCTAACATTTCCTCTAAAACTCTAATTCCCTCCCTTGGATTACCAACTTTACAAAAACCCTTAATCAACATGTTATACGTAAAAGCATTGGGCAAGCATCCCTTCTCCACCATGTCATCCCACAACCTCCCTGCCTCCTGCAGCTCTCCTTTCTCACACATTCCTGCAATAAGCGTATTGTAAGTCAATACACTAGGAATTGAACCCCTCTCAAACTCACCAAATAACTTTCTCGCTTCCCAAATTTTCCCCTTCTTACAAAGCCAATGTATTAGGGTACTTGATATGGCGTTATCAGGTATGCAATTCTTCCTTAAGAGCTTCTTCCACAACTCACAAGCATCCTCAACCTTCCCTTCTTCGCACAAAACATCAATCACCTTGCAACAAAGTGCAGAACTTGGAACATATTTTTTCTCTAGCATATCATCAAGCAAATTAAGTGCTTCCCCTGACTTCTTTTCTTTACAATAAGCTTCAATCATGACTCCATAAGTCACATCATTAGGCTCAACACGGTTCTCCTCCATGTCATCCATTACCTTTACTGCTTCAATCAACCGTCCCTGCTTACAAAACCCATCCATCAATATTGTATAGGTTGTGGCATCAGGAAGCCACCCTCTGTCAAGAATTTCATCGAACACCTTCTTCGCGCCGACCATGTCACCCCTCGATACATATCCACCCAATATAGTAGTGTAAGTCACCACATTCGGTATCATTCCCATGCCAGGCATTTCGTCCAAAACCCTAATTGCACCCTCAACGTCATTGTTCTTGCACAGACCTTTTATCAGAATGTTACAAGTGAACACATTTGGGATGATAGCAAGCTTCTTTCGGCAGTTTTTAAACAAATCATGCACCAAACCGTACTGTTTGTTTTGAATCAAAGCATTCAAGAGAGTGTTGAACGACCTCACAGAGCGTTCGACGCCGAAGTCCTTGATGTGCAAGAAGGTACGGAGAGCTTGTTTAGGCCGGCTTGCGATGCCGTAGTTTCGTATAACAGTGATGAAGAGGTTTTCGCCGCATTTGATGTTGGATTGATGCAGCTGAGAGAGAAGGGTCTCCATGGGGCCGAAGGCGCGAGCGCGGGCGAGCTTGTGGACGATGGCATTGTAGGTGTCATAGTTGTGGTGGAAACCCGGGTGGTACTTCCCGGCGTGGTCGAAGATTTGGACGGCGAGGTCAAGGTTCTGTTGGCGCGTGATCATAGAGACAAGCCGCTTGGGGTACAGGCGTTGGGGCCAGGTCTTGATTGGGGGTGTGACGGTGTATGATTTGAGAAGCTGGTCCTTGGATTCGACGGCGGAGAGGTGGTGGTGGTGGGAAGGGTTGGCGAGGAATGATTCCACGTCAGAGGATATAGAACGACCGGCGGCGGATATGGAGGCGGAAGCAGTCTTCAGGCGAGTTGCCATTGTTCAAATTGGGAATGGGGCAGTCACGGTCTTCGAACACACGAGACTGGGGAAAAAAAGAAAAAGCCCTCTCCAGTTAAATTTAATTTATTTAAATTCTTTACTTTTATGAAAAAAATTGCAAAATAAAAATATAAAATAACGGTTGTGATAAAATAATTTCATTTTCATAAACACAATTTTTAAAATTGAAAAGAAGTGAAATTTTGAATTCAAAACCGGTGTCTTGATTTTTTAGGGTGCGTTTAACATAAAATAAAATGTTAGAAATTTCAAAAAATTTTTAAAATTTAAGGTTAAATATCTATTTGCCTCTTAAACTATCAAATTTTTTTTACTTTCCCCTTCAACTACCAATTGAACTTACTTCTCCCTTCAACTATCATTTTTTCGTTTAATAAGGACAAATTATATTTTTCATCTAATAGATTGATGAAAAAATTAGTCCCAATGCTATATATTAGTCTTTTAGTTTAAATATTTATTTGCCCCTTAAACTATTACATTTTTTTACTTCTCCCTTCATCTATCAATTGAATAAGAATAAGAGTATTTTGAGTTAAATATCTACATTGAACTAAATTGACACAAAAGCTAATGGTTTATTTTTTGATTGCGTGTACATTGCATTATTTTTACGGGCAGTGTTTACAATTTGTTTATTTGCCAAAACAAAAAAAATTATGCGATGCCTATGTAATTAAAAAAATAAGCCAGTAGCTTTTGTGCAAATCTTTTTTGTCACATGCCGACTTACACATGTATTGCGTGTACTTCAGTCTCTAATTAAATGAAAACTACTATTATCACCATTATTAAATCAAATTGGTAAGATTATTATTATATATAAAATAGGTCAATTGTAATGTAAAATAACTCAATTCCAACCCCATCAATCCTGAAAAGTGGGTTTTTTGAAATAAAAATGTGTTGTTCGATAGTTACGAGTCGGTTTTCTTCCGGAAATAGCCCTCAAGTCCTATGCCATTTTTGAAATCCTAGCTTTATTGATGAAAGCCCTTCAGATCCGCAATGGAGTTGAAAAACGGTGACTAAACTAAAAAGCTCCAATTGATTTAAAATAAAAAAAGTCCCCAAGTTGCAAAACCAATCAGAAGGTTATAGGTTTGTTTTGACCAGCATAAGTTTACTTTGCTAAACCAATTAGAATATTATAAGTTTGCTCTGCCAATCATCAAGATCCCACAATGGAGTTGACCGGTATAAGTTTGCTTTGAATTCCTTCAGAAATATTTGATTTGACCGGCAAAAGTTTACTTTGATCAATAAATTAAAAACCCTTAGTTGTTTTAAGTGTATGAAATGTCCATATTGCCCATTTTTTTTTCATTAGTTAAAAAAAATAGTTAACGGTTTCCGTCACAAATTTTAGATGGAAAACATGATTTGTCCTTAGTAAAAAAGAAAATGATAGTTAAAAGAGGAAATGAGTTCAATTGGTAGTTGAATGGGGAAGTAAAAAAAATTTGATAGTTTAAGGGGTAAGTAGATATTTAACCCTAAAATTTATTCACTTTTTATCTCACAACACGATTTACGAACTCATAATTTATCTCACTTTATTTCACTTTTTATCTCTTCAAACACATCCCTAATTAATTCTTCTTTTACCGTTTCTTCTTTTAACAAACTCTAAGTCACAAAAATAAAAATAAGGAAAACAAGAACGAAAAGTAATGAATACTAAATTTCATGCCAAACTTAATTTTAAACATTAATCTTCCCATGATGCATAAATAAATATAAATTTTCAAATAATAATAAACACTAATTGTTCGTATAAATATGTACATATATATATCTCTACACTTTTTTTTTTAGTATATAAAGAATGAAATAAGTTGTGAGTTCGTAATTCATATAATAAAATATCAATTGAATAATTTTTAAAATCTTTTATTATTTTTTAAAATTTTTCACCACTTCAAACGGAATAATAAAAATAATGTTGGCACTTGACAAAACCTACCTATTTCGATGCTTAACAAATTATTAGAAACTGTAGAAGCAACCGCTTGGTGGCACCTATTTTTCTTTTTTTTTCTTGTACTTGACATTTACATTTGATGCGGAAATAAATTACACTTGGGTGCAATCAGCATTTCATGTCAACTCCATAGTCTGGCCAGCAAGATTCTTCCCACTTTTGTGGGATCATTTGATTTTTTTTTTTAAGGGCTCGTTTGGAGCCACAAAAAAAATCAAAAAATTTTAAAGTTTTTAAATTTCTCCAATAACATTTTATCACCTATCATTTTTACATCACATCAATCTCATTCATTAATTTTTTTGATTTTTTTTGAGATTCCAAACGCCCCCTAAATGTTTATCTATTTATTATTTTTTCTTTTGTTTCAATTTGTGACATATATATTTAGGCTCCATTTGAGATATTGAAATCTATCAAAATTTATAAACTTTAACTAATTTTTTGTAATTTTTTTCAATAAAATTTATCCAATATTACATTTATGTCACATATCTTTATTTTTATTGAACTTTTTGGTTAATTTTTTTGTCAATCAAACACTCACTTATTACATAGACGTGAATTAATTTTTTCACAGTAATGAATTAACAAATAATCCGTACCCACTAAAAAAGAGGTAACAATAGTTAATATTTAAAGGTTTTTTTTAGTTAAAAAATGAACTTTTGCAATTTAAAAATTTTAAAGTTAATTCTTTTGAGTTTTAAAATATATGTTCGTGAAAATGAAATTATTTTATCAAAAGTCCCCATTTCTTTTGTAATTTTTCCATACTTTGATGTTCATATTATACATTTTTTAACAATAGAAAATATATAAACATAAATTTACGTCTGTGTGAGAGTAAGAAATAACTTTTTCTTTACTTTGCTTTAATTTTATATGTTTTATAAATTAAAAAACTAATTAAAATTTTAAAAATCTTTAAATAATATATCTTAAATAATAGATAATAGCATTTAAGTAAATTACTGAGTGATAAATGAGTATTTTAAGAAAATAATAAAAATTAAGGAGCGTATAAAATAATAAGAAAAAAAAGTTTTATTTCTACTATGATGTGTTTTAAATTTTATTTTATCTATTTGAATAAAATCGGTAAATATGTGAATTTGGATAAATTTGTAGTCATATTATAGTTTATTGTGATTAAAGAGATTTAATCGAATTATATGATAATTAGTAATTATCGAGCAAATTGAATAAAAATTTTAGAATTCGCAAATCCATCTAACAACAATTTGTTAAAATAATCAATAAGAAATATATTCATAAATACACAACATCAATTCATATAAAGATTTATTTCACAATGAATTATTGAAGTGAATAAAATATAGCATGAAAAAATTACCCAAGCAGAGATATAAAATTATGTATATGAATTGGTCATGGATATTTCAGTTAGATGCTATAACTCCCCCCTGTTCCTCTCTCTCTCTCTCTCTCCCCAACCCCCTTTTCCTTCTTGTACTTTTTGTCTCCATCATTTCTTGTATTTCTCTCTCATACGAGTTTATGGAGAGAAACCAAAAGCTCGAGCTTAGTTTAGGGACAAAAAAAAAAAAAAATTAATTTGATTTTGATGTACTTAATTATTAAAAAATCTTTTTATATTTGAAAAGAAAAAAAATTAACATTTTAGTTTTTTATTGATTTGATATATTTGTATTTCACATTTAAAATAATTTAAAAAATGTAAAAGAATAATTTTAATCATTTAAAAAAATAAAAAATTAATAAATTAAAAAGGTAGCTGACTCTCCAAAAAGAGTCTCAGTTCTTATAATAAGATTGTATAAAATTACACTTATAGTATTTTGTTGACCATAAAAAGAAGACAGTAGTCCAACTTAGGGAGATTTTTTTTTTTATATTTACCGAGTAACGTGTTAGAATTATGTACGTACTCAAAATGGAAAAAATAGAGAGTAATTTGGCTCATGCTGTGCTTATATCCATTATGGTCAATTTATTATAACAACTAGTTGGATTTACAGTTGAAATGTCTACTCTTAGGTCTACTAAATACAAAACGCGCACACACTCAACTACTCAGTTAAGTTCTTCATTCCCATTGCTCCCTCCAAGCCATCAACTTACCTCTTATATATATTTACACGTCTACGTAAAGTGGGTTGATTCGATTCAATTTACTCGTGACTGTTCATTTAAAAATCAAGTTCACATATACAACGTAACGTAGATCTAACCAATTGATCTTGTGTATTTTTCAAATAAATTGATTATAATTAGAACTTAAAATAAATAATTGACCAGTTGTCCTTAAAAATAAATAGAGTCAATTGATAACTATTGCAGATTCGTAAGCATTATAATTTTTTTTAATCACATATGAAAAAATTAATTAAGTATCTACCCTTAAAATTATAAAAAATACTCATACTTATTGTTCATTTTGATGTAAATGTAAATAAACAATTAAAACAAATAATACAAACATTGTAAAGTTTATAGAGTCAAGTGCGGGTTAACTTGTGGTCAGATCAAGGTTAGATTTATACGTACATATGGTTAGGATTAGATCGGTTTAATGTCAATCTAACTCTCTTTCCATGCATATATAAATATACATAATTAAAGATATAATGAGAAATAAGTAGAAGGCAAATTAATTTGAGTGGTAATTTAATTGGTAAAACGAGTTTCCTCTTTAGTGAATATTAATTTGAATATTTTTAGGATTGCCTGAGATTGAATATCTAAAAAGCAAGCTAAAGGCAAAGAGTAATAAATTATCACTCACAATTAAAAATTTATTTTATTTCCTCTTAAAACTCATTTCATTTCCTTCTTATGCAAAAAAGTAATTGACTATTTAAGAAATGGTTGGTTAATTTATTAAAATCTACAAGTAAATAGTCTTATTTTTTATTATACTTATTAATAAATTTAATTATATTTAACTTCATTTAAATTGAATTTACTTAGGCAGGTTGGCATTGGGGCGGTATATAATTGAGCAAAAAAATTTAGAAAAAGTGCATTATATCTTACGGTGACTTTTCAGTCTGACCTTTGACGGTCCAAGTGTACGGTTCAAACAACGAGACCACCATGTAACCGAGGGTTGTTGAACACAGGCGATAACGGAATCAAATCAAATGGTTTTTATTTCAAATAAATAAAAAAAAGTTCGAAAAGGAAGATCACGCGAAAATTTCTTGGGTGCCTCTCCGGCCTTTCTCGTTTTCGCGGTTGTGCCCCCAAATTCGTACGGTCTCTCATTCGTTCTCACTCATCTTCGTCCTCGATCGATTCCGTTCGCCGCCGTCGCATCGAATGGTTTGAATTGGAACTCTCGCTGATCCGTAAGAGCACATTCTGCTGATTTGTCTCTCCTTTTCAATTTTTGTTTGCGTGTTTGTTTTGGTTTTCTGATTGTCCCGTCTGCGGTATGTGTAAATTAGGGTTTGTATTGAGAATTTGGAGCTTGTTTTTGCGGTATTTTGAACTCATTCGATTCCAATGTTTGCTAGATTCACCTGCTTGGTGTTCTACCGTTGTTTCTACTTCCTCAGTTGAATTTTCTCCCAATCTTTTTGATTTCGGACACAATTATTTCTTTGGTTTGGCTTATTTTTGCTGGTGATTTAAATAAGTAATTGGCCGCTTTACTTCACCTATAGATGTCAGTTTGTGTATATATGTATGTATATTGCTGCTAACATGCATGTGCTGACTTTGCCGTGATATGTCAATTTGGACCAGGGTGAAGTGTTTTGCTGGGATCAGCTGCCATCCGGAACTTTAAAAGTGAAAACTTTCAATTGATATTTTTTTTTCTTCATAATTATCAACTGTTGATTTCTGTTTGAAATTGGGTATTTCGAATTTTTCTATGAGTTTAAATTGCCATGTTTTTGGCGCACTTTAAGTTGGTTCAGAGCTATGGTTAGAAAGAAAAAGGGCCAATTTTGAGCATTTGTGCCTGTTTACTGAATCATGGTTTTAGGAATATAGCTGGACAAAACATGTTTAAAATTTTAGCCTTGTGCCTGTTCATTAAATTGTGGGTTTGGAATTTTAAATAAAGAAATAAAATGAGATTGTTTCAAATGCCTGCTTTTGTTTGGGGTGTTCAACTGAAATATTGGAATTAGTTTTGGTTCAATTCATGAGCGTCTTCTTTATTGAGCTTTTCCCTGTACATTTTCCAAAATGTTTGTGTCACTGTCATTAAAATAATAGTTGTATATTAATCCCTCTAGCTACTGCTTCGTGTCTTATGGATTTTTGGATATCCTTCCTGGCCTTCTAAGCATTTACTACCTGCATATCTATGTTCAATTTGTAGTATACACTATTTCTAGAGTGGTTCCAGTTTGTCTAGAATGATTGATATATATCTAAACCGTCTCAAAATTAATGTTTGCAAGATCATCCTAAGTCAGGATTTTGAGAGGAGAAAATAGTTATATTGTGAATTTGACATAAATATCTATATGTCAAAACTTGATATTTTAAATTCTGAGGATGGGGTTGACTTCATGGTAAAGGAGATTACTGCCTATGATTTAATAGAGTATATTGTTCTACATTTAAGTAATCAGAGAAGAGGCATATGTGAAACTGATCTTTAGCTGTTGAAATAGACAAGCTGTTGGGTTATATTTTGAAATTGTTGGTATTTTTGTTTGCCAACTACTACAACTTTTAAGAGAACACCATGGTACATGTGATGCTTCACATATAAAGTACACATGTGAATTAACCTTTTTCTCCTCCTTCACCTTGCCCAAAATTGAGAATAGTAATATATTAATATCTGAAATTGGAGCCAATGAAGCTCATTTGTTTTTTTTTTTTTCTCTTCTCTTTGAAATTTAAAGATAGAATTTTAGGCTATGGATTTGGTAACTCTGCATGGTGTAATGGGATTGTATCAATAGGATAATTTTGGAGAACATGTCCGTATTCTGGTCATGGTCATACTTAATATGTCACATAACTTTAATTGAACCATAAACAAGGGGAATGGGAGAGTTTAGAGAGGCTTTCATTTTCTTTGATTTTGAAATCAAGAAAAAAATTCATGGCTTGGTTTCTGGATGGATAAAAGGAGTAGGGGCCATACATCATGGTAAATTTGTAATACTTGTATATATGTGTATTTAGATGGGGATATATGGTGACAGTCTTCGTATTTATGGGCACATGTATATTTAGAGATATTTGGGTTGCTGCAGATATTATCAAAATCATAAGTATAACAATGTGCAAGATGTTCTGAGCCATTTTTTTTTTTTTTTTTTTTTGGTATTCCTTAATGTGATATTCAGCAAACACACTATTTTTTATTTTATTTTTTTAAAATTTGAATTGAAGATATTAAGATTTCATGAAGCACCTTATTGAGTGGATATGAGTTCACTTGGTTTATTGGTCAGTTACTCTGTTTTTTATGTTAGTTGCAACAATAAAAAGTGAATCTTATTAAAGGCTCATTCTCTTTGTTTTTTTAAGAATATTAGTATGACCTTTGATATTTGTTTGTGGACTTGTACTTATAATATGGCTTATTCTGCACTCTGTATCTAATCCATGTTTTTTTTGCCCCCAATCCTTCAGGTGATCAGTGGATTGATTTAGTAATGGCCCCTTCAAGAAAATCTAGAAGTGTGAATAAGCGTTTCTCTTTTGTTAATGAGGTCACTCCTAGTAAAGATGGTGAGAACAGTAAGAAAAGCTTGCAGCGGGTGAGTTTTTTCTTTCTTCACAATATGTTGATATTCCAAAATGGCATTGAATAATACTCTTCCTAGCATTTGTTACCTGCTTGCAACTTGTGTAAGGAGGTTTTCAAACTTTTTCTATCTCATTGGCTGTGTTATGATATTCAAATTATAAGGCTTATGATATAATACAGAAACTCTAATTACAGGATGAATCTTCACGTATTAAGATGTTTAGGGGTATTGCTGTAAGTGGTATATCAAATTTATTCTATTTTGGAGCCGTAGTTGCTACTTTTTCACCGCAACTGTTTGGTCTAATTTTTTGGGTACTTCCTAACGCTAAACCTATTGAGAGTATAAAGGATGCGTTCAATTGGAAATGCAGGGCACTGCGAGTAACAATTTATTGCTGTCTTGCAGATCTAAGATGGGTTTCTTTTGTTTCTTTAAATCAATTTATTAAATCTGACCTGGATATTTATTTCTTGATATTCCAGATTCCACATAATATTTATCTGTGGTTATTTATCACAAAAAAAAAAATATATATTTATCTGTGGCATACTTGACGAGACATTTAAAAGTCACAATGTTAATTACATTGGTAAATAATGGAACTGGTGTTAGTGTCCAACAAGGAAAATCCACAATAAATGAAGTTCTTGAATTTCCCAGAATATTCAGAGGATTCTATATGCGTAATCTGTGATTTACTGTTCTAGGAATTATATTCTTGGGTTTTGTCCATGTTTCCTATCTATTGATATCCTGCCATATCTTTTTCAATATTGCGAATATTACGGTTACATATTCTTAGCTATTTTCTCGCTGCCATGTCCAAAGACAGTAACTAACTTGTCATAACACTTGTTACCATTGTTAAAATGATGACATTGTCTGGTTCTTTTGCAGAAGAGAAAGCTATCTGACATGTTAGGGTCTCAATGGAGCAAAGAAGAGCTGGAGCGTTTCTATGAAGCGTATCGTAAGTATGGAAAAGATTGGAAAAAGGTTGGTTTAAATCTGTCGTGAAGCTGTGCCCATACATAATAGGATCAAGTGCTGTAACTTTTATCTAGCCTTGTTTTTATGGACAACATGATTATTCCTTTACAAGTACTGCCAAATTCTTTGTGATTCCATGAGAAGAATCTTGCAAATTTTTTTTTCCATATTATTACTTAATTGGCTAGCTGGCTTCGAGCTTGCCACTCTTGTTTATTCTTCAGTTAGGATTTTGAGACCACCTGATATTTCTATCATGTGGATTCTAAGGTGGCTGCTGTGGTACGGAACCGATCTGTGGAAATGGTGGAAGCCCTTTACACAATGAATAGGGTAAGTGCATTCTTTTCTAATGTGCACTCTCTGATTTTTTTTTTTTTCTCCACCAACACCTTTGATATGTTTTCCCACTATCATTTCTATTATTATGGCTTTGGTTTTAAGTATTGGATATTCAGTTACATGGATGAAACCTAGTTTATCGTAAGTTCTGAACCATTAATAGTGGCCGGTACAATGACCTTGAATGATAGTTAGAAACTTATATATTAAGATTTTGAGCAACCTGGTTAATAAAAGTATTTATATAGTTTGCATGGTGTTGGTTTAGCAGTGTGGTTAATTCATATTAATACTGTGTTTCCAGGCTTACTTATCTCTGCCAGAGGGGACGGCTTCTGTTGTTGGTCTAATTGCAATGATGACTGATCACTACTGCAATCTGGTGAGATTGTTATCTAATTTCAATAATGGGCTGAACATTTATGTACAATTAATTGTATTTTTTTGGGGTATTAAGTATTAACAAAAGGATTGTTTTCCCATCAATACAAATCAACAAAAAATTGGTTGCTTTTGTTCCTTACTATTAATACATATGGAAATGACGACTGATCACTACTGCAATCTGGTGAGATTGTTATCTAATTTCAATAATGGGCTGAACATTTATGTACTTTTAAGATTTTTTATTATGTAATTGGTGCATGTTTGGGTTGTCATAACCAAAACCGGAACTTATCCCATACCTGTTTCAGGTTTTAGGATTTGTCCCATACTCATTTTAGGTTATATTGGTCAAATCCCAAAAACTTGGTTAGGGTCAGGGTGATGTGGGTAATCTGGTCGAATTGCCCCCATAATTGTCAGAAATTTGAGTATCTCATTTCGAATACTGTTGCACTCTGTTGTTAATGAATAAATGGGTATAATATTTTGCAAAGGTTGGTGATCTTATGTTTATTTCTCAATAGTTACTGAGACTAGTTGGGATGGCTTGTTTTTATTATTAATATAAATAGTGTGAGAGTTGTTGAGGTGGCTTATGTTTAACTACTTGGAGTGTGGCTTGGCAGGAAGGAAGTGATAGTGAACAAGAAAGCAACGATGGTACTGGGACATCACGAAAATCTCAAAAGCGTGGTCGGGGTAAATTTCGGCCGAATACCTCTAAAGGATCTGATGAGAACTTTCTTTTGCATTCTCAACCAGTTGCATCAAGTTCTGGTTATTTGTCATTGTTGAAGAAGAAGCGCTCAGGTGGTATGATATTGTGCTTAGAAATATCTTTAACAACTCCAACCCCCCTCCCGTGGCAGTTGCCTGAGATTACATGTGCTATTGTTTGCATTTTCTGCTAGTGTGGTGTTCCAGCGCTTCCAATTGGGCTACCTTTTGGGCCTAGTTTTTTCATGTTCGGTGATTTTGTAAATTAAAATATAAGTCTTTTACTTTTAAAGGAACTTTTAAAGCCTTGACACCTCATGGAAACATGAGACGCCGATACTGTCTTGTATTGGAAATGTTTATTTTCTTTCTATTACTGTCTCTTTCCAATCTAGCCTGAGAAGGGAGCCCTTTTTGGCCCCCATTCGTCAGAGTTAAAATGATATGAGGCTTAACAATAGCAAGGTTGCTTTGCATTTTGCTCAGGAAGTCGACCTCGTGCTGTGGGGAAAAGGACGCCACGCTTTCCTGTTTCATTTTCTTATGAGAAAGTTAATGGGGAAAAGTTTTTGTCTCCGACTAGGCAAGGCCTGAAACTAAAGGCAGATGCTACTGATGATGATGTTGCTCATGAGGTAGCATTAGCATTGGCAGAGGCTTCACAAAGAGGTGGTTCTCCCCAGGTTTCTCAAACACCAAACAGAAAAATGGAGAGTGTTATATCATCTCCAATTCGGAGTGGGGAAAGGATGGTAATAATCGATCCTTTATTGATGGATTTTGTAGATTCTTCTAATGTACCATGTAACTGATTGTGAACTGTCTTTGGATATAGCATGCTGAATTGGAATTGACCAGTGCCAAGCATGGTAGTGAAATGGATGAAGATTGTTTCGAAGGAAGCTTAGGAAGCATGGAAGCAGATAATGGAGATTTTCCAAGGGATAGAAATTATTTGATGGAAACTGATGGTGTTGTTAATGCAGAAGTTGTGAAGGGGAGAAGGCTTCATGGAAAGAAGATGGAAGTCGATGACAACGGAAACAATCATTTGGATGACATAAAGGAAGCCTGTAGTGGTACAGAAGAAGGACAAAACATAATTGATGTCAGGGGAAAACTTGAATCTGAGGTTACAGATGGAAAAGTTGCACGGTCCTCTTCTCAAGTTTCAAGGAAGAAAAGCAAAAAGGTTCTTTTCAGAAAAGGTGTGTGATTAATTTTGGTTCACATTCGCTGCTTGTTGCTTTTATTTTTTTCAAAGGTTTGTAATTGTATTTCCTTAATTTTTATTTCTTGGGGAATTGGAGAGATATTCGTCATTTTATTACTTCTCTATTCAGGCATAATTAATTTTGCTTGTCTCAGTTGCATTATTAGTTTTTTTCGTGAACGCATGTTAATTTGATGGAAGATGGCTAGATTGTGCATTGTCAGATTTTCTTCTCTAAAATTATGTCTTTTTGCTTCTTTTTTACATTTATTTTGAAGTACCTTATTTTCTGTATTTATTCAACAATTGATTAATTGAATATTTAAATATACAAGATTAAACATTTTTTTGCACTTGTCTCTTGAAAATTTATCCTAGAATGGCTCAAGTTGATCAATATCATGTGCTTTTTTAGAATCTGATTTGCTTTGGAAAAAAATGTGTTACAAAACAAACATGTATTGGCATAGAAGAAAATGGATATGTTAAGTAACACAATGATATGAAAATACACGGAAATATTAGAAGCATAAATTGAACTCTATTTAAATGTGGAAATCATAAAAATAAAATAATTAAAAACATTTATTAGTTTGGTATAGTATGATATATTATTTTGGTAAGATTTCTTCTGTTTCAAAATATTAGAATTATTATTCCACTTGTATTTTTTTTTCGGTTCTCTTCAGAAATAGAAATGTCTTTGTTGTTTTGTAGAAAAGGAACAATACGTTGTTCCTTGCATACATTCCATGGAAGCAAGTGGCACTTCATATTTTTATGTTACTTGTGTCTAGGACATATCAAATTGTGGGTATTGTCATACTGCTGGGATTCTTGCAATCCAGCTGCTAAGGAAGCTTGATTTCTAGTTACATATTTAAAAAAAAAAGGGAAGCTTGGTTTTTTAGTTCCCCTTTTATGAAAAGTTTTGCTGGCTGATGTGACAAATATTTCTTACTTGTTGCAGATCTTTATTGTCTGTTCGGGAAGCAAATATATACTTTATACATGTTTAGGCATTGTTGGCTATGTGGTTTATAAACAGATTAATCGGTTGTGTGGACTGCTTAATTGGTAATTCACATTTTTATACCAAAATGGTCTCTGTTATACCCTATCAAAAACTAAGGTTGGTTAGCTCTTGTGTGTTACACATTTGGGCTTCGCAGAAACCTCATGCACATGGGAGTAATTGTGCTTGAAGTGCATTCTGCTCTATCTCATTGTAGACGTGCTTGTATTGCCGCATAAGCCTGAAATCAGGTTGTATGATATTTGGTGTTTTTGGATATTTGATGAAGCTCTGCGTCAAATTGGATCCAAACTATTTTTCTAACTTGCTATTGCAGTTAGAGGGAAGATGGTGATGTGGATGACTCACAGAGCCTCGCAATTGATAGCCTGCAGAGCAATGGCTTAATGGTTTGCATTATGGACATGAAACACTAACTTCTTTTACAACAGAAATCTTAGTCAGCAGAGAACCACAAACATGAAAAGAACCTAATTTAGTGTGTTTTATTCTTGCTAATCCTGGGTGTTTTTGAATGCGCTCTTTTATTGTGTTAACTAGAAGTGAGTTTGTGTGGGAGATATAATCTAATCCTATCAGTTCAGTCAGCAAATAACCCTCCAGCCAATAATCCTTGTAATTGTTTGTCACATAACGTGGTTTTGCTGTAATTTCACTGCTGAAAAGAGTGTAAGCATATTTTATCAGTATTTTTGTCTTAAAGCAATGACAGAAACACACTTCACACTTCATATTGTTATCATTTAGTTGGTGTTTTGACTGTGAGTGCTTATTATGTTGATTTTCATGCTTTTTCATTGTGTAGATGAAGGGTCTGCCTTTGACGCCCTGCAAACTTTGGCTGATTTGTCATTGATGATGCCAGAGACTGCTATTGAAACTGGTAAGCTCATATACATTGTAATTTCTCAGTTTTTTTTGCAGATTATAGAGGTCAAGTAATTGATATGGAGGCTGTCTCATGTAAGTCTGTCTTTGTTTTATTTTCTAAATATTCTGTGCATATGTCAAAAACATCCAACTTCCTTGTAGTGTCTCTATATAAGGTCACATTCCTATTATTTTTGCAGTCATTTGGGTTTACACTCCCGTGTATATTAGGCTGCGGTTTATTTTGTGCAGTATCCCAAGGAGTAGTTGTGTACTTAATGATCCTTATGGTTTATCTCCATTTCTCTACTTAGTGTTTGAGATTCAAAAGTTAATTTTTTTCTCATATAAATAATATTTTTCCACTCAAGAAATGTGAAAAATGAAAAATTGGTGATATTGGGAATCATAATTAGATGTGTTGTGTACCATGTAATTCACACTACTATAAATATAATGCGATTGTGCAATAACTGAATAAAGTAGGCAGGGCAGCCATATAGTTTAAGTGAGAAAATTTCACACGAAGGACTGTCGATATCCATGAATGAGGAGAGAATTTACTAGGAAAAAAAAATTGAAATTACATAATGCCTGTGTCCCAACAGAGATCTTGTAAAATTACCTATTGTCTCATACTTCTTAACTGAATGCCTCAACAGAATGCCTAACTTAATTCCTTGTTTTACCGATACAAAAAGACCTAGTTCCTTGTTTGTCGGGACTCAGGAATATGTAACTGACAGCTTGTCTTTGCTACTATGAATTATGATTTAAAAAAGGGTTTTGCGACATCATCCAACATCCTCCATCCTGAGTTTAAATTTTTGGGAAAATCATTTCTCATTCTATGGTGAGTCAATCTTTTGAATCTTTCTTGTCTAATGACTCTGCTTTACAGCCACATTGACTATTCGTTCATTCCATGGTGAGAAAATTATTGTCATTCCATGGTCACGAGGAAAAACAATTGAGATATATCTTTCATGACAGTATCTCTGAAATCCTTTGTTGCATAGCTAATTGCGGGCACCCATGCCGCGTCAACAAGGCCTAACGGCCATCAGTACCTTCCCCGCGGCATGTCCTGTGACCAATATTCCTCCTGCGTCGGTTCTCTGCGGCATATTCTGGGAGGAATTCTTTCCTTATAAGCCTGCGCCGATTAAAGGTTGAAATTTCGCCTAGTGGATATAAAACCTTAACCCATGCCCTAAGGGACTCCTCTGTCTTATATAAATCGGTCCTCCTCTAAAGGGTCCATCATTCATTCATACTCCGTTATCACTGCCATCACCATATTGAGTCTCTCTCTCTCTCTCTCTCTCTCTCTCTTGCTCACTTCCAAACTGCTTTGATTCTCACCTCATCAGCCTTTGGTGACTTCAATGACTAGCATTATTCTGAGATAGTCAAAGTCCCTCTAGTTTTGATCCCCCACATGTAGCTGTATTTAGAGCTAATCAAGCAAATTATTGACCAAACTAAGAAGGATGTGATTAATCAAAAGCACCTCAAGTGGAAAGTCTCAAAACATATTAAAAAAACAAACCACATAATACAATTAAGAAAAGGGGCAAATTATGGGATTGGTTTATTTCCAATGTACTTAGATTGCTTTTTTACTTGGACAGCCAATTGTATTGCTTGGTGAGCTCACCTTTAAGGCTGTTAAGACAATTTTTTGGCAAGTTTAACCATGAGAGTTTCTTCTACTACTATAACTTCTCTTTGTACCATTCTCTACAAAACTGAAGTTGGCTCTTTTTTTCTTTGCTTATAAAAAAAGGTCCTTTTTCCCTCTTGTTATTTTCTTTTTCATCTTCCCTTCTCAATTCTTATTCCTTTTCTTCACTTTTTTTTGGCTAGAAATTGATCATAGGTCCACTTTGCTGGCTATCCTGATCAGTCACTTTATATTGTTGGCATAGAGTATGCTTTTATTATTTTATTTTTATTTGGCACTAGTGAATGCATATAATATGTCTGGATCTTTGGAAATAGTGGTTTGGGAATTTCATCCTAAAAATGGGAGACTCTTTCAATTAAATAGAAAACAACTTGAGTGTGAATATATATATATATATATATATTTGGGGGGGGGGTGTTAGCTGGATGATATTAGTCTGCTAAGAAATTTCCTAATTCCTGGTATGATATGCTTGTCAATCTGCTTCTGTGTCTTATATAGTTGTAGTCAGGGAATGCATGGGTACTTTCATTCTGCTGAGAGTTACTGAGCATAATGTTTCTATTTTGAAAATATTTTGTGCAAATTGTAAATGTCTTTATATTACAATTCTCCCCTAGCATATTGGATTTTTTTCTTCGTGGAATAGTTGAATGTGTGTCAAAAGTGGGTAAACCTCTTTTGTCTATGTTTTTTTTTAATCTTTAATTCTAATTAAATTTCATTTTCTACTCTTAGCATGTTCATATTAATTAGGGACTAGCATATTTCAATCAAAGTCTCAGCAAGCCTAATAGACATCGTGTTTTAATGTTTTTCCTTTTTCTTGTGGCTGCATACTATAGGCTTTTTTTTTTTTTTTTTTTTTTTTTTTTTCAATTCACCATTTGTTCTGCCGTTGTGTGTATCCTCATTTATTGTTTGTTTTGTTGTTTCAGAGGTTGTGCAGGTCAAAGAAGAAGATGACCATGTCGTAGACAAGTATGGGTTACTGGAAACTTCACCTACAACTCATCAAAGGGAAAGACCTAAATCATCAGGAGCTAAAGCGAAAAGGAATAATTCTGTATCGGGCTTTGGATCCTCTGCAGTTAAAACATCAAAGCTTGGAAAATTTTCAGCTCTTGATGTTAGTGATATCCGTGAAGCAAAAATGGAATCTCAGCAGTCTACTGCTAGACTTTCAAGAAAGAAGCAGAAAATGTTGGCATCTAAAGTAAGAGAGGTTTGGACTTTTGTTAACACCAGTTTGCTTGTAATATTCTATCCACATCGTTGTGGATTCTTCATCTGATTTATGAAATGTTGAAATTATGCATTTGATTCATGGAATCTTGAACTTTTGCGTCTGGTTTATATAATGATGAATTTCTGCTAATACCATACCATGTACAGATTTCAAAGGCTGACGCTCATATTGATGCCCACCTGGGTGAATCTCAGGAGGCTGAGGTCTGTTCTCCTCTCTCTCTGCATTCTCATCCTTATTTTGCATTAGGTTAAGTTTTGTTGGGTCTCAGAAGACCCTAATTAACGAAATCTTATGATCTATTGTGCAGATATGCTTGTCTTATTAACAGAGAAAATTAACTAATTATGCTATATGTAAAAAAATTAGAAAGCTACACAATACCGGAGCCTTTAGGGACATCGTGTTGGCTAAATTCCTTCAATTGACTCAAGTACGAGTACAATTAAATTTAATAAATAACCAACACAAGATAGGGGGCTTGAACTTTTGTTGGTATCAAATATTTATGCATTTATATCCTTGGAATTGTAGTTTAAATCTTTTGTGATTTAACATTTGTAGGACTTGTTTTTTCCCATTAGGCAATAGTTGCAAGTTATCTTCCACGGATCCTTAATGTGAAATATCGCTACAGTATTTTGGAAGTGCTGAGAATGCTAACCATTTTTAGTATTTAAAAGAGGCAGTTATCTTCAAACTATCCTGAACAAACTTACTAACTTGTCCCCAACAATTCTAGTAATCTGAGCCATAAAGTCCATGATATGATTGGCTTTAGCAGATGGTGGTTTGTTCTATCAAAAATCCCTTCTTTTGTTTTTGTGTGCACGCATATATTTCTTTGTTGTTAATATTATATTTTCTTTTTAGGTACATTGATTATGAACATCTGTTAACACCACTGAATATGATAGGGATAGTCTTAGTGGCATGTTCAGCATTCTTTCTAATTTATTTTGCTCAATGCTACAGTTAGTTTCTAAAAGTTTCATGAACTTGCATGAAAACAGTGTTAGAATTGTTTTTTTGAGCTGTACTTCCCTTTGTTTAGCATGTATATATGAGGAAGTTGCTATTAAAACTCAAGTGACTGGGGGACAGCTTATGGAAATTTGAAAAAAAAAAAAAAAGGAAGGCTTTAGAAAGCTTTCCTAGTTCAGCTTTGAACTATGAGAACCTCTCCATTTTTATGTCTAAACTTGTTTGTTGTTTCCCCCTCTTTCCCCTCTTTATAATTGTACTAGATACTGCTAATTCGTGCGGTTCCTTTCCTGGATGGGGTTGAGAATAGGCTACACGAGGACCAACCCTCCCCTTCAATGCCTTCCTGTCAAAGCAGGATTTCATCCCATTCTCTCCTAAAACCATTTGTGTTCTCCCACTGGAAGGCTAAATTATGCCATTGCACGTGGATTAATTTTTGTGATACATTCTGAATACTGATTTCATCCCATTCTCTCCTAAAACCATTTGAAAGGGTGGCTTGGAGCAGTGGTAAGGTTATTCTATTGCGAGCTGGGAGTCACGGGTTCAAACCTTAGATTAGCCTTTTTGCTTACAAAAGAAAAGACTGCTTGCATCTGACTGTCTTTAGACCCTATGATGCGGTTGTCTGTTCTGGGTTGCCCTTTTTATTCTGAATACCGATTATTTGATTACCATTTAGGGTATAATATAATAATATAAATAATAAAGTTGTCTTCCTCCATGAAAGATTTAGTTTGTGGTTGAGATGGTGGCTAATATTTTAACGTGGAAATATTTGCGGGCTTATCAACCCAAAAAGTCAATAGTTGTATGTGTTTGGCTTTACCGGAATAAAAAAAAAAATCAATGTGGTCACATTTGAGAGGGGATTATAAAATAATTAAAAAAAAGACAACTTAGTGCATGGGACTCCCATATTGCGGTCTGGGATGGGTCAAAAGTACGCAGCGTTGCCCCTACTTGTAGAGAAGCTATTTCCAGGTTTGAACCCATGATCCTAAGTTGCAATGGAATAACAATACCGCTGCTCCAATCCCACCCATTTATAAAATAATAATAGAAACAATAAAGTTGCCTCCTTCTCTAATAGCTTAGGACTTTAGGTGAGTTAGTGGCTAACGGTCTAGCAATTATGAATGCTAGTCTTTGACATTATTAGATTAAAAGATGCTGAGAAGCATAGTTATTTCTTCTCATTATTAACTGGATATTGGTGGTGGTAATTCTTTCTCTGTTTTTTTTCATAAGAAGTTATTGCTGTTTGCTTCCTTGTCCCCCCCACCCCCCCCCCCCAAAAAAAAATATACATCTTTTGCCTCTTTTTTTTTAATTTTTTTTTTGTTTTTCTTGCTTTTTGTTTTTTTATTACAGTGTCTCCAGTTTATACTATTGATGACAACATTTTAGTGCTGCATTTGGTTGTAGGCTAGAGATGCAGGGAAGAAGGTAATAAGCAAGGGAAAACGCTCTTCCTATAATACAACACAGCCAAAACAAGGGAGATTGATTAGACATCCTGAGCAATCTTCTTCAAGTACTGATCTGAGAGGGGAGAAAGACGATTCAGCTATATCAAATGTACAGGTTCCCATGGCAAACCAAGTTAACTTACCCACCAAAGTTAGGAGCAGGCGTAAGACAGAGCTGCAAAAACCACATAACTTGAAAGATTTGAAGTTCTTCGATAAATTTTTAAATGACCACAAAGCTAATTTACCAGTTCCTTTAGTCCATGATGGAGCTCTCAATCTTAAGGTTGTCATTTGTGCAAATTTCCATTAACTAAAGCGTTTTTCAAATTTAATCTTATACATGTGTATTTTTATTGCAGGAGAAGCTTTCTAATTGCATGTCAAACCCTCGTTTGAGAAGATGGTGTGCGTTCGAGTGGTTCTATAGTGCTGTTGATTACCCATGGTTTGCTAAGAGGGAGTTTGTGGAGTATTTGAATCATGTTGGATTGGGTCATGTTCCTAGATTAACACGTGTTGAATGGGGTGTCATAAGAAGGTATTTTTCTTCCACTGCTTCTGTAGTATTTAGGAATAGAAACTGCCACGGGGAAAGAAATTTCAATGTGATATGGAATGGGGATAAACTGCAATCTAAACTTTTGTATTGTTGGAATATATCCCATATTGTCAAGTCTAGTCTCTCAACTTAGTATAAGATCCTAGCGAACATCTCTGTTTTAACATGGTATCATATCACGCAAATATTTTTTGTCCAAATCTCACTGTCACAAAAAATAAAAAATAAAAATCAATAGTCATACGTGTTTGTCCCTTTCAAAACAATTAGTCTAGCCACACATGAGGGGGCGTGTTGAGAAAAAAATAAATCAACTTGAAATAATAAAGCTGTCTCCCTCCCTAGGAGTTTAAGCTATTAGGTGAAATGGTGGCTAATTGTATAAGAGGGATCAACTTTTTTCACTTTTGAGAATCTTGTTATGGTGCATAATGGGGCTGGTTCCTACTGATTTCAAGCCCTTTGGGCCCTCTCCTCGAATCATGATGTGGAACAATGAAGAATTGAAGCAAATAGAAGAAGAATCAAACAAGAAGAAGAAAGAAATTAGGGAAGAAGATAAAATCAAGGCATGCAAGTGCTCAGTATCAATAATTTTCAATCATTCAGTCTACTAATCAATCCTCAAACAGGCAAACAAATAGAAAAACCCTAGGGCAATACTAACGGTCCATGGGGTAAGCATATAAATTCAAGACCAAAATCTAAAATACCAAAAATAATCCAATAAACATGAAATAGTCTAGTAACATCCTCATCAACTCTCCTTGGTTAAGAAGAAAACTTGACTTTGTCGAGTGAAAACCATGTGCTTTGTCCATCACCAAGCCACAGGCTGAGGGGCTATGTAACCTTCTTCCGCCACTCATCTACATGCATCAAGTGTGGTCTGAATCTGGTGTCCCTACCAAATCTCCTGGGTGGGAGGAACTTGACTCGGGCAAGAGAGTGTCTTGTTGATTGTGATAAAGCTCCAAGAAATCAAGATCTAGGTGCTGAAAAGAATCACCAGAAAGTTGGGTGCAATCAGAATTAGGTTAGCTGACCTAGCGAACCAAGAAATGTTGAAGCCTCCATTTGTGGTAAATACAATCTAATCATCTAAAATAGTATCAATTTTATTGTGTGCGCTCAAGAAATAGGTAATGTTGCAGGCAGTAAAGTAGAAAGGGTCAGGCTTATCAAGGGAGGGAGCAAAAGGATCAACGGGGGGAGTAGTTTTTAAGCGACTAGGTCCTTAACATTAAATGTAGGGCTAAACCAAAATCAGGTGGAATATCAAAGACATGCACTTGACCCAACCCGCTTTAAGATTTTCGGTGGATCAGTATTATGAGGCTGCAATCTGGAACCTGTGCTAGATTGAGGCTGTTGTGATTGAATTCAGATCATAACATAATCCCCCGCATTAAATTCAAAATTCTGCTTTTGTACATCAGCTTGAAGTTTATATGATGCATTACATGCTTCAATGTAGGGATTACAATATTGTATTGGCTTGTTATTCATAGTCATCTGCACTTTATACGATTATATATTAGGCATAAACAGAGACTGGATACTGGAGAAATTTTCTGATACACAACACTTTATTTTGCAATTATTTGTTAATGCAGCTCCCTTGGAAAACCACGGAGGTTCTCCGAACAATTTTTGAAGGAAGAAAAGGAGAAGCTTAATCAATACCGTGATTCCGTAAGAAAGCATTATACTGAACTTCGTGCAGGTACCAGGGAAGGACTTCCAACAGATCTTGCAAGGCCATTATCAGTTGGCCAGCGTGTTATAGCCATTCATCCAAGAACAAGAGAAATTCACGATGGAAATGTGTTAACTGTTGATCATACCAAATGCCGTGTTCAATTTGACCGACCAGAGCTAGGGGTTGAATTTGTCCAGGTAGCGCATTTTTAAGTTACTATCAATTTTATCATGTCATTTTAATTACATACGGTTGAGGTTTGTTTGGAATCTGCATATGTGGTGTTTTCCAACCTAAAGAATAGGCCTGGTCAGTTAGATTTCCCTAGTTGTGAGAAAGGTGACTTAACAATACTGGAATTCCTATCAAGACGTTAAAATCTGCTTTGTCATGTCCTTGCCTAAACTATACTTTCCTAGTAAGCAGAACCTCCAGTTCATATGACAACAAATAGTTTTAGCTGATTTTGTAGCTGATTATGTGGTAAACGTCAACTGCATATGGCTGAAACTCTTAACATGTTTTTTTTTTTTGGGGGGGGGGGGGGTGGGGGGTTGCATTCCCACTGGAAAAAGTATTGCATAATGTTGCAAAAAGGTATGATGGTTTAACTAAAACTTACAGAGTAAAATGAATAGGCAAAACTGCTTTTTGAACTTCATTGAAGAATTCTAGTTGGATTTAATTTTTTTTAGCAGACATATGAGACATATTTGTCTTGTTGATGCTTTTGAATCACTCAACATTGATCAAATTAATTACTTACTAGTTTTCTGTAAATTTGATGACTTTTGTGGACCAAATTAAATACCTAATCTAAACATGGAAGCATTAAAGATATGAAGCACATACAGCAAGACATATTTAGCTTTGTGTGTTTCATTGGTATGCTTATGTCCATTGGAGATCATATTGTTAAGTAATGGCTATAGGCAGCAGTGGTAGTAATTGCTTTAATTGAATTTGTGGTTTAGAAATTCAGTTTCAGTTACTTCTTAACATTGTTGCCAATGCTTTAGTTGTTGCCAATGCCTTAGGTGAGTAAAGTTTTGCGTTATGGAAATAGTGAGTGTACCCCTTTTCAATCTGATGTGCATTATATATTTTCCAGTATCTTAAAAAATTGAGACAGTAAAATACGTGTAAGATCAATTTCTATTATTGTTTAATGACAGATCTTTATATGTAGAATATTTCTTTTATATCTTTCATTTTGTTCTCTCTCTTGTGTGGCTTGCTCTTATAGTTTTGATTGTTGCAGGATATTGATTGCATGCCATTAAACCCGTTAGAGAATATGCCCACATCTCTGGCAAGAAACACAGTCACTATTGATAAATTCTTTGAGAACCTCAGTGGGTTAAAGTTGAATGCACAGGCTAAAGATCAGAAACTGGAAGGGTACATGAATTTTTCTCCTGGCGATAACCTGGAACATGTTGACATTCCCTCCCTTGTGTCGCCTGCAACTTATCCGATGAGTAATTTGTTAAAGCAGGCAAAGGTCAGTAGTACCTGAATTTTATTGTTCCTTCTGTGCGTATTATATGCTCCGGCAGACACGGGGGGGCTGCAGGGCCACTGTGCCCCCCCTTAATTTTTAAAATTTTGTGGTCAGTTATTTATTTTATTTTTTTGGGAAGTAAATGCCCTCATGATTTATTGATTGTGAGGATTTTCTGCCATGCTGCCTTCCAAGCAAAGAAACAAATCATCCTGTTTTGTTATCTAAGTCAAATCCTTGTAACTCACTGCTGTAGAAGAAATATGCTGTTAAACATCGAACATAACTAAATTGCAAGATTGACTGAATAATTTTGTTTCCCCAGGGGACCCTTATAAATTCTAATTTGCAAGCTAAAGTTGGAGCCAAGGAAACTGCCAGCAACCAACCAGCAGTAAATTATCAGCCTTCTATACTAGCACAGATCCAGGCAAAGGAAGCTGATGTGCAAGCTCTTGCACGGCTGACCCGTGCTCTTGATAAAAAGGTTGTAGCACATAGAACTTATGCACCTTCTAATTTTGTTTTCTATAGCAATTAGTTATCCTTTTGTGCTTATGCTTTATCTTGAATAGACTATTTTTTTCCAATTAATTTTCCTCAAGTGCTTTATGATTAATTACAAACATATATTGTTGCGTTTGCATTTTGGGAGTCACATTTATTATTACAATTTTATGTGGGAAGGAGATTAGTTGTGTGTGCTTTTATTAGCATGATAAATGAACTTGTATAGTTTTTTTTTTTTTTTTTGGGTCCTTCCGCTTTTGTGTAGTTCAGGTCCATTCCATTATACTATTTCCCTTTTGGGTCCAATATAAACTTAATAGTATGTGGGATCAGAATCCATACAAAATTAGTTAATCACACAAATGACTAGTCGTCATATTGTGTAATACCTGCTTTATTAGAAGTTAATCCATTCATCAAGCAAATTTCTTCTTTTTCACCTCCTAGGATTCTTTGTGAAGAAATAAGAGCTTATATTTGAATAGGAAATAATAATAATAATAATTATTAATATATGTATATTTTGTGTGCATAACTGCTTATTGTTGGTTCCCATGTGTACTGAACATTGTATTTCAGTGCATTGTTTTCTCATTCGTGTCTCTGTGTTAAAGTGTTTCCACCAACTTTATTATTTATATTGACAACTTTTGGTTTTTATTTGGTGCGATATGTTTCATACCGTAATTTGGTTTTATTTGATATAACGAGTAACCTTTTTTCCTTGAAACTGCATCGTGGACATACCTAATATGAAATCAAGTGTACAAACTGGTAATCCTATCAAAATTGAAAATTTCAAATTGAGTTGATGGGCCATGTTGGAACTTGTAGGAAGCAGTGGTGTCTGAATTGAGACACATGAATGATGATGTATTGGAAAACCAAAGGGATGGTGACAATGCTTTAAAGGACTCAGAGCCTTTTAAGAAGCAATATGCTGCTGTGCTTGTACAGTTAAATATTGTAAATGAGCAGGCATGTAGTTTCCATGAACTAATGTTCAGTTCTTTCATTTTATTTCTAAATTGAATATATTTGTTCATGCAAATCGCTAAAATCAATCAACTTAATCAGCAGGTTTCTGCTGCTCTTTGTTGCTTGAGGGAGCGCAATACGTACCAAGGAAGCTCCCCACTTACATGGCCGAGGACAACCAATTTAGGGGAATCTGGTGGCCCCTTGAGCTCATTCGATCAGCCTGACAACCACCTGCTGGAATCAGGTTCTCATATCAATGAAATTGTTGAAAGTTCGAGAACAAAAGCTCGAACAATGGTAGATGCAGCTATGCAGGTACTAAATGTCATTTTGACTGCATTTCTATTATATTCTTTTTTCTGTCGTCATTGGGTACTTTCTGCGATAAAGTTGGAAGGATATATATTCTTGAGTATTTTCAGATCCCAGGACCTATTGTGAACATTCTGAATGCGTGTAAGCCTACCTGTGCTTAGATCCCTAAATGGACAGATGAGTGGGAATTCATCTCTTGATTCTATTTTAAAATATATAAAATGCTTCTGCAGTTTTAAATGCGGGGCCCTACCTCCAATAGTTTTAAATGGTCATCATATTGGTAAGATGTCATTTATATTTATGTCATGGAAAACTGATGCTTTTTTTGGGTACATGGTTTCATTGAAAATTTAAAGCAGCACTGTGATGCATTGGTTTTGAAGGAGCCAATATTTCTTCTCTACAATGAATTAAAGCCAAACCACTTTGGATGGGCACGTTGTGGGATCTGCTTTTGCTTTAGATAGTCTATGCCTTGTTAAAATTAGTTCTTTTTTCTATGTTGTAGCAAGTTACAAATATTGGATTCTTCAACAAGAGGTGGCCTGATGAGGGAAATCATTTGTCTTGTTAATCTCTCATGCTTTTAGCTCTGATATGGTTCAATAGTTCTGATTAGAGTTCCCCTTGATTATCATTTTAGGCAATGTCATCTTTGAAGGGAGGAGGAAATACGGTCGAGAGGATTGAGGAGGCTATGGATTATGTTAGTAATCGGCTTGCATTGGATGATTCTTGCACCGCAGCTGTGAGACCATGTTCCGTTGCTGATCCGATTCATGGCAGTTCAGCCTCCCATGATGTATTGACTTCTGGCACCTTGAGTTCATCGCGTGCTCCTGAACCTGCGTTGAAGGATGTGTCAGATAGAAATGAAACACAAATCCCATTAGAACTTATCAGTCACTGTGTGGCTACCTTACTCATGATTCAGGTAAATTTTGAATATGTAATCTCAAGTTATATTTAACAGTTATCAATATATACACATTTATTACTCCTACCAGATTTGACTTTCTTAGGGGTTGCATGTCTAAGTGTTGAAAGCTCAGTTTGTCTTGCAAATTTGTCTTTTTGGTATGGGATCACTGTTCTAAAACTCTTCTTAAATGCCTATGTGACATCAGTTTCCGATTTATGATTGATGACGTGTCAATTTTTTTTAATGTTTATTTATTTTGATAAAAAGTATATTAGAAAGAAACTTCAAGAGGTGCAACCCACCCAGGAGTGATTGAATAGGTATGGGTTGATACCACACCTGATGTGTTTTAAAGGATTGATATCTTTTAAATCATGGGCTTTGGCCATCAGGATGGTAGCAAGGACAATTTCACCTTTTTCTCTGTTGTGGGAGAAGTTGGTTTTTGGGATTCTTGTTCTCAATCAAGGGAGGAACTGAGGGAATAAAAGACCAGCGTTCATAAATCTAACAATTAGTTGCTTATATTATTTATGTTTTTTCATTACATGGGTGATATTGTTTTTCAATACATTGGTGATATTGTCAACTCAATTGCATGATTCAACACGTCACCCCCAAACGGTAGAACCATTGGACCATGAAGCAGTTTCTTCGTAGGATTATTACTGGAATAGGTACAAAGATATTGCTGGAATATTTGCATTGTAATCCAAAACGAAGGGAAGAAAGTGTACACGCGCGCACATTTTTATGTTACTTGCATTTCAGTTTCTCCTTATTATGGACATCGAGCATGTAAAGATTTTTTTAGTAGCTTTATTTATTTATTTTCACATTTATTCTTTGTGCTGAAATCACCTCTTCTTAAACAATTGCAGAAGTGTACGGAACGACAGTTTCCGCCAGCTGATGTAGCCCAAATACTGGATTCTGCTGTTACTAGTTTACAGCCTTGCAGCACTCAAAATCTTCCTGTCTATGCTGAGATACAAAAGTGCATGGGAATCATCAGGAACCAAATATTGGCACTGATTCCTACCTAAGTGTCTCCAACAATCAAATCCTTACGTCTCCCTTTTTTTTATTTTTCCCTGTACATCTTCAATGTAAGCTCGTAGATTTTGAAAGTCGTGACATAGTCTTTCGAATGCTTTCCCATTTTTCTGTTTTATTTGTTTGCCCCTTTCAATTTGAATGGGGATTATTAATAGATGTGCTAATGCATATACTGGAATGTAACTTGCAAAATCTTTTTTTTGTTGTGCTTTGTTCTTTATATATGATGCTTTCTTTTTTTTTGGTAATGCATTTACTGGAATGTAACATGTAAATTCTTTTTTTTTTTTTCCCTTATATATGATGTCAGTTTCTCCATTTCATTTAACGCTGCACGGCCATGCTTCTATTTTGGGGGAGTGTCCTGAACTAAATTTCTGTTATTCCTCCTTTTAAGCACTACTCTTTGTGGAGGGAGAGAAAAACTGGCACGGAAAAGTTGCTGCTTTGTGTTATTTTTTGGTATTTAACAGTGTAAAAATTATTCCCTTGCAAAGAGAAAAAAGAGTAACATATTTTTTTCATACGTACGTATATTATGTATTATTAGGCTTTGATCGTGGAGGCAAATCGTATAGATTATTTTTTTTTAGAAGAACTATTTAACATTACAAGTAGATTGGTGGAAGAGAGATTGATTCGAACCCCGGCAGATTAATAGCTACTAGTTTTCTCGCGTGTAACCATTTTTTGGTTTATTATAAGACATGTTTACTTCATCACACGACTGGGCTTTAGGCTTTGTTTCACAGATGGGTTAGCTGACCCACGGGCACTCAAAAATAAGATCTAAATAATTTTATCCACCAAATCCGCTACCAAACAAAAACGCAAAAGTCACAAAACCAATTGATCCCAGACATTGAAAATCCCATGAAAATTGCCGTGCCATGGTAATTGACAACTAAAGCTGCCACAAGCATATGAACCCACCTTTAAATAACAAAAAATAATGGACCAAGATCCTTTTGTACTTCAGCCGGCAGTTAAAAATCTGATCATCGAGCAATAGAAAGATAGAAAAGGTAAAAATGCATATAACAAATTTGAGTCATTTGACCATCCAGTATCCAAATTTTTTTCTTTTTTATTCCGATATTTCTAACAATAACAGCATAGAAAGGTCAATTTGTTCCATGCTGTCACAAAAATGGCAGCCACAGTAGCAGCACAATTTAGTTGATAATATTTTCGGGGAAAATTAAAATAGACTAATGAGAAAGACCAATTCTTGAATTTACATGCCTCTTTTGCCTAATTTCCTAAATAGCAGGCCATGACATGGAACTTGAAAGGCCAATTCAATGGAATATTTGAAAAAAGGGTTGGGGGAGGGGGGAGAAGATGAAACCAAGAGGTAAAAATGCTTTCGAAGAAGGTACAGAGCGATGGTTACGATGAGTGCAAAGCCACCGCTGTTGCTGTTACAGTCAAATCTAACCGAGCAAGAATCTGAAGATGTCACTCAGTGTTATAATGCCTTCTACACGCTTGCTGCCACCCTCCACAACAATAAGCCGCCTAACCCCTGAGCGCAACAAAACGTCAAATAATCAATTGGAACATCAAGGAGAGTTCTAAAAGAGAGACAGCTGAGAATGTGGAGTTAAAAAACCCAGTATGAAATGCACAAGCAATTGATGTTCTCTCTGGAGTTGTATCTAAGGTTAAAACAGCTTGAGTTCTAAAGAAATCTTTTCTAGTTCATTTAACAAAATCTAATAACAGCAATCCCCTAGATGAGTTTGAATGACGTGTGCACCCTACCTGCTGAAAGGAAGCAAGCAAAGAAAAAGGAAAAAGCCTCTTTATTGATTATGGGAAGGAATATAATTGTAGTCAGCAAAGCATCTCACCCCTGCAGTTCTTGTTTAACAGAGATTTCACAATTGCCATTTCCAACATCAATTTACCAAAAAGAACAAATAAGAATCTCATTTCTGGAAGATTTTTTTTTTTTGGGGGGGGGGGTGAGGGGCGCATAATCAGCTTCTAATCCTATTAAGTATTAGCTAGCATCATAGGAACGCCAACTGCTTTTATCAAAATAACATTCTCAAACACCAGATTTAGTCAATGAACAAATTATCACCACTCAGAAAGCACAAGGTGGAGAAAATGAAAATAACCTGGCTTTGCCAATAGGTCCATTACTTTAAGCAACGGATCAGATCGTAAGCACATGTGACATCTTTGACTGCTGAATCCAAATGGAGAATAGGGCTCTTGTCCAAGCTGCAATGCCTATACATTTTTTCAAAAACAAGAAAAAGAGATACACAACTATTTAGTAAAATTTGTACTAAACTAAAATCTTTCAAACATAAGTTCAAAAAAGAAAAATACACAACTATTTAATAACAAATTTTTTGCTCACAAAATTTGCACTAAACAAAAATCTTTCAAACTTAAGTTCATGTACGTAAAACACAACTGAAACTTGTTTAAAAGCATCAATGTTGACAGTAAAGATTTTTTTTTCCTATGGGGCTAATAGATCTATGCCATGCCAGCCTTCAACGTGGCAGAAATTGTTGACTCTGTTGATAAAGAAACTAAAATTCAAGTCTGGTACAACACTTTATTCCACACAAATTATGTGGGTCAGGAAATCCCTTATCATAAATTAATTACATGCATACTTTGGAGGTAGTAAAATTGTTTTACAATATTATCAGCTGCCTCAGCTCAACTGCCGCACAACAGCTTAGAGAACAGAACTAATAATTACTGACTGCAGACATTCTTCTATCATGTTTGCCATCAACTTACAATCAAGTCCAACCCACGAAGAAAAGGCTGGCACGTGTAGTGTTGTTAAAAGCACCACTAAGGCTCCAATACCCCTTATCACCCGAGGCACAAGAGTAAGGCTAGGTGCTACTTCAGAGAAAAATAAGTAAATATACAAATAAAGGCTCCAAACATTCTAAAAATCATCAAATATATATGCATTGCTGTTTTGAAAAAAAAAAACACATTATTTTTCCAATTAGGTAACATAGCAATGAACAAAAAGTAATATCATTATAGTGTAACAGTAACTATTCATTGCAGAAGATGTAAGTTCAAAACAAAAATATAATCTTATCTACTTAAAATAATAAAAAATGAAAGTTCTAAGATGCTCTCATCCTAATCCACATCCATCGATTTGTCAACTAAGCTAGCATCACATCCATCACTAGAAGCATGTGTCACATCACCCCATTTCAAGCTTTCATCATCAAAAACAAATTCATCTTTTGCATTAGAGGCATTAGTACCCATCTCTCCAATTAATCATTCATTACTATCATCAATACCATGCAAAGAGATAGGACCAATTACACTCCGCTAGTCATAAGTAGCCTTTCAAGGCTAAAATCTTCTTTTGGCTTAAAAAAATTTCAACTGATATACTATTAACAATCGTGGTTCAAAATAATAGGTGGGTCTTCCATTTAAGCCCCCACCCCCCCCCCCCCAAAAAAAAAAGTGCAAACGCCTCAAGCACTTCTCAGAATCTCATCCGACCTAAGGCACTCGCCTAGGCATTGCATTATCAACAGCGCCACCCCTGTCAGTATGTGAGGCCTTGCCTTGCGTCACAAAAGCACTTTGAGGGCTTTTAACAACACTGGGCACAGCATGTTAACATCAAATGGGGTGATTGAAGTTAATTTATTCAGGACTTTTCATGCATAATACAGTACACTGACACGTGCCAATTGCCATAAGCAAAGATACTGGACTTGACAAGTGCATAACCTGACGAATAACAAATTGTTTTTGGTAAATAACCTCAAGAATAACAAATTGAAGCACTTACCTGGTGAATCGTCATTTCTTCCAGATTAATATGAGTATAAACTTTGTCTTTTGCCAAAGCTGTGATATCACTGTCAAAGAGATGGTGGACATATCACTATTGATGGTGGAATGGTAATTGAAATGTGATTTATCATGCAGTCCTATTAAAGGAAAAGAAAAGACCTTCGGCAATATACGTCTAACAATGAGTCGTTGTCATCAACAATTGGTATTGAACTAACTTGAGCTGCAAAGACAAGATGGTGAATTTTAAGTGAAGCATTCTCACTAAATGTGGCTGCATAACTTATCACTTCATCAGATAATTATTATCCCTGTTATCACAAATTTACGAATTTAATATATTGAGGAAAGATTTGAAAGCAGCAAAAGAAGAGATGAAACAAAAGATAAAAAATAATATGCCATTCCCCACCCAACCAAAGTTCTAGCGTGAGTAAAATAGCTGCAGCAATATCCAAGCCATCACAAAGAAATTAGTTGAAATTTTGGTTGTTTAAATGACCAAATTGCTTAGAACTTATAAAAAATAAATAAAAATTACTTCAAGACAAACAACAACGATATGCTTAAAAAAAAAAAAAAAAAAGTTCAAATTGGCAGCCAGTTCACAATGGAATCACAAACTACGTATAATATGGATGATGATGTATATTATAAAAACTTGAGGTGGAATCTGTACCAAATGGGATACTCCCAACCCATGTGCAGGCTTGCAATGACTGCAAAGAAATGCATATACCCAAAAATCATACTGACTTTTGGACAGGCTCACTATATAACGTAAGGATAACATCCGAATATAGTTGTCCACTAAGGAGCACCAATCCAAAGTTCATAGCTCAAGGAGTATGGAACTTTACTACAGTTCAAATGCCAACAGACATAAGAACAATTAGGAAACCCTATGCACATTAAGATCCTGCCAATTAAATAGCAAAAACAAAAAATTAATACCAATCCTTCAACTCACAGGCACTTAAGCATGTTTCTATGGTAACACTAGTTCTCCGATATGTTTTGTCAAAAGATGGATTATAGACACGAATGAGAAACCAGGAAACATTTTATGAGGAGCTTGAAAAAAATACTGAGCGCTCAAGATCATCAGGTTAATCCCTCCCACAAAAATGATATTCTCTTACTCCTTTTGTTTAAAAAATAAAATTTATTGAAAGAGAATAGTATCAAAGAGATGGTCCCGATTCCTCTCTCCTCATATCAGCCAAGAGAAGTATAAACACTCTAATCTTTTTTTAATAAGTAAAATTATTTCCTCTTACCTTGAACTAACAAACTCAATGCTGAACCAAGAGAGGCACTCGGTCTCAACATTGCCAGTGGCCGTCGATTAGGTTCTCCAATTCTCGGAACCCACGTTCCCAAAGGAATTGCACAGATTGGAAGTTGGAGCATTGGCAATGACCCAAAAGAATTTCTAAAGTACCTGCAAATACCTGAATTTAGCATACTGTTGGTTAGTAAGTAAACACCACCATTATTTAGGGAACCAAATAAAACCACCTTACATTTTAGAATTTCAGAAAGTGATGTGAGATGTAATAGCTGTGGAACTGAGGCATCGCCAGAAGATGAATGGATCACAGGAACTGTTGACACATTATTTTGCAGGATCTTAATAGCAACATCCTTCAAATTCTCATCTGGCCCAGCCTGACAAAACTAACACAAATGTCAGAAATTAAGTTTTTTTTTTTTTTTTAATTAGAAAAGCATCAAGAAGATGCAATGGGTGACCCAACAGTCAAGTTACAACTCCAAACTATCTACAAAATTCAGGAATTAAAATGAAGAAAATGCCCCATTTCAAAATGGCAATAAGAAAACAAGCTATAAAAATTATACTTGGCACGACGTGAGACCAATGATAACAGTAACATCAAAAAAGTAAAACTTAACTGGCTAGGCTATATCTATCAGCAATTGCTATAATACGTAATAGTATTCCGCACATCAAGGTTGATATACCATTGATGGCAGGACAAATATAAACCAATCTTGATAGCAGCTCAGTTAGACAAGTCTCTTTAGTATGGCATCTTTGTCAATGCTATCCATGTTCACAAGCATGCAAGGTCGCAACTAAAATGTTGTAAAAGAAGTCACAAGCAAGTGCCAGACAGTTATGAGAAGAGGGTGTCCATCTTCACTCATTGTGAAAATGTCAACTGGCAAAGCTACCATCCTAAAATTTTTGTCCTTGTACATTCATGCTAGGATCTAAACATGCCGCAGAGAAACACTTACATGGACAAATTGTCTTGGAAATGCTCTCCCGTTACCATCAATTTGTCTGTTCAGATACAGTTTTGCCTCTTTCCAAGCGGATATATTGTGTGTCTCAAGTTCTTCCTCTGTCAGATTCGAACCATGACTACCAAGCTGCAAAATAGGTCAGAAGCACCTGTTGAAATAATCTCATACTAGTTCACAGCTTGAGTCAACAACAAAAAGAAGTATGTCAAATGACAATGGTGACAAGAAAAAGCAATCTGTCCAGCCCACCCAACCCCTAAAATTTGGAAGCTTTCAAACTTAAACATCATGCCTGCCCAGAAGCTCATGGATTTATGTCACTGGCAAGTTGGCAAGCACCCGCACACAAAACCCCTTTCTCCATACGTACCTCTCTTATAATCAAGATAAAATCCAAAGCACTAAGAACTCCAACAAACCGCCCCTTGCAGCAGTCCCAGAGAGGAGCCATTGGAATTCCCTGGAAATAGCTAGTCTCAGAATGGTACATTTAAAGCCGTTCCTCATGCAAATTTGAATAGCAAAAACATCATAAAGAAGAGGTACAGAATAAAAGATTGGTAAGCAAAGTAACTTCTAATAACATGTACACAAATAAATATAGAAAAAATCTAGAACATTGCATCACTAATAAGATCTCGATCTTAAAGTTGCTCAATGAATGAAATCATGAAGACCACAGCCCACCAGAGTAGATATTACTCATTTATTCAACATCATACTGCATTTCCAAACATAAATTTATTTCCTTCTTCCTTGGAAAAAAACAGAACATTAATCGACCAAATTCAGAATACAAACACTAACCAACCAAATTCAGAATCCTAACACTAATCAACCAAATGCAGAATCCAACACGTCATAGTCCAGATATCAGATAATAATTCTTAATGAAAGAAAAAGTTCTGGCCTTTTTTTTTGGGGGGGGGGGGGGTTACCTGTTCATGCAGAATATGAAATGCTTGCTTTACAGGTAAGTCAACATCTAAGGCAATGACCTGGAAGCAACACATATCCATATGAGAAAAATGATACAAATTCAAAGCTCACACTGATCGAGTTCAGTTGATATTCCAAATGATATAGTCAAGGGAAAATCTTTCAAACCTTGCCTGACTCAGGAAGCAACTCATAAGCCATATGTGAAGAAAGGAATACAGCAATACGGTGACGGGAAACCTGCAAATCAGCTTCTGATACTCTAGGTAAGGCCTCATGCAGTGCACCATCTGAAACCCTGACCTGCAATTATATACAAGGTATGTACAAAATACATCATGCAGAACTGTCCATTGACACTTTTTAAATCCAAATGATACAAGAAATGAATAAGTAATACCAAAAAATAATACATTGTACACCAATGCTCATTGTGCACTACATCACACACGTGGGACACTTGTCCAAATGTGTCCTGCTATTCTTTTAAGAACCAATCACTCTTTGGACGCTTGGAAGATATGCCTGTCCATTGCCTAGACATTTGTGAAACAAAACAAGCTTGTGTAGAGTAACTTTTTCATGGTGAAAGTCCTTTCATAAAAAGGACTCAATAAGACGTCCTTCAGGAGAGGGAATTCAAAAACAAGATGGTCTTTTGTGAAAATGGTTAAATATGTTTTAAAAAAAAAATCACTTAAATAAAATAAAATTAAATGTATAATAGCAAGAAGATGAGTTATGCAGTTTGATTTAAAAATATCGTATATGTACAAGAAAGACAGGTAAAACTATTTATTTTTATTGGAACAAATTTGGTTTTGATATTTTTTGATTGACTTCTTGAGAAGTCCATTATGAACTTCAGGATGGGCTTCCTCTGGAAGTCATTTTACACAAATTCATTAAATGCGTCAAAATTGCAAAAAGTAACAGGAGAGTCCTTTTGGATTGAATAGCCCTTCAAGGACGTTCTACCAAATGCCACAATTAGAAGTTTGAAGAAAAAATTGGATTATAAACACTATGAATTAACACCAATTAAGACCGCCCTGTTCAAACTCATAATTTCAGAAATTATAAAACCCAAAACTTATAATTTCTTTATAAATAAAGTATTAAAATAGATATTAACACTTACCGCTCATGCTTCTTTTTACAATATGTATAATTGGAAAATAATTTCTTATTATTTTGATGTGAATAAAAATAAAGATGCTTGTTTAACATAAAAATTAATGATTAGTGTTATTATTTTCATATATATATAGACACACACACACATGTAGATGTTGTAATGCCATGAGTTCAGTCCTATGTTTGTATTCATACTTCTTAATCCAATACCAAATTACGCCACAAAGTTGCCATAGTGTGTTTCTATTGATCAGTTGATTTAGTGCAGAATTTTCAATGAGTCAAATGCCTTGTCCCCATTGTTAGGAAATTACAACTTTTTGAACGGAAATCCATTTATAGCGCTCACACTCAACAGCAAAAATACAATTTTCCAAAACTACTCTTCAAATTTAAAGATTCACATTTTTAGAGAGTGCAGCGCCTTTTCAATGCTATGCTACAAAAGAATAGCTTCATAAACTTATTTTTCAACATTGACATTTGAAAATAAACAACTATTACGAGACATGCAAACAACTATTCTGGGATCCCCAGAAGGGAAGTTCAAATACATAGGGACAATTAATGGCAGTTCTGAGAAAAAAAAGATTACTTTTTTTTCACTCATTAATCACATTTGAAAGTAGGGAAATGTAGTTGGCTTTATGTATTTCCTCTAGCATTTTCTAAAACATGGAATGATTTTTTAAAATTTCATATTATTGAAAGATACTCCAAAATTCAAATTATACTTACAATATCATTATATTATTTCTTATTTGGGCCATTTTAAGAAGAATCACATTGATCTGAGAATAGAAAAAAGAAAACACCTGATTTGGACCAGTTATATCAACTCCATCTAGCCAAACAAAAGTTAGCAGGAAAACCTGAAGGTTAACAAGGTCAGACAAGCCCACAACAATAGCAATATTATAATTTACTAGGAGTTTTAGCTATAGCAACAAAGTTAAAGATGCTTTTGTACACGTACAGATATGCCAGTACCCAATAATTTACTAGAATTTTTAGCTATAGCAACAAAGTTAAAGATGCTTTCGTACATATAAAGATATGCCAGTACCCGTTTTTACATCAAGATGCACAAAAAGAAAATAGCAATACCAAGAGATTACAGTATCATGATTCCACAAATACAAATGCACACGAGATGGAAAAATGCTCAGCAGTCAGCACACTATTGTTTTAAGTATAATTTACATTAGGACAAACAAGAACAGATATAAGATTACACGCAACCGGCTGAAAAAAAAAAGGTTCATTATATCTGTCTCATACCAAACGCCGAAAGGTCTCATTATCCACATCCATGTTAGAACCAGAATGCATTTGTGGACTTAGAATTGCAGGAGCGTAATCAGATTCCCTAGCTAAAAGAACAGTGTTCACCATCCCATAGCTCCCACTCACAAAAGGCTGATGCTCATCATGTCTCCATTCACCATCAACAATAAATTTGTACTGTATATACCAGAAGCAACCACGTAAGAACTTCATAATCGGGGGGGACAAAAGTAAATCAACAAAGTAAAAAAATAAAATAAACTAAAAGAGACAGAAGAAGAAGAAGAAGAAAAAAGAAAACAGACATACACAATCAATGCCAGAATCAATAATAAAAATAGTAAAACGGGTGGGCCAGTGCATGAGGCTTCTGCCTATGCAGTATATGGGAGAGGCAATGTACACAGTCTTACCCTCCATGATGGTTTCCGAGTATTAAACCCATGACCTTCAAGCTGCAAAGGAGCAACCTTACAGTTGCTCCAAGGCTCACTCTCATCCTAAATTAAATGGCAAGCATTTGTGAAACTTAAATAATTCGGACATTCCAATAGTGCACACTGCACAATCAGGTTTTAGCTGTTGTAATAAATAAAACTTTAAAACTCTCATGTGTACTTAGAAAATGTAATCTCTTATCAAATTTTTACCACCCTCAGAAGCACCGGTCTACATCAGGATAAATGATGGATTGTTTTTCAGATAAACAACATTTTATTGATAAAAAAAACATGAAGTGCATGAAGATAATGAGGAGCAGAAGTCCAAAAAGAATAAGAAAAGGAACATAGGTATAGAAGGAAGAGAAGAATGAAATCCACATCAGTATTATAACCTTAAGAACAAACATCCAGCAAATTGAGCTTGATCAAGAACAATGAAATTCCATTAAAATTGAGAAATAATGGCAGCTAAACATTTGATTATGTCCCATATTAAGGCACTAAAGCCTAGCATGGTAAGCAAAATTGAATGCGACAAGGTAGAAGTCTACTGAGTTGAATTGTGAATATAAAAGTAGAAGGCCTACCAACAAAGAGAACCATGCTTCCATGAAACAATTATGAGCAGAGTTAAATACATCTTTTTACATTAGTCAACAGATAATATCAAGACCCCATAATCCAACACTTATCATTAATAATGTTCACTGATGCACCAATTCTTACTTTTAGCAAAGGTGTTCAATAAAGATACTTTTATTACAGATTATCAAGGTAAGATTTTCAAGTAAAAGAAGACAAAATCTCATTAAATATTGGAATTGATAATGCCTCCATCAATCTTCTTCTATTCACTACAACAAGTAAGGATTAAAAGGTGCTTCAGTTAGAATGGAAGGAGGACTATTTCAAAAGTAGCACAAATATAATAAACTATTTAGAAATAATTATAAGTATTTATCGAAATCTACCAAAATATACAATAACTTAATAATAAAATAATTATGAAACTTAATATTTTGGTATATTATACTATATTACCTTTCAAAAAAATAATATGCTACATTTTTAGTGCATTTAATAGTATTCCAATGAGGAAAAAAATGGCAAGGCGGTGCACAAGATCCCGTATTGTTAGGTCCGGGGAGGGTTAGATGTAGACAGCATTCTTTCTGCAAGTGTTTCCTTTCAATCTCTTAGGAAACAAAAACTTTTCAACCATTCTGTAGGAAAGGAATGATAATTTAATCCTTCATGACAACGCATACCAAATTTTATTGTTCAAACCCCATCACATATTCTCTTCTTTGAAAATAGACAAAAAACAAAATAATAAGAATTATATTTAATACTTCACATGATACATAATAAGGAATCCATCTTCTGAGCTGGAAAGGAATTTCTATACTTTGTTGTGTTTTCAACCAAATTTTTTTATCAAACATATATAAGAACATTGAACAATTAACAATAGCCTATTGACTTCTTTGTTTTTACACATTCACACTAAGACAGGTGAATTACATCCCTTATGAATTCGGAACAAAAATTAATTTCAAGAAAACATGACAGTGAGTGGAGAAATGCCAAAAGTCGGAAAGAAGCATTGACAATTGCAGGATATGACAGCAACAAATTAAAAAATATAGAGGCAAATTTTAAGAGAGTATTTATGGGGAATTCCAACCCTTATTAGTTTGCACTCAACCAAATCAAAAGGCAACATATATCAGAACTACTAACATAACAAACAGGGTTACCAGAATTTACCCAAAAAAACACATAAGTTTCACTTTCGCCATGCATGTCACATGTTGTCTATTCAATTAATCCATCTACTTTAAATTAACTTTTTCAACATTGGTTCACAGCTTGTTATTTCCATTTTTCCATCAGATCAAAGAATAATAAATTTGAAATACTGGGAAATTATTTGACAGTGATGATCAGGTTATTGATGGAATAAACTAAGCTCACTGTCAACCCCAACCCTCCTTGATTTACTTCCACTTAAGTTGAAGATATCTGAATCACACAATCAGAAAATTCAAAGTAATGCAGTCCATTTAATATCTAGCTTTTCCCTTAACTAGCATTGAGATTTTCACACAGAGGGCATACTATAATTCATTGTAATGCAAAAATACCCCATTATAAACTAACCTGATGGTAACCTGGTGGTAAGCTGCAAATAGTCTGAAATACAGTTGGGCACCCTTCCACGGGAGTCATTGGATATTGGGACCACCTTTGCCAAAGAAGTTCACTTCCCATTAGTTAAAATCAAGAAAAAAATTGACAACACTACAATGCAGCTAAATCAGGTAACATTAACATTACATTACACAAGCATTTTGACTCTCACCCAGTAAATGAGCCGCAGAGAAAAACACTATTTCCCCCATAAGGCCACATGAACCGCATTGGGATTTGAACCGCACCTGCAGCTCCACTGGTTTCCCTTGCAGGATCCATCCCCGAAGAGAACATTCACCCCCCCCCCAAAAAAAATAACGTACCCTCCGGCCAGAAAAAGAAAAAAAAAATTTGCAGAAACAGTTTTCTGATGAACGCTTGACAAGACAACAAAAAATCACCCAACTACTTTACAACCCATTTCACCATTAACCCGCATTGAATTCCCAGAAACAACCACCTCAAGTTGAATCCCCAAATTCAATAAGCAAGACCTGAACTTTCGAATGGGCACTACTCCATGAAGCAGCCGAAAACCAGGCCACCGATAAAGAACACAATTTTTGTGAAGCAAACACACCTGCGAGTTACCAGAAAACAAAATCAAAAAACAAGGTACCTTTAACTCCACTTGAATTGTACGGAACCCCCCCCCCCCCAAAAAAAACACAAAAAAAGAAAACAAAAACAAAAAATGTCAAATTCAAGCTAAAAGAAGGGTCACCAGTTCGAAAACCAGAAAGTCTTCGCTTTCGGGAACAAGAGCGAGCTCGAACAAACGATCTGGTCTGTGAACTAAATCAAAACCCTAAACCTAATGTGAAATCAGCCAAAAAAATGACGCGTTGATAGAAGAATTGAGGTGTGATTGAAGCATGGATAGAAAATGGGGAAACAAATCGAAATGTGCTCTGAAGCTCACGCTGGAAAATTTAGAGGATTTTGGGGGCAAATGTGACGATAACTCGCTCCGTACGTAGCTCTCAAGACCGAACCTCCATAGCCCAGTGAAAAACACTCAATCGCATTGTTTCGATTTTGTTAAGAAAAGTTAAAAAATTTTAAAAATTATTTATTTTTATAAAAATAAAAAATTCACAAATTATTTTATTTTATCTCAATTTATTTTATTTTTTCACTCTCAACGAACCTTTAATTTTTGTATTAATTTTATTTTAATTATACCAAACAAAATAAATAAATAAATAACAACCTCTGTTTAAAAAAATAAAATAATAATTTAAAAATAAAATAAATAAAAATAAGAAAATTTGTAGTAAAAGTGAACTCTATCCTATCAATTCATTTCATTCCCGAAATTCTTTTAAAAGTTAACTTTAAATTTAAAATTCTAAATTTATAAATTTTTATGGAAAAAAATTTTAAAAAATGATGTTTTAAAAAAAACGCTATTTTAAATAAAAATTTTAAATTTATAATTTTTTATTAGACTTTGGGTATAATATGTTCGCATTAAATTAATTTTATTAAAATATAATTTTTAATCTAACTTTTTTTGTTTTAGAATTTCATTGCAAAAGTTGGTGAAATTAAAATTTTATTCATCAAAATTTACTTTTTTAGCAATTTAGATACTGGTCTCATAAAAAATTAATATTTTCACTAAAATTTTATTTTAGTTTATGTGTTTTTTCCTAAAAATACGGAAAAATAAAATTAAAAAAAGTTAGAAAGGAAAATAAGCTATGTCTTTTTTATTATTTTCTACGTTTTTTTTTTTTTTTTTTTACAAACTCAACAATAAAACCAAAGGTAAGGGAATATTTTTGTTTTCTCTTTATTTTTTTAAGTCTCTCTCTCTCTCTTTCTCTCACCAAGTACAGTTTAAGTAAATAAATAAATAAATAAACTCCAACCGAACCCATTAAGCAATAATAATAATAATAATAATAATAATAAATAAATAAATAAATAAATAAATAAAATCTATAAAAAGAAAAAATATTCCAACCCAATATGCTAAACTTTAGTTACGAGATTTTTTAAGTTGCACGAGTGAATTTGAAGTCTAAAATTTTTATTTATTTATCAATTTTTAATTTAAAATTTATGGAAATATAATCCGATCCTTCAAATTATCTATTTTTTTCAAAAAAATTAATTATATGTTAAGCAACTAAATATATACAAAACGCAATTTAAAAAATAATATTTTATTTATTTTATATGTCATATCTTATATCTGCCTTTACTTCAAACGCTTGTATTCTTTATTTCTATCCCTTTAATTACTTTGATAATAATGTTAAAATTTTGTCAATTACCAAGCAACTCAATGCCCGCCAAACAACTAATTTAGCAATTTATTTAAGACTTAGTTTGAAAATAAATTTAAAAAAAAAAAGTTAGCATTTTTGTAGTTAGATTTTTAATTTTTTTGTTATTTTAATATTTTTGTTCTTTATAGTTTAAAATAAATTTAAAAGGTAACAAGTTAAATTTTTTTCATTTCAAAAAAAAAAAAGTCAAAAAACTAAGTAATTATAAATAAATTTTATTTTTCAGATTGTGAATTTGAGTGTTCAAAAAAAAAAGGCGCAGGAATCAAATAATCATTTTACAGTTCAAATTTGAATTTGATCAATTTTTTTTTAATTATTAGAAAACATGTCAATAAATATTTTTATTTTTAGGAATGCCAATTTACAGTTGTTTGGACACGTGTGTATTGGCTGTATTGGTTAGCCAATGGCATAACTCGTGAGTAATAAAGCAGTCATACCACCAAGGTAGTGAGTAGTGGAGTAGTCATACTATTACAAATCTGTTAAAAACGTTGTCATGAGTAGTGAAGCAGTCATACAATTACAAATATATTAAAAATGTGGCATGGTCAGATGTTTGCCGCGTGTCTTTATTTTGGATGTGCGACATGTGTCCAAACACCCCTCCAACATGAAAGTTACGTAAATTATATGAGAACATTAAAGTATGGTAAATTACACCTAGACCCCTTAAACATTATGCTAATTACACATAAATTCCTTAACATTTAAAAATTACATACACCTCACTTATTTTGAAGAGTTGATAACACTTGAACCCCTTTCGCCTAACGCTGCTAATTTATGTATTATAAAGGAAATTTTACCCTCAATTAATTAATTAAATATATAAGTATAATATAAGAATATATATGTGTGTATAGATGGCCTGTTTTCTTTTTGTCCGATTTGTCTAATCATCACCACCACCACCACTACCACTGTCTCTAGTCTAATTTCTCTCCTCCCTCTTCTACTCTGTCATCTTTTCACCTTTCAGATGCCAGCTGCTCCTCTCTCTCGTCTGGTAACCCTCTGTCCCTACCGCCTCCCCCAATTTGCGCCACAATAGTCTCAGTTCCAATTCTCTCGTCCAATCCCTCACCGCATCCTTGAAATTTGCATTATTGACACTGCGCAACCCAACGGCTACAAAACTCGAGTCCTTGACTAATTCAAAAACTTCACAAAGCTGAAAATTGCCATCATTGGATTTGGTAACTTCAGTCAGCTCCTTGCCAAAATCAAATTGAAACCCTAGATCTACTGATTTCTTGTGTTTAAGACCTAATTTCGATTTGATGATGGGTTTGGCTTGGTTCTGATCTGGTTTTTGGATAAAAAGATAGTGGTTTATATTTGTATATGAGTTTAGAATAACAAAGAAAAATGAGATGAGGTAAGGTTGTTTTGGAGGCCATTTATGGACTTTGTTGCTATTGGTGAGATACATAAGGGGAGAGAGAATGAGGGGAAAGACTATTTTGTGTGGAAATTACCTTCTACAGATTGTAGCACATTATTGCCTTCCTCAATGATCATTCTTCTATTTGACCCAACAACTATAAATCAACACCAAATAAGCAACCCAAAACAATTTCGCATAGAGAAAAACAGAGAGGCGGATTATTTTGTGTGGAAATTACTTTCTACAGATTGTAGCATATTACTAGCTTCCTCAATGATCACTCCCTTATATTGACCCAATTACCATAAATCAACAGCAAATAAATAAACCCAGAATAATTTTTAGGAGAGAGAGAGAGAGAGGATTATTTTGTGTGAAAATTACCTTTTACAGATTACAGCTCATCATTACTTTCCTAAATGATCACTCCTCTATTTGATATAACTACCATAAATCAACACCAAGTAAGCAACCTACAACAAATTCGAAGTTGAAGTTAGAAAGTTTATCTCTTACCATAAGAAAGGGATTTCAATTTTCCATTTTCAATTGACTCAACATTAGCACTTTCACTAGTGTTGTTGCCAATGTCATTCTTACTATTGCTTTCGTATACACCACCAAGTATCTCAACCATCCAACTTCTGGCTCGAGCCCTACCTTATTCGTTCATATCTGAATTCTGGCTCTCTTGATTCTCGGATCAAGACGGTGGAGACCAATGAGATTTTTGGTGTGCAGGTTGGAGGCCCCACCGGAGCTCATTGAGCAATTTAAGACTTCACCACCACCATCACTATGCCACCGGAGCTCTGCCCTTGATGGAAAGGGGTATCTGTGTCATCCACAATGGAGTCAAATGTGTCAAGCCCAAGCCAAACGTGGTATTCTTCCGTGTTGCAACAACAGTAGAATTTTTTGGGGGGGGGAGAGAGAGAGAAAAAAGAGAGGGAGAGAGCAGTTGAGGGTAAATTAGTATACTTAAAAAATTAGCTAACGTCACTATTTTGACAGAAAATCCTAACTGCATACTAACGGAAAGAGGTCTTTGTGTAATTATCTAGATATTGAGGGGGTTTATGTGTAATTTTTTAATGTTAAAGGGATCTATGTGTAATTATGTAAATGTTTAGGGGTCTTTAAAGTAAATAGATAATGCGAGACTTTGTTCATAGGGTAAAATACAAAATGAATATAATATATTAAATTGAATAGCATTTTCTTATCAAATAGACTATGATAAATATAATATTATATCATTAATAAAATAAATAATTAATTTAATTAGTATAAAATAACTTATTATTTTTATTGTATATAGTATTAAAAATAATTTTTCAATAATAATTGACTTAGATAATAGTCCAAAAATATTATTATTTTTAACAACAACCAACTTAGAGAGTCTATAAAAATTTAGTTTAAATAAAAATTTTAATCTATGAAAATTTCAATTAAGATATACGTAATAATCAACTTATAAATTATTTAAAAGACATTAAAATTCAATTTACATAAATTTATAGTATTAAATGGAAATTGTGATAAACTAAAATATTATTTCAAAAATATTTAAATTCAATTTACATAAAATTATAATATTAGATGGAAATAATGAATAACAGTTAATTAATAAACTAGATATTTTGAACTATACGTGTTCCAATTATTTATTAAAAATATTATTATTTTTAAATTATAGTATCAAGTGATGAGTAAAACTCAATTGCAATAATTATAATATTTAAATAGCAAGTGATAAGTACTAAATTATAAAATCTTTTAATTAATGTAGAATTGATAAGTATAATTACATTAAATTATTTATTATCCATTAAAATAAGTAATTTTAGTAGTTGAGTACCATTAGGAGACTATATAATTAAAACTTACTAACTAATTAAATTATTGATTCTCAAAACTATTTTAAAACTAATTATTAATAATTACATTCAAAGCATATATAATAATATTTTAATTACATATATAATTCTATGTATTTAAATTTAATTATTATCAATTGTTAAGCATAGTTAATGTTATTTTAATTTAATTGATTTAATTATTAGCAAAAATAAGTAGTTTTAATAATTGAGTATCATTAGAAGTATTAATTTTTAAATTTATTTTAAATAGTCAATAAATTATTAATAATTATATTCAAACATATATACTAATTTTTAATTACATTTAATTTTAATTATTTATTATTAAATATCAATTAAATAGATAAATTTTATTAATTTATTATCATTAGGAAGTCCATATATTTAAAAAGACGTTTAGAGTACCGAAAAATGAAATAAAGTGTGGTCTGGGTAACTTTTTGACATTTGACGCTTAATAATCAAATCACATTTTTTAGAGAAGAATAATGCTCTTAGAACAAATTTTCGTCAGTTCCAATGAATTTTGGCAAAATTTTTTTGACATTTGCATCGGAATATTAGATTTTAAATATGTTGGAATGGATTTTTGAATTCGTTCAAATGGATTTATGTTAGAATTTTTAAAAAGTTGTTAAAAATTTTTGGAATTTGTAAAAAAGTTTTTGAAGTTTGTAACAATGTTATTGCGGTTAATTACAAAAAAAAAATAATGTTATTGCGGTTTGTAAAAATATGTATAAATTTATAAAAATTTCACGAAATATAAGATGAGTAAAATGTGCTAGAGAGTTTTAGAAATTTTTAGAGATTTTCTGACATTTTCGGCACTCCACTTGCACTCTTAATTATAATTATTTTATACATTTTTTTGTTACATGTTAAACAATTTAGGTTAATCAGAATAGAAATAAACTAAAATTATTAAATGAAAGACTCGTCTACTTTTCATGATATGAAGTTATGGAAGAATTTACCCCTTCGGGGGTGGCCGAGTGGAAGTCGGGCTCGCCTTAGAGCTTGGGTCTCTTGAGGTTCCGGGTTCGACTCCCTCATGGGGGGTGGGTTACCGCTGTAATGGCGGGTGTCTAATGGCCTCCTCTCGGTCGTGCCGGTCAGTCAGGGCTTGCCTAGGCTGGTTAACTCTTCAGGGGCCTTTGCCGGCTAGGGTCCTGGAGCGTGCTTCGCCCTGTGCACATCCTAGTTCGGGATAGCGGCTGCGGACTTCCACGTACTAGAAGTTATGGAAGAATTTGAAGTTAAATTAAAATTATATTTTGAGAATGTAATTTCTGAAAGCATAAATTGAAATGCATTTTTAGAATGTAATTTTATTTAAAATTTTATTTTTAAACTTGTAATCATTAATTGTTTGCCAAGTAGGTTGAAAATATTCCAACAAATAACTTCCACAAAATCTACACTGACAGACCAAAGATAAAAAAAAATAATAATAAAAGTCTCAGAGGACAAAATCCTAACCGCACGCGCTGAATCGTCACGCGCCACCACCACAAAAATCACCCACCCAAACGAGCATCGATGCAAACCCTAAAAGTAACAAAAAACAGACGAAGAATCCAAAACAGGGAACACTCCACACTGCCCAGAAATTAAATTCATTCAAAGCCCAAAAGTTTCTTTTGTTCCCTGAAATCATTCGGATTTGCGTTTTGGTTCCTGAAATCATTCGGATATATATTGTACTTGGGCCACAAGCAGAAAAGGGAGACAAGGAAAATAAAAGGAAAAAAAACACAGCTCTTTTGTGCCGTTTGTATACGCATCGAACTCCCCCAAATCGTAGCATTCAATCGATTCCGCTGGCGATCAAGTGGAGGGATTGAGTTTCTGAGTTCTCTCGGTTCGATTGTTTACAGATTGGAGTTCGGTATAGGCAGATTCAATTTAATTGGTGTGATTGTAGATACTCTATTTGCTGTTTGATGATCAAGTGGGTTCAATGAGTGTCTGTGATTGTGTTCGATTGAGTTGGTTTGAGAGAAATTGGTTTCTGGGTTTTTGTGGGTTTTTGAAGTATTTTTGTGGGTCGAGGAGTTATTGGGGATTGCAGTGATATGTTGGACTTCAGGGAAGGTGGTTTGTTGGGGTAGGGTTAGGGTTTTGGGGGTAGGGTTAGGGTTAGGATAGCGGGTGCTATACAGGGTTGAAATGGATGACACTGAGCTTGAAGAAGGCGAGGCTTGCTATTACAAGGATGACATTAACATTGACCCAGATATAGCTCTCTCTTACATTGTAAGAGTTTACTTACGTTTTTACTATAATTTGGTTCCAATTATGTTTGCTCGGTTAATCCGTTAGGAGTCTTTCGCTTCAAACTTTTAAATTAGACTGAACAGTTTGGTGCTGCAAATATGTGGTGTTATGATCTAATATATTACTAAGTGGTGTTTTTATACAATTGTTTGATCAGAATCATTGAGAGAAGAGAATGAATAAACATCTTTGAATTGGAACTCGTGGAATGTACCTTAATTGGACTTAGATATACCATTGTGTTAATTGATATAAACTTTGTTCAGCTAATATGAATAAAAGAGAAAAAGAAAGAATTTGGTTCAAAATACATTGAAGTTTGGAAAATGTGCATGCACAACTAATATCTGGGGGAATTGTTTTATTGAATTTGGAGAAGTAGAAAAATCAAATTGTTGTAATTCTGCTGTAAAGTTTTGAACTTTATTGATGCTGTTGCTTTTTACCAGTATTTTAAGTTTTTTTTTTTTTTTTTTTTTGGATATGGTAGGTCTTGGTTACTAAGTAGTAGTACTTGTCACAATTATGCCTTGAAGTACGCTCTAATTGAGGATTAAATTTATAGTTTGCTATACTTTTCACTTGTTTTATATATACATACACAATAACTTGTGCTTTCTCTTTGGTCAAGGATGAGAAGCTTCAGAGTGTTTTGGGTCACTTTCAGAAAGATTTTGAAGGCGGCGTTTCTGCAGAGAATTTGGGTAAGTCACCTGCAATGGAACTTTGTGTTCTTGAAGAGAAGCATAACTGCCTCTCTTCTCCAAAATAATGGTTTGGAATTTACTTATTTTTGTCAGGGGCAAAATTTGGTGGGTATGGTTCTTTTTTACCCACATATCAGCGTTCTCCTTCAATTCGGTCTCATCCAAAGACTCCGGTGAGGGCTCAAAGTTTCAGCTCGCCCAAATCTCCTAATGTTTTGCCCATTGAGGTATATAGAAGAATTTCTTTTTCTGATTATTTGATGGATTGGTGAGGAAAAGAAATATCAACCAACTGTTTGTCGGCTTGGGAAATTGTAGTTTACTTCAGCATTGTGGGTTTTGTAACTATACAGGGTGCTCCCCAGAATTCTACAGCTCCCACAGAGTCAGCCCAATCTCTGAGGCGTGGTTCTGCTTCCCGCAGTTTACACTCATTACATACTGCAAGGGCCCCATTAGGGGATGTTTCAGCTAAACAAGGTTCGTGCTTTTCTTCTGCTCTAGAGACTGAAAAGTTGCTCCCAAAACTTGAACCTGTTTCAAATAAGCGGGGTAATCCAGCTGATCAGAGAACACTGAAAGTTCGAATCAAACTGGGTTCTGACAACAAAGCAAAGAAAAATGATGCAATTTATAGTGGCCTTGGGCTTATGTCTCCATCTTCATCGATGGGAAATAGCCCCGAGGAGAGTGGTGGGCCATCTGATTGTCAACAGAGCCTGGATGACTCTCCCAACAGAATAATTCAGGTAAATTTTCTATGTTTTCTTATAGAACAGTTCTATTAGTGTATGGACCTATAAGGACACAGATGTATTTACTGGTTGTCTTTTTATATTGGGGAACAGATTATGACATCTTTTCCGGTCCCTGGCGGCTCAGTGTTGTCACCTCTCCAAGAGAGTTTTCTATCCTTGGCAAGAAAGGCAAAGCTTTTGCAAAACAATAAGCCTGTTCCTGCCATCAAGAGTGCTCAAGAGCATTTTTCTGCAGCAGGTGATTCAGTTTCCTTGATGGGGGAAAGGAAAGTGTCAAAAGAGAAGAAAACAAAGATAGTGGAGAAGAGTGACAATTTGGTAGTATCGAACCAAGAAGCTAGAACAGATTTTGATGATAGCAGAACTAGCCTTCTGAAGCAAGAAGTTGCTATTGAAGCAAGAAATTCAGTAAATAAGACCCCAGTCTTGAAACAGTCTCTCTCTAATGACTCAAAGCTCAAGCCTCCATCTGGTTCAGTATGCAATGCTGTGGACAGTTGTAAAAGTGTTTCCTTGGATCCTGGGGTTCCTAGGGAGGCTGGGAGAAACATATCAGTGAAGAAGAGGGAGGTCATTAAGAATGGGATGGAAGACACATTGTCTACAGGCTTAGTTAAGGAGGAGTCTTTGGAGTCAATATCTGATCAAGAGGGTGGTAAGTATGAAAAGCCAGAAGCCAGAAGTAGTTCAACAGAGAAGATTGTTGATAGCAGATTAAGAAATTCTCACACTGTTGCGACTGATCTGAGGGAAGATGGCCAGAGCAAAGGTAATAAAGTTTCTACCCTATTTAAAGCTGACACCGACGTTTTCAAGTGCAAGAGAGATCCTACTATCAGGGCAATGGATCCTTCTAGACAGAAGGTTGGTCAGATAGCTACATACAATGAACAATATGAACTTGATATGTCTTATGGTGTGGGAAGATCTTCATCTGAAGGCAAAAAGAAGCCAAAGGGAAGCCAAAGTAATGGTGAACCGGCTTCTGAAGCACAAGAAAGCTTGATAGCCGAAGTATATGAAGTGCCAAAAGAGAAGAAGAAGGCCGGTAAAATGCATAAATCAAAGTCACAGAAGGATGTCCGAAAGGCCCATGATAACTACAGAGATTTGCTGCCTGAAACAGGAGTAGAAGAGATAAATAGCCAAATAAATTCATTGGAGCGGCCTTTGGGTGAGAGAGCAAAGGACTCTAAGCTCGAGGGTGTTGGGAAAGAGCAGTATGTACCCTTCGATAAATCGAAGGAGATATCTACTCATAATAAAGTTAGTACTCAGTTGACATCTGAAACTTCTTTGAAAGAGGTGATAAATGATGGCTGTCCTCCTGCCAAAGGTGTTACTTCAGAAATGGAACCGCCTTCAGTGGCTCCTGTAGTTATAGAAGAAGATTGGGTATGTTGTGACCGTTGTCAAAAGTGGCGCCTTCTGCCATATGGTACTAAGCCAGAGCAACTCCCTGAGAAGTGGTTATGTAGCATGCTTGATTGGCTGTAAGTTCCTTTTACTAGCACTTGGAAGTATTAGCATGACAACCTAGTTTATATGGTCTAGTAGGTTAATGTTTTTATTTGACTTTGCTGGTAATCCTCGCCGTCTTTGTTTCAATGCTCTCCCTTTTGTACACACAGGCAAACTGTCTTTAGTTTCACACATGCATGCACAGATGCCACCCTTGGAGCCTGAACATTTTACTTCTTGTCAATGTTCTCTACAGGCGTGGAATGAACCGCTGTGATATTAGTGAAGAAGAGACAACAAAAGCTCTCCATGCATTATATCAACTTCCACTTCCAGAGAGTCAAAATAACCTTCAACACCATGTTGACAGAAATGCAGCTGGAGCACCTTCAGCTGATGCCTGGCATTTTGACCAGAACCACCCAAATCTCAGTTATCATGGCATGCCTAATCCACGAAAGAAGAAACAGGGATCAAAAGAAATGCCTGGTAATGGTGGTCCAATACAGACTTTAGGCTCTACCAAAAGCCACCGACAAGATCCGTTGAAAAGCAGAAGCTTAAATGACATGAACCAGCCTATTTTGGAGTCCAATTTGATGAGCAACTCTCATGTTCAGCATTTGAGAAAGTCTTGCAACTTCCCTGTCGAAAATAATGCTCATAAACAAAAGGAGAAGCATGTAAATAATGGTATGTAAGAACTAATATGTTTATCATTCCTGTATGCTTCTTTATCTGAGACATGTTTTTCTGAGCAAACATGTTTTCAGGTGATGCCAACCTTAAAAAGCCGAAAAGCAAGAGAGAAGCTGACCATTATGGGTATGGGACCACAAAGAAGATCAAGACTGATGTTGCATTTGATGCTGATAAGTACTTGACTACAGAACATAGTGGGAACGCTGATAAGAAAAGTCGTGGTTTGCCAACTAAGGCAGCCCTTAATAGTATGGAGAAACACTCCGAACACTCTTACTCCAAGGGTGCAAAGTCTGACGAGAAGGAAAGGGTACAAATTTCTACGAAGAAAGGGGAAGAACAGGCTTCAGTACCACTGCATACTGGGTCCTTGGATGTAAAAACATATGATGATAGAGAAATATCTCTGAAGAAGAGGAAGCTGAAGGATTGGCGGGAAAGTCAGAATCATGTAGAGATATTACGAAATAATGGGAATCGTCTCCCTGAAAGTAAGGTCTATGTAAAGGAAGAGTCTAGTGATAGTGAATTCCGGAAGGCAAAGAAATCTAGATTGTCCAGGGCAGAGGGTAAAGAGTCCAGTACAAGTAAGGATGGTGATAGGTTAAACAAAAAAGGCATGGTGACCAGAATCTCCTTGTCAGGTGGTAGAGAAAATCCAGTTCAAGATAAGGAAGAAGTCAGGAGTATTGGGAAGGATCACCAGCCAAGTAATCACAAATCAAAGATTGCATCTAAACCAGCTTCTGATGATATAGATTCGTTGAAAGGGGATTTGGGATCTGATCAATTTTCAAGGGCAGCCACTTCAAGCTCTTCGAAGGTTTCAGATTCCCGTAAAAGTAGAGCCCACCTTACAGAAGCAAAGGGCTCACCTGTAGAATCAGTTTCCTCATCTCCCATGAGGACTTCCAATTTAGAAAAGCTTTCACATTCTGGAAGGGGCATGTTGGGGAAAAATGCTGCAAGGAATGGTGATCTTATTGTGATGGATGGGCCTGGAAGGACCTTAGATGGGGAAGGTAACATTGAAAACAGTCGATCTGGGAGAGCAAGGATGGGGAAAGTATCTGTTGTCTCACATTCAGAGTCTCTTGGATTTCCTGTGCTAGATTTTCGGGACAAGGACAATGATGCTAGTCAAAAGTTTGGTGGAAAATCTAAATCAAGTGTCAGATCTTTTGAATTTCGGAATAGCCCTTTAGTTAACAGTGATGCAGATAACTTGGAGAGCCCATTTCCAGGTAACCTGAATGCTTCAAACCATTGCCACAATGAGGATAGATTGACCAAGAACCATTATTACGATAATTCTTCATTTTCGGAGAAATCTGGAAAGGTTTCCTCTCTGCTGTCCAAGGAGAAGGAAAGATGTTCTGCTAATTTTGAAAGAATTAAGGTGAAAGGATCTAATCCCCCTAGTGAGATAGATGTATTGAATCCGAAGCGGAGTCTGATGAATGTGGTGGAGAGTAAAGCACACCATGTTTTATCGCAAAATGAAGAATCAAATCATTCGAAGTGTAGGAGTAAAAATATTAAGGATGACAAGAGGGTTTCTGGAAAATGGGAAAGTGACAGCAACAGAGAGAACCAATTAGAATTCATGGAGCATGACGGTTCAGCTGTGAAATTGGGTGCACTTTGCCACAAAGATAGCGGGGTAACTGGGGTTCCCCCTCAGCAGGGTCTGATTCAGGATTTTGAGGGTGAAGTTACTGAGAAAATTGATGCAAACGAAATGGAGTTGGGGGGTGGGAATTCACAAGCATTCCCACATCATGCAGGTAAACAAGGCCCATCGGCTCATGTTCCCCAATCAGTATCACTATTGGGGAAAGGAAATGTTCTTGATGCCACTGATTCTGCTGGCAATGGTGACTTATCAAAGGTGTTAAAAAGACCTACAAATGCTGTTAATCCCCTGGGATATCCTGTCCCTGATCAGCGTGCTTTCAAGGATGCCCCAAGTCCTCTGAGAAGGGATTCTTCCAGTCATGTTGCTATTAATGCCTTGAAAGAAGCTGAAAATCTCAGAGATTATGCTGATCGTCTTAAGGTTCTTCTAAATTGCTCTTTATCTTGGCTACTTTTCTTTTTCCTTTTCTCTGGGAGATTGATATGCTGGTTTTACTTTTCTTATGCTCTTTACTCTTGATATGATTTTATATTGTAGGGCTCTGGGTTTGGTTTTGAATGTAATGAGGCATATTTCCAAGCTGTGTTGAAGTTTCTTCATGGTGCTTCACTTTTAGAAGCCTGCAATGGTGATAGTAGTAAACATGGGGAGATGTCTCAAATGCAAATCTATGCTAGCACTGCCAAACTTTGCGAGTAAGTATGTTTTTGTTTTTGTGTGGCAAGTACATTTCTCTTGATTTAGTGAATGCAATTAGTGTCAACATATCATTTCAGTCTTGGGAGGATCTCTTACTTGCTTTACTTAATTTGGACACTATAGCAAACTGCTCATGTTTCTGTGTAATTTTTTCTAAGCCAAACTTAGTGACCACCTTTCTTGGCTCTTTTTCTTTATTTTATTCATTCTAGTTAAGTAATTGCTTTTTATGATTTGATTTTCTTTTCTTTTTGGGGCTGTGTGCAGATTTTACGGTGTTTTATTTATTTATTTATTTTTTTTGGGGGGGGGGGTGTTGGTTGTGAGCAACTTTATATTCTTTGAGAAACAATCCTAGATTTGTCTTGGGTGTACCTTTATGTGAGGTTTCTGGCATGGCGGTGTTATCTATTTTTTATTGCAGTTTACTAGTATTTATAGAGGGCAAAACCTCCATTGTGTGCTGGATAGTAGCAAACTTTTCTTCCTTTTATGGTTGGGGGAGGTGGAATAGTGTAAGCTACTCTTCCTAATATTGAGCTGTGTTGATATTGATGGCATTGTCATGTTTATTTAAAGCTTATTTGTCCAAGTATTACTGGTTTTATTATTTGCATTTTGTGTATCCTGTGGTTCACATCACAACCTTAAACCTATATCAAAGATCAGGAGTTTGTTTTGATTGACTATTTGGTTAGCACGGAAATGGAAATATCTTTGAAAAACTTTGGAGATATTTTCGAAGCTGCTCAAAAATATGAAACTATACAATAATGTTTAGTTATAAATTAAAATCTATCTAAATATGTAAAAATTTTATATTAAATTAGTTAAACAATTTAATATTTTAGTACATTATGTAACGGTTAATTTGTTTTGATGGAATCATTAGATATGTTTATTTCACTAGTGTTTCATTCTTGTTTTTTAGGAAATAGAAATACTTCGACTGCTTTGAAGAGTATAAGTGAGGTGTTGAGATATAAGTGAAGGATATAGAAGGGAGGAATTAATATTATCGAGGTTTAGATTTTTTTTGAGTAGGGAGGAGAAGTTTGTGGTGGAATCATGAGAGGAGAGGCAGTGGACTATTTAAACACTTCCCTCCAAGAAAAAGTTGGGAGAAAATGGAAGGGATGCTATGTTACATTAACTCGAGTACGGGTATATGTTTAAAAGTCGGATCCATCTATTTTCTTATTTAAGGATGACAGTTATAATATTTATGTATTGAATATAACTATTTTATTTTGTAAGAGAATATGGTATTCACATGGTGCAATTGAATTATTTCATGCAAATAAAGCTTGCGCATAATTATGTGCCAAAATTGAATTTGTAACTATTTTTGTATGGATGTTTAATTATACATACATGAATGCATATACTAAATCTTTCTCAAGCGTTCTTGTCCAAGTGTCAAGGGTAATTCATATATTTAGAAGCGTCCATGGAACTTAATGGGATTTGGGAGATCCTACATGCTTTCATTTTGATTGTGCATGGATCTAGAATGGAGTCACCATGTGGTAGATATGAGGTTTACTTATGCATCATTGTATCCTTTTGTTTGACTTCCTCCTGAACTCCTGTAAAACTTGCAGAATCTGTGCCCTTGAATATGAGAAACGCCAAGAAATGGCTGCTGCTGCATTGGCCTATAAGTGCATGGAGGTAGCATACATGAAGGTTGTTTATTGCAAAAATTCCAGTACAAATAGAGATCGGCATGATTTGCAAGGAAGTTTACAAATGGTTCCTCAAGGTATGAATGGAACCACATAATGTTTAGATACACATGAAGTTTTGTGTTCCTGTGAAATGGCTCACTTCCCTAATTTATGCTCATCATCTTGGTCTAAGGAGCAAATGTTGCCAGCCACCATGCACAAGTAGGGGGTGAATGTTCCACAAATTCACCACAATATTTTTTTCTATTCCATAAAAGTAATTTTAGCCATAATTATTGGAGAATTTACAGGAAATCCGCCCTTTCATCTTATTTTGTGTAAGATCTGAAATAAGCCCATTTTGTTTCCAGCAGCATCTGAAATGCATTAATTAATAGGGCTAATCACACTTTACCCTTTTGGGGTTTGGCCCAAAAACACACGACCCCCTCTAGTTTAAAAGTCAACACGCGACCCACTCATGATTTGGACTAAGTGCACATAAATTGTATTTGTGTTTTGGTGCAACTTCTAATTGAACAATGTAGGTTAGATAATGTTCTTACTGATGTCACATTTCATCTATCATTTGCTTAGGCGAATCTCCATCATCTTCTGCATCTGATGTTGATAACTTAAACAATCAAGCAGTGGTGGATAAGACTGCTTTTTCCAAAGGCATTGGTGTTCATGCTGGAAACCATGTTATTCTTGCTCGCAACCGTCCCAACTTTGTTCGACTGCTTGACTTTGTAAGTAGATTAGTACACAATTACTGCCTCATTTATTTGCACTTGTGTGTAAACTGGAGAAACATTTATGGTCTGAAATAATTCTACGTGTGGTCATATGCATGCCATGCACTCTGCCACAACATTCCATGATGGCAATGAGTATCTTGATCAAGGGAAGGAAATATGAGGATATATGTGGACTAGGGATTGACTGATGCCTGCATTCGTTGTACTCACTGAAACTGCACTACGCAAAAATTGGCCTCAATTGTAATTTGCACATGCTGCCTCATTTAATCAACGATGTTTTAGAAATCTCGGTTGAATTGTGAGATGATCAGAAACTTAAAAGAGGGATCTCGAGTCTAAATTTCAAGCATATAGGAGTAGTTACTGCTTGTTTTATACATGCTTACAGGTGATACTTGTAATTAATACATTCAGGGGTCAAACCTTGAGATAATTGGTTAAGCCCATATAAGTTTTGTTTGTGCACACACTATTCCTTGTAACCATGCTTCTTCATGGGATGATACAAGAGAATGAATATTTCAGCATTTGATCGTTTTGCAGACAAAGGATGTAAATTCTGCAATGGCGGCCTCCAGGAAATCCCAGAATGCTTTTGCAGCTGCTAGTGTAATCCTGGAAGAGGCTCAGAATAAAGATGGTATTATTTCTGTTAAGAGGGTCATTGACTTCAGCTTCCAAGATGTGGAGGAACTAATACGTTTAGTACGGCTTGCAATTGAGGCCACCAGCCGCCAATGTTTCAGTGGCATTAAAGATTAAGCGAACCTTGTATATAGCATGCTTATCTGCTTTATTTCCTCAGCAAGCAGGCATGAGGATAATGGGAAAAAGAATGGGGTCCCAGACTTGCACTCGGAATCATGTGAAGAGACAGGATAACAACGGCTCATCACCTTTCTGTACATGTGTACAAAATGCAAATGATTTGCAATTTTTGTTATGTGTTAGTGAATTTTTCCAGCATTTTTTTTTGACATAAGTTGAGCATAATGTGCTCACCCTTGATTACAGGGTGGGGTGGGGAAGGAGAATATATACAGTTTAGTTGTCTGGCAAAGACTTGGAGGTTACGTGAGAGTGCGGTTTTAAATTTTTAGGTTCCATCGTTTTGGAGCTAGAGGAAGATAGTATAAATAGAGAGTGAGCACCTGTAGTTAACATAATTGAGGAGATTCAAGTTCTAATTTAGTTATTGCTGGCCTGATCAAATGGGGACTCTTTATGTTTTGTTACCATGTATTTTATTCATTTTTTTTAATGGAATAGAAAGGTCAAGTTTGTGTAGTTAGCTTCCTATTTATATATATATATATATTATATTTATAACATTATTGAGTTTTGCTGCCATTTGATAGAATACAGTGGCGCCGTGTGATCCATGTAGCCGACCCCACCTAGTGGGATAAGGCTTATGTTGTTGTTGTTGTTGTTGTATTGAGTTTTGCTGCCCCATTTTTCTTTTAAACAAGTCTGACACCCTGCAGCTCCTTCAGTATGCAAATGCTTTGAATCTGAGAAATAGAGATTTTTCAGATGTTTCAATTTCTGGTAACTATTATCTTCTTATTATACTTAAAGGGCTAAAAACATTTCTTGTTCTTTATTTACAGCGTATACTTTTTTTTAATTATTATTATTTTTGTGCAGGTTGTTCTAATGGATAATTCTCTTTTTGTCGGAAAACTTGGATTTCAATGAACTGTGGGAAGCTTAAAGAAATTAGTTAACCGAGAACTGGAAACGTTCAGGTCGGCGTGGACTCCATACATAGCAGGAAATGTTGGCTTCAGGTGAACTATTTTCTTTGTCCATGGCTGATTTGGTTTTTCCTTTATGCATTGAGCAATACCATGCTATCAGAAAACATTGCTAGAATAAGCTATCAGAATGATGTGGAAATCTTGTGTATCTGTATTACTTATAAATGAAAATAGCCAGTGAGATGATTTTTAATTTCAAAAATGCCATTCTCACGTCATTCTGGTAATTTTGTGGTAGATTAGCATTTTCCTCGTGCATTTCAAGGACTTTATTGGCTTTTTCATAAAATCTTTTCTGGTGTGGTTATATTAGCTGCAAGAAAGTGTTTCTCAGTGGTGATATAAACAGCCATTGATACCATTGGAACCTTTTTCAGGATGAACTTGATGATCTGGTGGTGTCTACCAAGTTGAAAGATTTTCGCTGGAGTGTGGATTTCTGGCCTACGGAAACAAACAGCCCTTTATGTCAATTTTCTTTTGATTAGTGTTTCTCCAGTAATATCATTTAGACAATTTTTTTTTTTTTTTAAATTTTTTTGGCTGACTAGGGGCTCTGTTTGTTTTGAGGTAAAATGCTTTTTTGAAAACAAATTTATTTATATTTTGAAAAAATATCGTTTTTTTTTTAAATATGAGTAATAGTGTTTTTTTTGAAAAACATCTTAAATTGAAACAAACAGGGTCTAGAGAGAGATTAATGTATCGTTTTGTTACAATTTTTATATGTGAATTAAGCTGTATATTGCGGTGGTGTTTAATTCTATTGATTTTTGTCTGGATGTTATATATATATATATATATATATCTATACATATAAAAGTGATACGTGATGAGATTTATTTGGAAAAATTGATGAAAAATTAAAATTTTAGTTGAAAAAATTTGATAAAAATTAGAATTTTTTGATAATCCAAACACCTTATGAGTGTGAGTAACATCAAATTTTACAAGTTGTTTGTCCCACAAAAGAATGAATCTGTGATCAATGTGGTTTTTTCTGAAGTGAGTTTTGTCATTTTTAAATATTACGAAGGGGACAAATCATAGTATAAAGAATTTTTAATCCTTCCCTAGTTGTCCCTGACACTGGTAAAGGGGCATTGACCATTGCCATTGCTGGTATGGTGCTTCACTCACGGCCCTCTCCCCTTACTCGACCATGCACCAAGCTACATCGACAATCTGGCAGAGGACAAGCTCATTACCTTCATCATTGTTCCCTTTCACAAACACCAGCCAGTCGACGGGGGAATGAAAGTCACCAACCCCAAAATTCAGACGCTGAACCAGAATGTGCTGGCGAGCGCGCCTTGTTCCGTGGGCATTTTAGTGGACAGAGGCGGCGCGTGTCCAGTCTCTGCTGGCGGCGGCAGTGGCAGCAGCAGCTCTATGGCCACCTTGGCGTCCCACCAAATTGCTGTCCTCTTCTTCGTCAGCGGACCGGACGACAGAGAAGCGATCTCGTACGCGTCGACGATGTCTGAGAATCCGCGAAAGTCTGTTGGTCATTTAGAAAACCAAAGTACAAAGACAACAAGAGCAAAATATTTTTTTGAGGCCGCAGAAGACTGATTTTATTGAGCAACAAATTATCTGTTTATACAGCATAATAAAAACTGAATTATAGAAAAATCTGCTACATAACAACTAAGTCCTAAAAAATATAACATGATAAATGATCATAATCTTAACACCCATTTGACTTCTTTATTACCTAAAAAATAGCAACAAATAAAACTGATATGCAGCAATCGATCTATTAGCAGCTTCGTGAGTCATCCAATCAACAAACCCCCTCGCTGTTAGTCGCCAACCTGAGACAGTTGTCCATACTCCCCCCCAAATACCCCATTTCCTTCATTCCACTACTAAAAATGCTGGATTTGTTGGCCGTCTAAAGTGGTCGAGAAAAGTCTTTAAAACGGTTGAGAAAAAGTTCGTTGACTGCCTCACGGCCGCTAATAAGTAGTCGCATACGCTGGGGTCGAGAAAAAAATATTTGAGGCGGTTGACAAAAGCTTCGTCCGTCCAAAGTGGTCGACAAAAAAATTTTTTTCCATCTCCCTCATGCCGGTCGGATGAGGTCTTTCTTGACCGCTACTAGGCGGTCGACTAAAGCGTTATTCCTTAAAAAAAGGTAGTTTCATGTTAAACTAAAAGAATAACTGTACATTTATATAACAAAACTTGTGTATTGATTATACCTGTATATATACTAAGATGAAATTAAAATTATCTAACAAAAATTGTAAATTTTTACAAAATATATAGCAAAATACACATAATATTGAAGGGTTTAATTAAAAACACTTTGAAAACAAAACAACGTCCCCGTGCATCCTTTGTAATCGACCTCAAATCCATTTGCGAACCCATCGAACCTGAAAGGCACAAAATAATTATATTAAAAATGGCGTATGTTTTATTAATTTAAGATCCAATTCGTAAAATAATTTGAAGTGTGAATATTTAAATATAATCAAACTTAAATGTCGAGTTGATCGTACTCGGGGCATTTTTGGGGCTGCCGTGAGTTGAGCTCAAGTCTGTCTGTTCCCACAGTGTCTAAATGACTTAGACTTAAACTTAAATGACTTACACGTGAAGTTTGGTCTACAATAGACCCCGTTTGCTGAGTTTGAAGAGTCGAAACCCAAGTTTTGCTCGCTATAAACCTTAAGTGTAGACTTGATCCCACCCAGGGACATCACGGGCCCGTTATGACTCAGATTCAAGTCTCGTCTATTCCCACATACTCTAAATGACATAGACTCGCTACACGTGAAGTTTGGTAAGCAATGGATCCTGTTTGCTTGGTTTGAGGAGTTGAAACCTAAGTAACACTTAAGTCTTAAGTGCCGACTAAATCTTACTCGGGGCCATTGTGAGCCTGCCGTGACTCGAATTCAAGCCTCGTCTATTTCGACAATCTCTAAATGATGTAAACTCACTACACGTAAAATTTGGTATGCAACAGACCCTGTTTGCTTAGTTTGAAGAGTTGAAACCTAAGTAGCTGACACTTAAGCCTTAAGTGCCGACTCAATCCGACCCGGGGCCATTTCAACCCCGCTGTGACTCAGATTCAAACCCCGTATATTCCCATAGTCTCTAAATGATCTAGACCCATTACACGTAAAGTTTGGTATGCAACGGAGCCCGTATGCTCGGTTTGAGGAGTCGAAACCTAAGTAGTTGACACTTAAGCCTTAAGTGTCGAATCCATCCTATCCGGGGCCATTCCGGCCCCGCTGTGACTCAGATTCAACCCTCATCTACTCCCGCAATCTCTAAATGACCTACACTCACTACACGTGAAGTTTGGCATGTAACGGAGCTCGTTTGTTCAGTTTGAGGAGTCGAAACCTAAGTAGTTGACACATAGGGCTTAAGTGCAGACTCCATCCTACCCGGGGCCATTCTAGCCCTGCCGTGACTCAGATTCAACCCTCGTCTACTCCCACAGTCTCTAAATGACCTACACTCATTACACATGAAATTTGGTATGCAACGGACCTTGTTTGTTCGATTTGAGGAGTCGAAACCTATGTAACTGACACTTAAGCCTTAAGTGCCGACTCAATCCTACCCGAGGCCATTTCAGGCCCGCCGTGACCCAGATTCAAGTCCTGTTTGTTCTCATAGTCTCTAAATGATCTAGACTCACTACAGCTTAATGGATTGTTTGTCAAACCTTATTAACCCAGCAGATTCAAGTCTTGTTTGTCAAACCTTATTAACCCAGCTTAATGGATTGTGACGTGATTTAACCTATTCTCTGAGGTATGGGTCCGAAAGGTTTTTGGGGGTGGCGAGGTCTTGGATTTGGCGATTTTGGGTGTCAATTCCAGTGTAGAGAATGGCTGGTTTGTTCCCTGGAGGAAGGAAGGTTGCGGAGCCAAACCAGCAACTGTTGATGTCAAATTGATGAGATGGGTAGAGGGCTGCAGGATGGGATTTCCAGTTGATGAGATCAAGAGATGTGGAATGACCCCACACTATGTCAAAATTTAAATTTGAGATGCTGGAATTGGTTTTATGGAGTTATTTTGTGCTGTTTTTGAAGATGAATGTCTTTACTTTTTATTTTATCTTTTTATATAATTATCAAATTCATTTCCTTTATGAGCATGAAAATTGGAACCTTTTTCAACTCGCATGAGCAATTGTCATTGAGGAGCTTGGTAAGATTTTTTTTTTTAATTATATTACAGTAGAATGTTTCTATACATGCTTTATCAATGAACGGAAGGAAAGGGAAGATGACTTCTTTTGGTAGGATTTGCCGGCCCTAAGATGGGACCAAAGACCCTAATCTATCTATAGTGTTTGTTGAGTCGTGAATACATACCCACATTTTCACATAACAGTGCCAATCAACTGAGGACCCACCAATTAGCGTAGACACAATAAGAGGAAGAGAGAGAGAGAAGGATAGAGAGAGAGAGAGAAATCTATAGACACAGAGAGAGAGAGAGAGAGAGCTTATCTCGCAGGAGAAAACCTGCCGGTGCGGCGAAATGGAGGTCGTCGGACGGGCGGTGAATGGGGGTGTCAGACAGAGCGCGCGGAGAACTGAACAGAGCGCAAGAAAAAGTGAAGTTCGCGAGGGAAATAAGGGGGTTTTTGGGGGGAATATTTTGGGGGGAATATAATGGACTTTCCCGACCGCCTGAAGCTGTCGTGATTTTCGAAAGAAGCGGCCGGCCGTCTTGCTTTTCTCAACCGCCAGAACGCAGTCGTCCGCTGGCTTAGTCGCGGTTTCCTCCTTCTGTAGTAGTGTTCTCCTCTCCGGTTCCTTCAAAAAACTCGCCGCCCTCACTCCCTCGTCGAGACGATGACACATCTCCGGCATAGAAAATGTATGTCCAGTCCTCGATCTCTATCCAACTACAACCCGGTTCTTTATAGACTCTATTGCGCTTCACTTCAGAACGAATGCTTGCTATTAGCATTCTCCCACCTCCCAGCCGACGCGCAAAGTGCTAAATATTAAATCATAAGCAGCTGCTACTTTTTGGTTTGATTTGATGAGCCATTTACTGGCTTCAGCAGCAATATCTAATCTCCCATGCATGTAACCTGCGAGCTGAGAGAAGTGTTCTCCACAATGCAATCCCCTCATTTGGTTTCACTTGAATAGATTTTGCTATTCATGAGATGGTTAGTGGAGAAGGCATCATTTGGGAATCCAAAATTCTTTAAAATTCTTTCTGCTGTTTGAATTGTAACGGGAAAAAAATTACATATAATTTGAGAAGTTAAAAATAATTAAATTAAAAAGTTAACATGTTGATGAATAATTTTTATTTTGTTATATTTTTAAATCTCAAATAATGGCGTGTTTGTTTCTTATATTATTTTTATCTATCCTTTTGTTTTTATTTTCCTTTGCCATTTCTTTTCATGTACCATATCTTTTCGTTTGCCGCATCGTTAAATCTAGAGACACCCTTGAGGCTATTCACATGTAAGGGTGGATACGGGTCCGACAAAGGGATGCGTTTGGAATTGTATAAAATAAAATAAAATTGTAAAAGTAAATATTTCGTAATTCGTACAGTGAGTAAAGAATTTAAATTTTATTATCTCGTAATTCGTATTTGTAGAGATTTGTAAGATTTTATTTTGTTTTGTTTAGTTCAAAATGGAGCGAAATTGAAATCTTAAGTCTGGCTCGACCTAATTTTTTTTTTTTTTTGGGAATTCAGGTGGACTGAGTTTACTTTTAAATTTTATGTCGATATTAAATTCTATCCATTAAAAAGATATAATAGAATTTTAAAATATTTCACCTCATTAATGGCAAAGCTTTTTTTTTTTTTTCTTTAAATTATGTATCGTTTAAATAAATAAAATTTATATGAAAATAAAAAAATCAATTTAGATATTAAATTATAAGAGGTATAAATAATATATATATATATAGTGTATTAATTTAAATGTGATCAAAAGACGTCATTTTTTTCTCTAATTTTTTTCTCTAGTTCGGCCGGAACCTAGCCCATATCCACTTCTATGCACGCATTTAATTTACCTATTCGATTCATGAATTTTGTAGATGATTCACGAGTCCAAAATTTACAAGATGAGTTGAATGTATATCTGTCATGTCTTGTTTTGAGAAAATTCCTTGTCAGTCCAAAATTTATATAATAAGACCGGATGATTTTTGAAATTTTTTTTTTTCATAAACTAAGATTTAACGGTTAAAAATTATTTTTTTTCTTTTATTCAATGATTGAGATCATTTTTATAATTTTAACTTCCTACTCAATTTTTATTTTAGTGAATCCCACCACTAATTATCTCACAAGAGAGTTTGAACATTTTAAATTTCAACATATTTCAAAAGTGAAGATCATGTACAAAATCAAAACTGTCAATTTAAATTCCACCCAATTATGATTTTTAGGAAGTTGAACTTTTTAAATTAAAGTATCACAATTTGTGTTTCGTTCATGAAACTTATCAAAAATTAATTGGGGAGAGAAAAAGAGAGAGAGAGTAAAACACATATAGTAACTGGTAGAACCTAAAGTTTTGGAGAAAAAAATTAAAATCCATAAATTATCATATTTTTTTTTATTTGAACTTTTTGTCTAAAATTTTAATTATATAAAAAATTTAATACTAATTTTGTTTAGAGTGCCATAGGTACGGATTATTACTGGTAAATAAACAAGTCATGTTTGAAGTTTTGAACACAATTCAATATGAAAACATGACTTTCATGTTTTTAAACGTGAATATAAGCGGGGTAAATTAAATATGCTCTGCTAGCATGAAAATTCATCCCACCGAGAACCTAATAAATCTTTCCTCTGCAAATGGGTATTCCTTTAAGATGATGGCTAACAATATAAGTACAAAATATATGAAAATGCAATGTATTATGATCACCAAAAGTCCCTGCAAGTGCAGGAACCTTCTTTAAAATGATGAAATCTATTCACATCTCTAACAACAAAATCTCTCTCTACAATCACACTAATCATCTTGAAAGCCTCATGACAATCCTGGCACATTCTCAAGTTCTTCATCACTCTAATAGTCACTCCTTTAGGTACACTTATCAACCCAAAACCCAAGGCCAATCTTTCACTGTGGAGACCAACTATTTCCCCTCTGGTTTCTTCTTCCACATCAATAAACACAAGCCCCTCGCTCCCTCCCACATACCCCCTTTCCTTCATTCTCCTCTCCAGTTCCTTCAATAAACTCACCACTTCACCACCTTGCGGACACGATGACACATCTCCCGCGTAGAAAATGTAAGTATAGTCCTTGATCTCCACCCAACTACAACCCGGTTCTTTGGAAACTCCATTGCGCTTCATTTCAGAACGAATGCTATGGACATTCTCCCACCTCCCAGCCGATGCATAAGTGTTTGATATTGTAACATAAGCAGCTGCTACTTGTTGGTTTGATTTGATGAGCCATTTACTGGCTTCAACAGCAATATCTACTCTCCCATGTAACCTACTAGTTGAAAGAAGTGTCCCCCACAATAGAGCCCCTTCCTCTGGTTTCACTTGAATAGATTTTGCCATCTCATAAGCCTCATCGAGCCTGCCAGTTCTGCCAAGCATGTCAACAACACAAGTGTAATGCTTTGTATTGGGAACTATCCCGTACTTATAGAACATAGAATTCAAGTGTCGGAGGCCTTCATCGACAAGACCCGAATGACTACAAGCATGCAGGATTCCGATGAAGGTAACATCATTGGGACATACTCCTTTTTCTGTCATTTCTTGAAAGAGTTCGAGGGACAATTTACCTAGGCCGTATTTTGCAGCTCCCACAATCATTGAAGTGTAAGGAATTACAGATGGATTCTGAATTTTGTGGAAGACCTTGTTAGAATAAACGAGATACCCGCATTTTGCATACATATCAACAAGTGCAGTTGCAACAACATCATTTGAATCATGCCCTCCGCGAACCACAGCTCCATGTGCGACTTTCCCAGTCACCAGCCTGCCTAAGCTTGCACAAGCATTGATCACACTGGCCAGCATAAAATGATTGGGACGATCCAAGGTTGAACTGTTGAATTCTCTGAACAATTCAAGGGCACTGTGGCCTCGCCCATTTTGAGCATATGCTGTGATCATTGACGTCCAAGAAACAATATTTGCGCAACCCATTGAATCAAAGACCCGGCGAGCTTCATCAACGTCGTTGGATTTTCCATACATGTCAATAAGTGAAGAACACACCACAAGGTTAGATTGGAAACCAAAAATCTCAACCTGGGCGTGGACCCTCCTGCCACTTTTGAGGTCAGCAAGCATTGAACAAGCCTTCACAATTGTTGCAAAGGTGAAAGCATTGGGCAGGACCAAACTCAATGCCATGCTTCCGAACAGCCGAAGAGCTACTCGGGGTTGACCCGTGTCATTATAACCAGCCATGAGTGAAGTCCAAGAGACAACATTTGGCTCAGGTATTTCAGCAAACAGCTGGTGCGCCTGCTCAATTCTCCCAAGTCTAACGTAGCCATTCATGAGATGGTTGATCGTGAAGGTGTCATTTGAGAATCCAAGTTTTAGGAGGCTGCTGTGGGTGGAGATTACGGAGACATGATCTTTACAATCTTGAAGTTGCTCAACTACATGGGTCTTGGTGTGGAAGTGTGGCAGTTTATTTTGGCGGGAGAGGAAGGAGGATGGAAGGGCAAAATGGAGATTTCGGGTTAACATCTTATTATTCATTAGTTACAAAATGATGGGTTGGTATAGTTGGGATGCTTGCCTGCTCAAACGATGACGGAGAGTTGAGCTGTCTTGTATATATATATATATATATAGTCCCTTTAACCATAAAATACTATCAACTAATTGAAAGTATAGCTCTTGAAAATGAGGAGGCATGACAAGTAATGAAAATTTAAGCATTAACACACTTGGTATCAATTTGATTATGCAAGTTTTAATTGTAAGCTCTTTTTATAAACCAATGAAAGCAGTGGACGACATATTCCTTAACGGTAAAAATTCGAAGAGGTCGTAGTTTTGAAATTTTGAAGCTTTCTCCTTTAAAGATCATTCGCATAGACAATATATTGGTCTAGTTCGTAGATTTTTTTGTGGGTGGCTTACGAACCCAAATTTAATTTTTAAGAATGGACTCAATGTCTCTTCATCCTAAAACAGATTGCTTATCACCAAATAAATAAATAAACAAACGATTAATGATTAAAACCTTGAACACAATTTAATATGACATATATATCTATAAATGTAAATATAAACACATCTATAAATTGAATATGACATGATTTAATAATATATATATTGCACATTCAATAGTCATTTTGGAATTGAAAAAGTAGAATTTTTTCAAATTTAAAGTAGTCTTAAATGGTAAAAAGGTATTTTAATATTTACAAATTTTTAACAAAAAATTGGATGAGGGGTCATTAACCAGACATCGGCTAAGCAAGTTAGTGCAGAGAATTGCCCCGAAAGGGGTAGTCGAGTTGGTTCGGATGGCGGACTGAAAGGCCTGGGACCAATAGGTCCCGGGTTCGACTCCTCTTGGGGGCAGTTCTTCCTCTAATTGTGGAGGGCGATCTAACAGCCTTCTCGGCTGAGCCGGTTAGCCAGGGCTTGCCTAGGCTGGTTTACCACCTCGTGGTTCTTTGCCGGCAAGGGCCACGGGGCGGGTTTCACCCAATGCGCACCTATTGGTAGCGCCTGCGAGCTTCTCCTCGACCCCAGAAGTTGTTGCGGAGAATTGCTTGAAAACAAGATTAGGAAGCTTGACATAGAGATAGTTAAATTTGAATCAGTTTGTATTTATTAAATAGTATCTTAAGTTCTTGTGGTTTGCACAGAGATAATATACTTCTTGTGGTTTAGACAGAGATAATACACGCAATCTTACTCGAATTAATTAAAAAAAGTTGTTTTCAAATATTAAAAATTTTGAGTCGCAAAAAAATAAAAAAAAAATAACTAAATAAGGGGAAAGAGTTGGCAGCTGTGAAGTAACCTTGGCACAGTGAAGGCTCATCCTCCAATTTGTACCCATTCATTTAATAATTGGCATAGCTGTGACTTGCATCGGCACATAGCACATGGCCAAACTCTAGCAGCTCATTGTAGATCAAGCTGGGGTCATATAGAAATCCCACTAGTACTGCTATAGGTTCACTGTTATTTTACTTTAAACAATGGTGGGGGTCTATTCATATTTTTGTCATTTATTTATTTATTTTTGCAAGAACTCATGATTAAATTGGAGAGGAAATTTATAATTGAAAATTATCAATTAATTTTGTGCTGCATTCTAATATAGCTATCATTAATTCTAATAATATTAAATTCCTAATAATGTTGCAAATGACAAAAGTCTTGTATACTGAACTGTCATGTAAATCTACTTATAAAATTAACAATCAATTTTGTGCTGCATTCTAATATAGTTATCATTGATTCTAATAATGTTAAATTCTTAATAATGTTACAAATGACAAGAGTCTTGTATACTGAACTGTCATGTAAATCTACTTATAAATCGTTGTAGATTATGAAAATGAATTTTGAATTTTGCCCATAACTATGTCATCTATTAATTTGAATTTTCTGTTGATTCTTCAACTCATGTACTAGCAACTTGCTGATATTGACCAAGGCACAAACAAATTAAGACGAATTAGTTTTGTTCTTAGAGGGATTTCATGGATTTCTCTAAAAATATTACGTCAGTAACTTCACACAATAACTATTGGCTCAATAACAATGGGATGCAACATATGTGAAGGCGAAATAGTTCATAACACAGATGATTGTTCCAAACAGTTTTGATATAATATATGAAGAGGGCCCTCCCAATTAGAAGGCAAAACATGATGAGAACATGGTTTGGTGGTCGACAGAATGGGCACTCCACCCGTATTAGTATTGAATTATTGGTGGGTTTGTTTATTCATTTTTGGTAAGCTAAGATCATTAGGTACTTTGTTACCCAAAAAAGGTATTTAGTACAAGTTTTTGTATCAGTTTTAGTTAGGGGTGGTAAAATGGGCGGATCGGACGGGTTAGTGATGGGTTTAAACGGGTTGGAGGTTAAATGGGTACAATCTAAACCCACCCATTTAAAAGGGACTTAGATATATGCAGGTTAAATACAGGTTATTATAAGCCCATGAACTCATATCACAACCCATTTACTTATAACCTAACTTACTTTTAAAAAAAAAATTAAAAATTTATTTCAATTAATGTGTATATATATAAATACATCAATATTTATTTTAATTAATATTATATTATACATATTATATAATATTATATATTATATTTACAATTTTCAATTAATTTCGAATTTATACGAACCGATTTATTCTTTATTCAATTTTAAATTAATAACTCTCTCTTTCTCTGTGGGTGTGTAACTGTGCACGCGCGCGCGTGTGCGTGCGCGTGTGTGTCTGTGGGTGTGTTTGCATGTATGTGTGCGCGTGTGCGTGTCTGTATGTGTGTGGGTGTGTGCGTGTATGTACGTGCGTGTATGTGTGTGTGGGTGTGTGCGCGTGCGCGTGCGTGTGTGTTTGCACGCGCGCGTTTTTGTGTGTGTGTGTGTGTGCTCTTTCTCTCTGAGAGAGAGAGAGAGAGATGAGAGAGAGAGCAGTTGTGTAAAGAGGGGGATTAAACTAGTTTTTTTAATTTAAATAGGTGTTTTAACAGGTCCCATTTCATAATCCAATTGCACCCATTTATAAATGGGTATTTTATAAGTTACCCAATTATAACTCAATTAGTAAAATAATAGGACCCAAACCCATTTATTATGGGTTTAATTGGACGGGTTGATGGGTTTGGGTCGATTTTGCCACCCCTAGTTTTAGGTCCTCAAATTGAATTCTTGTGACATGGTGACTATTATCACTACTTAATTTTACAAAGAATTCAGCTATGTAACATGTATGAAATAATATAAGGAGATTAACTTATGTGTGTGTGTGTGTTTGTGTAATTTATTAGCCAAAAATAGATATATAGTCTATTTTCCCTCCGTATTAGTAGTGGTAGACCTACAATTTGTAATAAATGGGGACAAAAATACAATTTTTAAGTGAATAAGAGCAAAACATGAAATTATGGAAGAAAAAAAGTATAATTTCTAAATGAATAGAGGCAAAAATAATGAGCAGAGGTAATTATCCCCCAAGTAGGACCACCCTTGTGTGTGTATTAGTAAGAAATTCTCAAATCATCTCGCAATGCATTTTAGGAGATAAATGTGAATGAGTCAAATTCCTACATGCTAACGTATTAATCTTTGTGCTTATGGTATATACTACAAACTGTAGATCTATTCTTAGAGATACTAAAAAAGTTTTTTGATGACTTGGTCTTATTTACTTAATGTCTCATAGGTGATAATCTCATTTCTTAAATTTTCTCTGTACTTTCTATCCAGACAAACAACTCACTTTTTACCGTCAATTCCACTTTCAAGATCTCAGTAGTCAGTATATTCCTTTCCAATTATGGATTCTTGTTTTGTCACCCATTCACTTCGTCACTAGGAGTTATTCTACTTTTTTGGCGTTAGGTCTATTATATTGATTAGTAATAATTGCAAATCAAATTTTGAATCTGTAAAGTTTTTGAAATGTCTTGAATCGAGTCTTGTTAGTCAAGTCATTCCTCAATTCAAAGAAAATTACTTCAAACAACTTTTGTAATAGGGAAAGAACTTGAAGAGAGTTCAAGCACTTAACATTCTAGAAAAAGAGCTCGAAGGAAGTTCAAGTACTCAACATTCTGGAAAAAGAGTTCAAATGGGGTTCAAGTGGTCTGTAGGATACTTTGTTGTCCTAGTTTTATCATAATATAAAATATGTCTTTTCCAGCAACCGTCGGGTGATCTCTCTCATTCGTTTGTGAAAAACCCTAAGATTCAAATTGAAGAAATACAAGTTGGGTTGGAGAAAAAACATCGATTAAAATCTTTCATCTCGTGGAAGAAGAACATATCTGGGTTTTACGAGGTGCCGTTCGGGTTTAAGAATAGAGCCAATTGATGGGCTTGGTTCATCGTGGGTTTTAGCGAGTAAGAGAAGAATTGAGTTAGAATGAAATTAAGTTTTATTTATATTCAGTGAATTTCTTATAACCTTTTTATATATAACAGATTGATTTTCAGGTTCGTCAATTTATAAACTCGAGACTTTACCTTGAAGTAGTTCTAAGATTTATCTTGTTAAAATCCTTTGTTCTCTCTCTTTGTAGTTGGATTTGATTATTCTCTATAGCATTTTTAGTTTTTCATTTGGTTAAAACCTTGATCCCACCAAGTGGAGTAAACTTTAAATGAATCCTCCTTACACAAATTAATCATCTGTGGTGCTACTATCTCAACACTAAATCAAGAACTATAATTTTCCCCCCCAACTATCTCAATCAATAATTTCATCCCTTTCACACCCTCGTGGACTCAAATTTTAATTACTCAACATTAAATTCTCGGGTACAATTTACCTGCTGGAGCTTTTCAAAATCTCTACCACGCATGCATCTGTTATGTTCCTGCATAATGATTTAGCAATTTTATATTATTTTCAAATGTCCATTACATGGAAAAGAAGGTTGAAAAGTCCATAAATATTTTATAAATAATTTAAAGTGAAGGATGATGCCATCTATCCTTCCAAGAGGGCATTCATCAAGATTGATTTCCATTTGTGTGTATGCGTGTGTGTTTTGGTGGGTGGGTGGGTTTGGAGGTGGAGTGTGGGGGTGGGGAGGGTGTTTCTTTTTGAGCATGAATAGCTTGCTAGAAAGTGTGGTCGGCAAGCACTTTCTAAGCAGGAGCCAATTTCAAGGACTCAAAACTAGTTCCACATGTTCAGCTGTGGTGGAAAAGGGCCTGCTATGGAAGAGCTAGGAGGGGGAGGGAGGACAAGGGGATGATGACAACATCACTAGATTTGGTCTGCAATAATGGAGACATCTCAGTGCCATTGAGAAGAGCCCCTACTCTTATCCACTTGCACGTCCACAAGAGACGACAACAGGTACTAGTACTAGTACCTCCGCTAGATTCCATTCTCTCCCCATCCATAATTCTTCTTCCTCATTTAACCGTGCATACTCATTGCATATGTACGATGAAATACACTCAAACTCACTGAATCAGTTAAATTTTACTGAATTTATGCCCCATGAATTAAATTTAGTTGAGCAAAAAAAATCACTACAAAAATAGATAGATAGAAATACATGTTTTCTCCTTTTTTTTTTTTTAAATGAAACATTATTTGATTTTTTTAAAAGACTTACGTCGTTATATTTTTCTAAACAATATTTTTGAACAACTATATATAAGTCTATATAACATGCATGGCTTAAATTTAGTTAAATTTAGTAGTTTTTATCAAATTTGTATTTTAGTCCAAATCACTAGAATTATGCGTTGACTTTTAAATTAGAGAGAGGTTGAGTGTTTTTTGTTCAAACTTCAAGAAGAATAAAGCATAATTATCTTAATAATCTAATAGCACTAAGTACCCTACTATCTTATGGCTTGTAAGTGCTCTTATGTCACTCATAATCTACTTTTAACTAAATATGTTAAAAGGGAATTAATTTGGGCCCACTCACACATTCAACATACCTTAATGAGACACTAAGGTGCGGAACTATGCATTTCGCCCTCTATAAATGCAGACCAGACCACAAGCCATAGCCACCAAGCAGAGAGCTTCTCAAGTTTGACTTTAACTCCAAACTCCATTTCCATGGCTCCAATTCTCATCTCCCCTATCAATGTTGGGCACATCCATGACGTCCAAGAACTAAGGAAAGCCGAACCAACTGCCATTCCCAAGAGATTTTTGCGTGACAAGGCTGAAACACCATCTCTTCCCGTAGTCCCTCTACCTTCATCTAAAAGCATACCTATTGTTGATTTATCAAAACTTCTGGAAGGTAGCAAAAATGAATTCCAAAGTGAAATTTCAAAGCTTGCTGCCTCCTGTGAGGATTGGGGGTTCTTTCAGGTACCTGCATCATTTTCCTCATGTAAGTTCTTGAATTATGGTCGTATATATACAAAAGCAGCTACTGTTTTGTTATTGTAAATGGTGTTGTTGGTAGGTGATAAACCATGGGATTGATTTGGGCTTGCTGCAGAGCATAGAGAGGGTGGCCATGGATTTCTTCATGCTACCTTTGGAGGAGAAACAGAAGTATCCAATGGTGCCCGGGACTGTTCAGGGATATGGTCAGGCTTTTGTGTTCTCAGAGGACCAGAAACTGGACTGGTGCAACATGTTTGCACTTGGAGTAGAGCCCCACTTCATAAGAGTCCCAAAACTGTGGCCAACAAATCCACCCAAGTTCGGGTAATTAATGGTTTTTTTTTACCATACTGAGTGGTGTTTTTTAACCATAACCTTTTGCTTTTACTACATGTTTCATTTATATATATATATATATATACTTGTTTTCTTGCAGTGAAACTGTAGAGGAATACTCAAGAAAGATAAGGAGACTCTGCAAAGAGCTGCTTAGTTTTATAGCAACCAGCCTTGGATTGAATGAGGACACTTTTGACGAGATGTTTGGGGTCCCTGTGCAAGCTGTGAGGATGAATTACTATCCACCATGTCCTAGACCAGACCTGGTACTGGGTCTAAGCCCTCATTCAGATGGCAGTGCCCTCACGGTGCTACAGCAGAGAAAGGGTAGCTCAGCAGGACTTCAGATACTCAAAGACAATAATACATGGGTACCTGTTCAGCCTGTTCCTAATGCACTTATAATCAACGTTGGTGATACTATAGAAGTAAGAACTGCTCTTCTATTATATTTATTATTTCCTACTCACACACACACACACATATATATATATATATTCACACACAATCTTTTTGGCTAAAGCATTAAGGTATCATTTGGTATACTTGTTTTAAACCTATTTTCATTTTACATTTTGAAAATAAGAAAAATAGTTCAAAACGCATTTGATCACTTGTGTTTTCAAAATATGTTTTAGAAAACAGATGGGTTTATGCATGAAATACAAAATAACCAAAAGTCGTTGAGTATTTTTAATCCAAAATAAAGAAAATCCTAAAACACAAAAAGCAAAAATATTAAATCAAATACGTTTTAGTATTCTTAAAACATGAATTTCATAAAAAAAAAAGAAAATAGAAAACCGAAGCAAAATATATATATATATATATATATATAAATACAAATCAAATGTCACCTAATGTTTTTTTTTAATGAATTTGAAATTTACAGGTTTTAACCAATGGGAAGTACAAGAGCGTGGAACATAGAGCAGTGACTGACATGGAAAAAGACAGACTCTCAATTGTCACATTCTATGCCCCAAGCTATGACATAGAGCTTGGACCAATTCCAGAATTTGTGAATGAAAACAACCATTCCAAGTATAGAAGGTACAACCATGGAGAGTATAACAAGCACTATGTAACCAACAAGCTGCAAGGAAAGAAAACACTGGACTTTGCCAAGGTTGAAGAGAAAAACCCATCATAAAGGAACTTTACATCCAACTTGGGGGTTGTATAACGTCAGTCAAGGCATGTAATTTGGGGGGTTCATGTAATACTAGAATGCGGAAGTGGATCACTGATGGGCAATACTGCTTATGTGTAATTCAACTCTGTGCAAATCTATTAGTTAATTAGAAAGCTTGTGGGGTTTTTATTTATGGGCTTTTGTCATCAAATGTGTCTTTTCTTTGAGGACTTTAATCAAACAGAAGTAGAAATGTAACTTTTTATTCTTCTCCCTATCAGATTCCTAGTATGGAAAGAAGCACGCAATTATGGGTTTGAACGCAACATCCACAACCACATGTTTCTTCAATAATCATGCCCCAAAAACTAAAAAAAAGTTTTTCATGGTTAAGAGGGGGAATAAGAGGCTTTTTACTCGGTGGAGGCAAGAAGAGGAGAGCCCGCAAATTACTGGTGTGAGAGCACTGGTCTCTGTGGTGCAACTGCATGTGTGTATGGTGATTCTGTGTTGCAATGACCAAGAGGAGGACCAAACAGAGCTCAAAGACACGAAGCTGTGAGGTATTGCCTACCCACAGAACTAGCTGCATGTGAGGCATTATCAATGGCTGACGCAAGTTTGTGTCTGTGGTTTCTAAGCTTGCTACTATCATCAACCACTGCGAGAAGTTCACATAAAACTAGCTTTTCCGGACTTGGGTGAGCTGTCATAGCACAGCTCGGGACATCAAATCGGGTATCGTTGGATTAAAATTCAACGGCACAAATTCATCCGCTTACTTTTAATCTAAAAAAATTTAAACATATTTAAACCATTTAATTTTAATCCAATTATCTCGATCTGACAATCACCGAATGAACCATGTCAGCCTCTTCCATTGAGCTTTCCGTGGAAAAATTTTAAACTTTTCCTTCAGCTCGTTGATTTGAGGAGGACGATTTCAGCTTAGGGGGCCCCAAGAAAACAAGTTTTAAGACTTGTTTGATAACGTTGTCATTTTTTTTTTTTATCGTTTTTTATTTTTTATTTTCTATTGTCATTATTTTTTTTAAAATAAAAATTGAAATTACATTTAGAAATGTAAGTTTGTTTATAATTATTAATTTTTTATTTTAAATTATATTTAATTTTATTAGTTTTAAAAAATTAATAAAACGTAATAAAATATATTTTATATTAATTTAATTTAATTAATATAATTAATTAAATTAATACAGTAAATTATTTATTAAAATCATTTAATTCAATAAATATAAAATATATTAAATTATATTATTCATTAAAATAATTTAATAAAATATATATTTCACATTAAATAGATAATTAAATTATATTAATTATTAAATTAAATTATTTATTTTTATATTAATTAAATTAATTATTAAAATAATTTAATAAAATATATTTTATATAAATTAAATTAATTAAATCATAAATAATTTAATTTAATTATGATATTTATTTAAAATAATTTAATAATAATTATTAAATTAAATTAAAAATTAATGTAATTTAATTATTTATTATTAATTATTTTATATAAATTAATTTAATTATTAAATTAAATAAATTAATTATGATATTTATTTCAGATAATTTAACAATAATTAATTATTAAATTAATTTAATTTAGTTTTATTATTTATTAAAAATAATTTATATTAATTTATATAATTAATTTAATTTATTGAATTTAATTATATTATTTATTAAAATAACTTATTTTAATAAAATATTTGAATAAAATAATTTATTTTTATGTAATGTAACAAAAATGGACAAAGTCTTAAAATTGACAAAATATTGACAACAGAAAAGAAAACCAAAGTGAAAACACATTTTTTCTGTTTACGTTTTCCTATTTATGTTTTTATTATTTTTGAAAACAAAAAAATGTAAACATGTTTATCAAACATATTTCTATTGCGAATTTACAAAATTTTGAAAATATAAACAGAAAAATAAAAAACAAAAACGTTATCAAACGGGGCTTATCAACTCTTTCATTAGTTGTAAATGCCTGACCCTCAATTAAGGGTGCGTTTGGAGTGACAAAAAATGAGATAAAGTGAGATAATTTGTAAGTTCGTAATTTGTGCAGTGAGATAAAAAGTGAATAACTTTTAAAAATTTTTAGAATTTTTTAGTGATTTTTAACAAACCAAACGCACCGTAAATAATGAACTCATAGTTTGGCAACAAAGTTGTCCAACTACATCCTATTTTATTTTTTTTTTTGGTTTAATAATATTAAATTAATATGACTCTTTTTAGTGAATTTTTAATTTATTTTTTTTAATTTTTAAACATGTTCTTCACATTCATAAAAAAAAAAAAAAATTACAAAACAATAAGAAAAAATAGAGTTATGGAAAAAAAAATGAACTTTTTCATTTGAACGTGAGTTTTTTATTTTTAAATATTTTCTTTAAAAAATATTAATAACATATCTAAAAACTATTAAAAAGAAAAACAAAATCATAATTTGATTAAAAAAAATCATATATAAAACAAAAAGGTAGCCGGAAAAAAACCAAACTTTGATCGTTTGGCAACAATTATGGAGAGGGAAGTTTTTTTTTTTTTTTTGGGGGTTTTTTTGGTCTTATATAACACCTTTTCTTTTTTTTACCAAAATTTGATTTTATTTTTTTATTTGGTAATTTTTAAGTGTGTTATTCAAATTCATAAAAAATACTTTAAAATAAAAAAATTCACAAGGGTGAAAAAACTCTTGTTTTTTGTACTTATTCTCTTATTTGAAAGCATTTTTTAAAATTATTTTTATGAGTGTGATTAGCTTGCCTACAAGCTACGAACAGCAAAGAGTAAATCAAATTCCAATGAGGGAAAAAAAAGAAAAAAAAAAAAAAAACCAACATTAGGTGACTTATATAGCTGTTGCCAAACAAAAGCGCCAAGAAAATTAGATCTTTTCTAGAAAGATGAGCCATTCTAAGAGAAGAAAGGAGGGGGATGTTCAGAGTTTATGGGATTGGATAAAAGATGTGATTAATTTTTTATGTGAGATTATTTTTTTTGGTATTTGGTTAGTAGGATATAAAGTGAGATAAAAAATATGATTTGATATGTGATGTGATAAAAAATAATTTTGGACCTCTAGATCTTAAAGGGAAGTAAATCTGGTCATGGGGAATAAATTATCCCACCTCCCATGCGGTATTCCTCATCTGGCAAAATGCTAGATTACTCATCCCGCAAACCCTCATGTCCCTCGGTCAAAAAAACAAAACAAACACAACATTAAGTGGGGTTCACGGATGACTTGTCGTATCTCCTTCTTCATCCGGCTATCAAACGTAGCCATACGGTGTTATTTTTCTCTCGAGGGGTGGGGAGATGCAAAGAGAGCCGTTGTTTTTGCTTCCTTCCCTAGTCATTTTGCTTCAAAAATTTAAGTGTCCCTTACGCAATTGTCCACCGAACCTAATTTTGTCTCTCAATTCAACCCTTCTTTTCACATGCTGAATGTTGGGGAAATGTGATAGCCAACCAGCCAGGGTCTCACACTGATTCCCAAGCACATAGACTTCATATGCAAATTAGCAAATTAGAAAATGGAAGTGAGGGTTGAAATCTGCCTCCCACCTCCATCTATATATATATATATATATATATATTAAGGACTTTAATACAAGGGCCTTCACAATTTAGTCACTTTTCCCTACTTTTCTTGGCTCGTATGATTATATGGGGTAAAAAAAATTTAATTACTCGATCCATATGATTTACCTTGTTGATTAGAAGATTTGATAGTTAAGGTGGTTCACCAAGTAGCTTAAGGGGTAGTTTTATAAGAGGGAAAAAAAATCTTCAAATTAGAATTCATAACAATTTTTTTAAATTTAATTACTTTTTTTTAATAAATAAATAAATAAGAGTGAAAAATAAGATTATATTGACACCTCTACATTTCTATACTCACAAAATCTCTATGGTAATTCTATTAGAAACACTGTATTATTCTATATTGTAAAAAAATTTTTTAGAAAAATTAATTTAAAGTGTTGTTGAATAAAAAAAATTTAAAATTAATTTTTATTCTATTTTAAAAAAAGTTAATGTCTCGTACTTTATGCAGTCAATAAAAATTTAAATTTTATAGTCTCATAAATCGTATTTATAGAAATTTATAAAATTTTATATATTTTTTTAACGCCAAACGGTGCTAATATCTTAAGTGAAGTTGATGAATATGCTAATCGGAGAACTGTTAAATTATCATCATTGTGCTACGGTGGTTACTGATGATAATGATAGTTCAATTGGCCAAGAATTTACAATTCTGGTTCGTGAGTTCCTTTATTATTTTATCCTTAGTATGTAGAGTTATAAGGTGCGTTTAATAAATTCAAAAATCGAAATTATATATATATATATATATATTGGTGTTGATGCATGGTACTTTTAATAAAAATTGTGTTTGATAAAAATTTATAATAGTGGCTTGTTTGTGGTAAAAGTTATTTTCATGTATTTGATAAGTTTTAGTGAAAAAAAAAATTGGAAGTTGAATTTTTTTTTTTGGAGGCTTACCAAACACATTCATAATTCTTCTACCCTCTCGCCCCAATGTTTAAACATCTCTTTTGCGTATAAAACCGTAAAATTGCCCTAAATAAAGTTAGGCTCCTTTTGACATAGAGTAGAGCTTTTGACTTCAATTTTTTTGATTTTTCTAAGATGACCAAAATTACTAGCTTACATTTTAAATTACTTTTAAGCCATGAAAAGCAAATATGTTGAACAAATAAAAAGTTAAAAAACTATCAAAAAGTTAACCCCATCCCCCCCCCCCCCCCCCCAAAACACAAAAAAAGGTTAAATTTTGCAGTAGTTAGCTAAGAGGGAGAGTTTTGAATCATGGTCTTATAACTCAAAAGAAGGGGGGTGGACACTGAAACCACAGGCCAAGTTACCAATTAGTCCAAAACTTGGAGCAATATCAAAATATTTCAAAATTAAGCAATCTAAAATATATTCCCAAAGAAAGGCATCAACAGAATATTGAGAGGATTGCAGTAATCAGACAGACAGACAGACAACTGGTGCAGCATTGATACACTACTTTCAATTACCAAAATTTTTTTTCCAAAACAAGAGAGGCAATTTGTACTTTTGAGATCCTCAACTGACTCATTTAAGGACAAATGTACAACTAATTCTCAAGCTCCAAGTCTTTTAGGCCAGAAACAATCATCTAAAGGGGTAAATATTTACAGCATTTTGTGAGACCTGATACCAAATCATGCTAAATACCTGAATAGGCTTGGGTTGTCCTTGTCTCTTTCCAGATAGTCACGAGTGATCAAATCTTCAATCCTCTTCTTGATTGCTATGATGTCGGGCTGTGGATTAACAATTCCGCGGACAACACATGGTTAGAACTTGGAACGATCTATCTAAATAGCTAGCAAATTTAAAAAAAAAAAAAATGAAGTGCTCTAAAGTACCTTGAAAAGGTGGGCCAACTGCTCAATGCACTCAGAAACCAACAGCTGCTGGCTCAAAACTTTCCGATTCTTCATTATACGCACAATCGAAGCATCAATGGTATACCTTCTATTCCTATCAACATCTGCAATTACCTTTTTCTTCTCATCCACGTGCGGGAGAGGAATCTACATTTCAAAGCAATGTGGCAATCCCACCCACAGAATCAGTAAAAAGAAACAAGGACTAACATGACCGGATTGAGGTCAAAACAGGAAGCAATTTCAACACCTTAATCCTTCTCAACTTGCTAGTGAACTTGGAGTTGAATTCAAAGTAATCAGTAGGAGAGATTGTTTTGGTGTTTGGCTCCTTAATGAGAATCTTATGCTTCATACATGAAAGAGAATGGAGCAGTCTAACAGCATCATCATCAGCCAAGTTTAACCGAGTCAAGATTTCCCAATAACTCAATCTGTCTGAGTCATTAAAAAGAAGCAGAGCACAGGCCTGTACAGGTGAAACTATAAAGGTCAAACCTCCATCTTAGGAATCGTAAATCCATGCATTAAAATAAATAAATATCTTTAGCCAAAAAAAAAAAAAAAAATACCTGGTGGGTTGTCACGACAAGCTCCACAGTTTTTGGTTCAAAATTTCCATTGATGTGACAAGTACCCAATGAGTATATCCATGTAAGTTTTCTGTGTTTTGTTTTTGTTTGATAGAATTCTTTGAAAACTTCAACACACTTAACCTACAGCAGAAGTGAGTAAATAGGACAGATGTTAGTATATATTAGATCACATTCTAGGGATTAATTCTAGATTTCACTCAGCTTGAGAACAAAAAACCACCAGCATACCATTTCTGCAGGGAGGTTGAGGTCAATAGACTTGTAACTTGGCCAAAACACAGTAGTCAGAACAGTAACGGTCAGGTCAATCCGTGTATTTGCATTTGGATTGTTGCTGAGATACTCCTTGAAGATCACTTGATTTTCCCTTGCCAAAGTCAAATCTGTGAACTAGAAAGCATCAAATCAAGAAAATGCTCTCCGTTAGTATCCCAAAACTTCCCCAGGCCCGCTACCAAATTTTTTATTTTTTTTAAATTGGTGGTATTTACCAAAAAGAACTTGTGTGTCCCAACATCATTAACGCAAGGCATGTGTGTGTTTATATTCCTAATCCCACCGCCAGGTTTTTCAATGTGGTGTGTTGGGTTGCATTTAACCCCCCCCCCCCCCCAAAAAAAATAGATAAGACAACCAAAATAAATAAATAAATAAATGGGGGAAAAAAAAAAAACCCTTCCTCAGAGCAAGACTTGGGAACTGCAATTCAATACAGTTTGCAGACAACCCACCATTCCCTCCATCTTAGATGTGAACAGGCCACCACACTGGCGCTTCAGCTTTGTCAGAATGCTTTTCTCATGTAAATCATTAGCACTCTTGCCAAAAAGTAAACGCCGAGCGAGCTTTTTTCTGCCAGCCATTACAACACAAAAATTGTAACCTATGAATCATTCAATCACAATACACATAACTTGCACTAGCCCAACTAAAATATTACATAATTTTACCTGTAGAATTCACCGAACACATCCTTATTACTATTATAAGCAATCAGATTTACCACCTGTAGAATCAAAAGAGATCCACTTCCAACTATCTGTACTTCACCAATAGCAGTAAGTCAAAATGGAAAAAATAAAAAAAGCAGCATACCGTATCAAATGTTTTCTCAATGTCTTCATCGCTCAATTTCTCACTCCCACCTATAAGAACATTATCACAAAATGTGGCTAGTAGTTCCACACTTGAGTTTTCAGCAACACCCTTGTTGCAGAAGACTTCAAAGGCCTCTGAGACTGCCTAAGGAAAATAAGAGAGATTTTTATACAGGAATAATGGAGTGAAAAGCATGAGCACTTAGCATTTTTATTTTTACTTTTTTGAACAAACCTTGTGGAAAAGACTGTGGCTCACAAAACAATCATTTACGTATGCAAGGTACTTGCAGTGAAGCTCGATCCCTTTGCTAACAAAAACCTGAAAGCCCCACAGCTTAGTTCCCACGACATGAATCCACAATCATGTTCTAGAAGTGAGTATTATTATATGAATTTACCATCAACTGCTCCTGCAGATCGACCGTGTCTTTCTTATCTGCCTGTATAGGGGCATTTCTTAGCATTAGAACTAGCAATCAAATTCATGAGTAGATATGCATCATGTCTTCTCTGCGCAGTGAAGGGAAGAGAAAATACCAAAGGAAAAGGCAAAACTTCTAAATGAAAAGTGAGCAGTGATAAGATGCAACAGATAAAACTTCAATACATAAGTAATAGAGGATGCCAGCACACAGAAAGTACATCTGTACCATTTAAAAAATTCACGGATTCCACTATCTATAAATTATCCACGCAAAACAATCAGGGAAGGAGAAGTCTCATAAACTTCCTCCTTTTCCCCACCAACTAAGAAGAAAATTTTCTACACCAAAAGGGAGTACCTATTCTGCCCAAGAAAAGAGAGAACCAAAGCCAAAAGCTTACTTGCCGCTAGACAATGGACAAGAAGATAGCACACCGATACACCATTTTGTTTCCTCATACAACACCATTTCACGATCACATGTGTTTTCTGGTTAGAATTTCCCCATGCAATGCAAACCACAAAAAAAAAAAAAAAAAAAAAACACCTTGGGAGGAGCCCTAAGACCACAAATTGCTTTCCAAAGTAAAAAGGAATGGCAGCTTCCAATTAAAGCATCATATAAAGATTTTATCGAACAACTTTTAGATTACCTCCCTCGTAGAGTTTTCCCTTACCCAAATGTTTGAAATCCTATAAAGCCTCTCAAGAAGTACCACTAACTCAGCCATCATTCAATCTTGAAGCTCTTGGCGCATCCCAATAAAACCAATTGACCTTTGCATCAAGTATCGAAAAGATGTTTAGATTGATGACAGATGTTTGATGAATGTTTTCCATGACTTTGGAAACAAATAAAGATGGCTACGGGATAATTGTATCACATGGAAAGTTTCTAAATCTGAGATTCTTTATGCAAAGTCTTTCTATGACGTGTTAGTGGGGAACGGGGATAGGTACAAGAAAGAAAGTGAATCCATTCATCATCTTTTTGTTCATTGCAAATCAACGAAAGAGTCATAAGTGTTCATTATGTCTCGATTTAGTATACAATGAGTGTTTCCCAATGAGATGATGCATGTTTTTGAATGATGATGGGGAGCAAAAGTTGTTAGAAGGAGAAAGGAAGTGCAGAAGATCATTCATTTTTGTTTTATGCAGCTCATTTGGAGGGAGAGAAAAAGAAAATTCTTTCAAGATTTAGAATTTCGTATGTATAGATTGGAAATATTTTTCTGGCTATATAATATAGGTGGTTGTCTGAGGTAACCTTTTGTTTCTTTTTGTGGACAATCTGGATTTTATTTCCTTCTTTTATCCTAAAGTCTTTTTGTTTGGGCTGACATCCCCTTAATATTAGTTAAAATAATAATAATAATAATAACCGGTTGAACATCACTATGCAGAAATTATTGGCCACTGAAGCATTCGTATCCACTAGAACACAAGAAAGGGAAAGAATCATCGATACTACCTAGTCCCTACACCACCATTATAGTATTTCCAACAGACCCACTCCACACCTTCTGAATTCCTATTTGAAGACCTGTACCAGAAGATAAAGACCAATTTCCCGAATGCATATACTTCGATCCACAAATCTTCATGACCATCTATCAGTTCACAAGCATACCTCCATAACCACTTTCCCAGCAAAGCTTGACAAAGATAAAGAGAAGCATATTTTAAAATCACCCTCCCAAACTACATATGCAGGGGAAAAAAAAAACACAAATAAAGATTCAAGGAAGAAACCAATCAAAATTACTTGGGTCAACAACAAGAATGCTGCATCAAATATTACAGCATGCTTCCATGAATGCATATAAATCTTTGATGAAGAATTTAAAACAGACAACTTCAATTCCTTTGAGTGACACACCAACACATCAAACAATCATTCGCACCCAAAAACAGATGGTGTGCCAAATGTATACATCACCATTTGTTTAATAAAACTCCAAACTGAATTTGCTTCAGCATAAAAGATGTAGATAAATCACGATAACCTACTTTTGAGTCCAAAATAATGGCAGGTCAATCAATCACAAGCCTTGTGAAATGCACCTCCTTGGCAGACAAATTGCACAAAGTATAGCAATACAACATATTAAAAAAATAAAAATCAAGATACAGGCCTTATTGCTGGCAGCATCTTCCTCCTGTCTAACCAAGGCAATACCTTCAGCAGTAATATGCTGCATTAAGGAAAACCAAGAAAAACTTCAAAACAAACTATGGGAAGAAACAAGTAATATCAGAGGGCACCTTGCTACAGGCCTTTTCAGAACAAAGGAATGCCAGTACGAATAACAAACCTGTTTAAAAATATTAGAAATGGGACATAAACCTTTAGGCATTTCAGAAAAAAGCCTATACATCCTAGACAAGTCCTCCACCTACAAGAGAATTTTTTTTTTTTTGGGGGGGGGGGTTGGAGTTGACAGGCTTTAGTTGATAGCAATTTTAATAATAGAAAAAAGGCTTGAATAATAACACAGTATGATGGACACTACCTTCCCTTTCCTAAGCAATGCATGACATCCAGATTGCTCGTTCTCAAGTAATTGAGTTGCATGAACAGACAATAATTGGTGTCGAACTACCTATAGGAAGAAAAATGACCCATAATTATGACAACAATTGATATCTTCAAAATTGGTGGTAAAACATTTTTATTTTTATTTTTTTAAAGGCAAGCATTAAATTGCTAACTGTTTCGTGGTAAGACAATTCATATGCTATAGTAACATTGTCGATTCAGTAGAACAACTACCCAAACATGAAGGACAACTTCTATTATTGTGACCTTTACAAGAGGAAGAACAAACCTCAAGCACCTTTGGCACACTGCTAGAATGTAAATAATGAGAAACCCTATCCTTCTCTTGTTTCAAACACTCCTCAGCCTGGAGTTACAAAAGAATTTCACAGAAATTGCATAGGATTATCAAACAAATATATCTGAACTTAATATTGGAAAAAAAAAAAAAAAGAACTGTAGATGTTTACTTTCGACATATAATCAGGACATGAATCTTCCAAGATCCAATTTGAAGCTTTCCGAGAATAATATCTAGTGGAATCTTTCAGCATAGCAGCTTCAAAGTCTGTCTCGTAGTAATCCATTTGCCCCATTCCAATTTCAACAAATATATCCAAAACATTTTTTAACAAAGCTCGGTCTATTTCCCCCCCTTCACGCTCTTGATCTATCTGGTTTTAAGATATTGTTGATTAATCTGAGCATGAAAGGCAGAAAGAAAGGCCAACAAGCGAAGCAATGGCTCAGACATACCTGAGATATTACAGCATCACTTAATTTGCCATTTAACTCCTGGTAGACCTGGAATCAAAATATAAGTTCCAATTGTATTAAGGCAACAAATTAGAATAATTCATACAAAGGAAGTATCTGAAACAAAGATCGCAAGATAACAGTAGGGTACAGGCATGACACACTACATTGCGAAAGCAAGCAAATCCAACTTCGTTGAGCGCTGGAAGTGACCTCCGAGCAATGAAGTAGCGATCAAGATAACGGAAAATTCGAGAAAGCCACTTCATCATCACTAAATGATTTGACCAACTCTTCAAAAACTCTCTCAACAAGAACTCATCATGCTTTTCCCTTAAAGAAGGCAATACCTGAAATAGAAATCAAGCAAGCAAATGAAGTGACTTGTAAGTGAATTTACAGGCCTACAATTATAAATGACTAAAAATTAAAATATGTAAAACCTTAATTGGCCTGCCTTATGAGTGTTAAGCTCGGTGTGAACTATGATCTGGATACAAGCCAAGGACGTCTTGTAATTTTGGCTATCTACAGAAACTTTTCTAGTGCACCATGTGTAGCTTATAACCCTCATGTTTTTTTTTTTTTTTGGTAAGCTTATAACCATCATGTTGAAAAATAAACTCAACCAAAAAATATACATATACATTGAAAAAAATGGAAAGCACCCACAATCACAGAGAAGCACCTAAAATTTTCCAGAGACGCATATTGAGATATCTAAATGCACAAAAGGGGATAACAAGCATGCATAAACTAAAACCACATAAAACATTTCCACATTAATAGAAAAGGAAAGAAAGACCATTCACAAAGTTCAATCCTGTGTGACACAGAAAAGGCAAATAGCTTTTGAGGCATCTCCTTTCAGAAAACAACCACACTGTGACACACCCAATCAAAGGATAACTCGCAAGAAGATGATTTTCAGCCGTTATAATTTAATTAATTATGCCTGAAAAGTAAAGCCCGAAGTGGTAGATAATCGATCATAGCTCACACAAGAAGAATTTCATTGTTGTAACTAAATTTCCACAGCAAACCTTGCATGACAAGCCACACATAGCCAATCTAATCTAATACAAATAAAATGTCATGTTGCCAACCGAAAAAACCATCAATGTAGTCAGGTAGAAGAAATCAAATTGGTCTGTATTGCATAGGACAAACTGCCCTAAGTTTTCCTCAATATTTCAACAGTATACATTTTACACCACTATCACAACTAAGAAAAATGAAAATTCAAATGAAAATGCCAGTGTGCTCATCTATCTATCTACATCTGCCTGATTGCGATAAAGATGGATCAGATGAACCAATTTTTTTTCCTTACAATGGATGTAATGTACTCTTCAAAAGACTCCCCGTACTTGTCATACAGCAGCTGAGAGTAATCAATATCATGAGGGGGCTTCTGAGTGCACATATTATACACAGTTCTGAGTACAGATTTAAGAACAACAACAAAACAATTCTTTGAACATCAAAACAGAAGATCAAAAGGATACTCATAGAGCATCATGCGATCCTCTGCGGTAAACGGAGGCTCCGGAAGTCCTTGTAGAATGTTCTCCATCCTTCTAATCCCTTTCTCGAGGAACTCCCATCCCTGTTCAAACTCAATCGTGCTTTGAAAATTCATCGCCATGTCGCCACAGCCAAACCTCCAGCTCTATACCAAGAATCTACAAAATTACACAATAATTCCCAAAAATCTCAGTCGCTGCTATTCGTTCTGGTGTCGTCATCGATAATTCACCGCTAAACCCTAACGATTTCAATTGAAAAAAAAAATTACCAAATGATTTCCAAAAAAAAACCTGAAATGCAGAGAATATAAATGTGTACAAGAAGGAGATGATACACAAGACAGGGCTTTAAAGTCAAAATTTTCAAATGATCATCGGTCGGAAACAAATAGCCAGAAGCGAACCAGGAGCCAATCACAAAACAACAATTCAACCGATTGAAAATATGGGTGCGCGCACACACATACATATACACTTGACTTTTCATGCATTGACCTAGGCATAGTTTGTCAAGTTCGAGTGATCAAGTGTAAGCAATTTATTTATTTGAGTGGTAACTTTTCATGGATTGACTCAGGTAAAGTTCGAGTAGTGTGAGTGATCAAGTGTTAGCAATTTATTTTATTTTATATGTATATATGTTTAAATGGTAGCTCAAATGGAAATATTTTGTCACAGCTAAGTGTAAGTTGATCCGAATATTTGTGTATTTCTGAAAAAAAAAATCACCTCCCAAAAGATAATAATAATAATAATAATAAAATTGTATTAAGTTTTTTTGAAAAACAAGTTCAAATAAACTCTAAAAAAAACATAAAAAAATTAAATTTAATGGAAGATGAGTTCAAATAAATTTTAATAGACATGCTGGAGGGTGAAGATAAATTATATGGGGACCACCTTAACAAATATGAGGGAGGAAGAAACCTCCACTTTCCCACCTTCTCATGACATGACAGAGACGACGGGATCAGAAAACAAGCCATAAAAAAAGGAGGAGACAAGTTTTAAAAGGCGACTCTTTCTCTCGATATATATATATATATATAACTGACATTCATCAAACAAGAATTTTAGAATCATTATTTACAAGTTATTTTTTCTTAAGAAAAAGAGAAAAATATTATTTAGACAGAATTAAAGAATATTGTTATTAATTATAGCTTTTATTTTGCTTACAATATTTTGCATTTTGAAATATTTTGTCATGCTTGCTTTACTATCTTGCTATTCCTGGGCTTCTCTTGGTATCAGAGCCATAGGTAGAGAGAATTAAGATATTTTAGAAATTTTGAATTTTTATTTTAGTTTATAAGATTTAGTAAACCTTAAACCTAACTCGGTGGGGAAACCCGATAGTCGCGTAGCCAGTTTAGGGCAATGTGTTGTAAGTCCCGTTTTTAAGTATAAATCGTTGACAGGCCTAGGGTGAAAGTTTTACATAAGTTTTGTAAAATAAAATAAGAATCTAATTTTTCTATCATGTCTTTTTTGTCTAGATCTATGTCTAGGGCATCAAGTTCATCCCAAGATAGTAATATAATAAATCAAGAAGAACAAAATATTCAAAATCTACAACAACCTATATCAAACTGGAAAATCCCAAATGTTCCTATTAAAGAAGTTTATCATATCAAAAAATGATCTTTTTCTTCTGATTATTCTGTCAAGACAGTTGAACAGACTGTTCCATTTACATTTGAATGTCAATCTATCAAACTCCTTGATTCTAGTATCATTAGAAATATCAAGAAAAATATTCATACATTCACTTTGGATTAATTCAAATAGCTATCCAACCGTTAACAAGAAGTGGATTAAACACATCAATCCTATTATGTCTTAGAGATCAAAGACATCGTAAATTTCAAGACTCTTTACTAGGAGTTATTAAAACTAGCTTATATAATGGTCCTATATATTTTAACTGTTTCCCAAATTATCCGGTTTCTTTACATGATACTGGAATATTAAATTCTCTTGTTCTTAAAATACAAACATCAGGATATGATATGGAACCTGAAAATATTCTTTTTGCTGTAATCTATAAAATCCATTATAAAACTATAATCACTATCATGGATCCTTTAGTTAAAACCATTAGCCCTAAATGAGAGACAATATTTTTTCAAACACAAAGAGAAAATTCTAATTTAATAGTTCCACAGACCATACTTTGGAGTGATATCAATCTCCCAGTAGAATGGGAATTAGAAGATCAAATACCCGCTCCAAAAATAGAAAACAAAAAACTCCAACAAATTCAAGAACTCCCACGAAACTTTCTAATTTACAAATTAGAGAAGAAGGAGAAATACCTTTTCAAACAAAAAATTTTAATGAATCTTACCAACCTCCTAGATCCTCTTATTCTAAAGAACCTTACCAACCTCTAAGATCATCCTATCAACCTCCGAGATCTTCTTGCTCCTCTATCCCGACATCAAACAACTATGAACCTCTAAAACTTAATAGAGTTAGAAATAGATCAATCATACCTCAACCTATTTACACGGATCAAATAAATCAACAAGAAAAAGATGATGAAGACAAATCCTCTGAATATATGTCCCCAACTCAATCTCAAATGCAAGACGACCCTCAAATATTTATCATAGATAGAGAATTTATTATGAACAAAAGTATATTAAAGAAAGATTTTGAATCATCCGAAAACGATAAAAAAAGAGAATGGTTCTTATCAAATTTTGATGAAGTTGCCAGAATACCAATAAGAGAAGAATTTTACAAACATGTTCAAAATTATAAAACTCATTTTAGATTTTTTGATTGGTTTGAAAATTATGCTGTCAATAATTCTATAAATTATCCTTTTACCAAAGAAATAAATGTTATCCAAAAACCCCAACAATGGAATACATCAGAAGGTACTAAACAATCTACCCATCCACCTCATGAAGAAATATCTATCCAATATAGAAATTCAATTATTAAGGCTTCACCTTATAAAATGAAATCACTATCAGAGTCTGGTATAACATCTAGAGATATACAAAAAATCCTAAAACAGAATAACTTTACAAATCAAAATCTTAAAACAATTAGTGATCAACTTAACAGAATTGAAATTAATTTACAAGATTCAGAACCCACAATAGGTCAAAATTCACATCAAAAACCTTTATTTATTTCTCATGAAATTCCTAAGAAAAATCAATACTCAATTAAAAGATAAAGATCTAATACAAGATATTGATAATAAGATTAAAAAACTACAAAACACATTGACTTTTATGGTTGCCACTGAAACACCATCTCCATCAATAAAAGCCATCCACACATTATCACAATTATCTGAAACAGAAGTTGAAGAAATATTAGAAACTTTTACTCCTCAAGATCAAACAATCAATATGGCCAGATGGAATCATAACAAACATAATACAAAACAAATAAAAAATTATTATCCAAGGCCATCTTTCCCAGATCAACAATATGAAGAATTAGTTGAACCAACTCAATTTTTTAAAGGTACTGGAATCTATAAATGGAATTTAGATGGATTAACAGAATATCAAAAAATTAATAAATTACAAGAAATGACAATGGTTGCAAGTGCTTACAAAATGAAAAAACAATGTTCTGATAAAGCCGTAGCAGAAATTCTTATATCCGGATTTTCTGGAAAACTCAAAACTTGGTGGGATAAATATCTTACTGAATCAGAAAAAGATAATATATTAAATGCTATCAAAACCGATGAATTTAATGAACCTATAAAAGTCGAAGATGAAGATGATAATCCAACAATAATAGAAGACGCTGTTAATACCCTAATATTTTCTATTGTTAAATATTTTATAGGAAACACATCAAAAATTGAAGAAAGATCGTCTATAATCTTAACAAACTTAAAATGTCCAAAACTTCAACACTATCACTGGTATGAAGAAACATTTTTAACAAAACTTGGAATGAGAGATGACCAGCGTCTCCCGTTCTGGAAAGAAAAATTTATTGATGGATTACCAAGATTATTTGCTGAAAAAGTAAAAACTAGATTAAGAGAACAAAATGAAGGCATAATACCTTATGAGCATTTAACATTTCCAGATATATCAGACACTATAAAAGACATAGCATTTGAAATTTGTACTAATTTCCAATTAAACCAAAGATTACAAAGAGAATTAACACAATCACATAAAGAGTTAGGCACATTTTGTGAACAATTTAGATTAGCTAAACAAAACTTACCCCCATCAAGAAAACATAAAAAACATAAAAGCTAATACCAAAACCCTATTATAAAAAGAAAAGACAACCTAGTCAAGATAATTTTTACAAAAAAACCCTATAAAAATAAATCAAATCAATTCCAACATAAGAAAAAAATCAAAAAAGCCTATTAACAATCAGAAAATACCCCTAACATGTTATAAATGTGAAAAAATAGGACATTATAAAAATAATTATCCATTAAAAGGTAAAATAAATTCTTTAGATATTGATGAACACCTCAAAAGACAATTGGAAATATTGATGTTAAGTAATTCTGAATCAGAATATGAAAAATCAAATTCTCAAGATGACTTTGAAATAGATAATATCACATCATCAACCGAATCTAATACAGAAATATCTGATGATTCATCTAGTAGCAAAATTATCAAGCAAAACTGTCATTGTAATGTTATTACCAGAGAACAAGAACTAATTATGGAAATGATTGAAGATATAGAAGACCCTCAGTTGAAAAGAAATTATTTATTAAAATTAAAAGAAAACCTTCAACAGACTAAGAAGAATAAAGAAAAGGTTGTAGAAAATTGTTATGATCTAGATTCAATATTAAAAAAGGCTAAACAACCTCAGAAATTACAAAAAATTCCAATAGAAGACATTAAACTTGAAATAAAAGAAATCAAGAAAGAGATTAGAACTTTAAAACAAGAACTAGGACTATCAAAAGTAGAGATTCAAGAATTAACAAAACAAGTAGCCTCGACCTCTGATCAACAAACCTTGTTAACTCATAGTAAAGAACATAAAAAAGATGATATTTTTCTATTAACCCAAATATCTTACCAAAAATAGAATGTAAAATTAAAAATTGTAATTAATAAAGAATATACTATTAATACTACTGCACTCTTTGATTCTGGTGCTGATCTTAACTGTATACAGGAAGGATTAGTACCCATAAAATATTTTGAACCAACAAAAGAAAGACTATCATCTGCTAATGGTATGCCATTAAAAGTCAAATATAAATTAACAAAAGCTCATGTATGTAATCAAAATATATGCATAAAGATTCCATTTATTTTAGTAAAAGATTTAAATAGAGAAGTAATACTAGGAACACCTTTCTTAAATCTTATCCAACTCATGACTGTATCTCCTAAAGGAATTTCTACCAATATATTTGACCAAGAAATTATATTTGAATTTCTTAATCCTCCAAATATTAAAGATTTGAATATTCTAAAAGATATAGCCATAGAAAAAATCCAAATAAATAATATTTTGAAAATCATATCAAAAGAAAAATAATTAATGTTTTTAAAACAAGAAAAAATATGCCAACAAATCAAAACTCAACTTCAAGATAGCCAATTGCAATTGGCAATTGAGAATTTTAAAAATAAAATAATCAAAGAAGTTTCTTCCACCATTCCAAATGCATTTTGGAATAGGAAAAGTTATATAGTTACTCTTCCTTATATTAAAGATTTTCAAGAATCAAAAATTAAAACAAAAGCCAGACCTATCCAAATGAATCAAGAACTTTTGGATTATTACAAAAAGGAAATCCAAGATTTATTAGACAAAAAACTAATAAGACCATCCAAATCTCCCTGGAGTTGTGCTGCTTTCTATGTAAATAAAAATGCTAAAATAGAAAAAGGAACTCCAAGGCTAGTAATAAATTACAAGCCTTTGAATGATGTTTTGCAATGGATAAGATATCCAATCCCTAATAAGCAAGACCTCCTCCAAAGACTTGTACATGCTAAAATATATTCAAAATTTGATTTAAAATCTGGATTTTGGCAAATCCAGATCTCAAAATCAGATAAATATAAAACAGCATTCACTGTCCCTTTTGGACAATATGAATGAAATGTAATGCCTTTTGAATTAAAAAATGCTCCAAGTGAATTTCAAAAAATCATGAATGACATCTTTAACCCATATTTTGATTTCTCAATAGTATACATTGATGATATATTAATCTTCTCAAATAGTATTCAATCTCATTGGAAGTATTTAAACACTTTACTTTATATTATAAAGAAAAATGGGTTAGTGCTTTCTCTATCAAAAATTAATCTCTTTCAAACTAGGATAAGATTTCTTGGACATTACATTGATCAAGGAACAATAACTCCAATTGAAAGAGCTTTAGAATTTGCAAGTAAATTTCCTAATGAAATTAAAGATAAAAAACAACTTCATAGGTTTTTAGGGAGCCTCAAATATATCTCAGAATATTATCAAAAACTTAGTATCATTGCTGCTCCATTAAGAGAAAGGCGTAAGAAAAATCCTCCTCCATGATCTCCTCAGCATACCCAAATTATCAAACAACTCAAGCAACATCTTAAGTCTTTACCATGTTTGCATATAGCAAACCCTCTAGCCTATAAAATTGTAGAAACAGATGCATCAGATCTAGGATACGGTGGTATTCTAAAACAACGTCTTCCTGGCCACCATCAAGAACAATTAGTCCGGTTTACATCAGGAACATGGACTAATGCCCAAAGGAATTATAGCACCATTAAAAAGAGATTTTATCTATTGTATTATGTATTCAAAAATTTCAAAGTGATTTATTAAATCAAAAATTTTTAATCAGAATTGATTGTAAGACTGCTAAGCATGTTTTATAAAAAAATGTTCAAAACATTGCATCAAAACAGATTTTTGCAAGATGGCAAGCTATTTTATCAGTTTTTGATTATAAGATTGAATACATCAAAGGAGAAACAAATTCCATCCCTGATTTCCTTACCCGTGAATTCTTGCAGGGAAACCATGCCTCCTAAACCCATTAGACCATCTTCATCAACCCAACAACCAATATCAGAAGAATTATATGCTATGATACCTATCAAATCATCCTCTAGTCAAACCACACCCTTACCAACTACCATTCCCAGGGTCCTTCCATTATCTCCCAGTGACTGGTATACCCAGTTACTTGAAGAAGAAAGACAATAACAACAGATATTAAACCAAGTGGCTAATAAGAGCTTTGCTCAAACAGTCGCAATTGGATTATCAAAAGAGGTGGCTACACGTCCCTCTTCATCATCTATGGTGGCTCTTGGCCCCATAGCCTCTTCATCAAAAAATGTGGTGGTGTCGGCAAACCCTACACCAATTTTTCAAATTTTTCCATCATCAAAATCACAGTATTTTCCTAAACCACAAACATATCTCATTACCAGACTCCACCAGGAGTATGAAAACCCATTCACAAATCCCCCCAATCTCCAAGCTATCTATAACCTTCTCCAAACCATATTTTTACCAAATAATCATTTTATCACCTCAAATTCCATGAAATCCCAGAAATTCTATGAATTTATCTTGGTTGACACTGAGTCTGTATCATTCAAACATTACCCTGACAAATTTGATCCAACCCAAATAGCTTATTCCACTTGCCAAATTATCAAAATTCTGACCAATGAAGATTGGGGAGCACATCCAAATCAACCTCGCCAATTCTCCCAACATTTTGTTCCATCCACTTATAACTACTGGGATTATCAAAAAGCCTGGTATCATACCTTTTATCATCAAAACAAAATATTCAGGCATTCATGGATGTTTTATTTCCAAAATAAATTTGATCAAACCCTTCCACCATGGTTCATTGAGTGGTGGAATATGTTTGGACCAGTTCCCAAAATTTTACCCAAACAAGCTTATCAAGGACTCCAGATTTATCAAGACCAATTTAAAATCCCTTCTCATTTCCCAATGAATAATTTTCCCCATTTATTTTATTTTATTTTTTCCAACAATTCTCCCTAGCATGGATTGTCCAATGGGAGTATTTTCATCAAGGCCCAACCATTTCGTCATTAAGCAGAAGAATCAAAGTCAAGTGGTGGGAGCAATTCAAGATTGACAAAGTCACTCCTCCAGCCATTGAAAAATATTTTCAGCAACATCCAGCATTATCATCATCATCTGCTACACAATTCTTCCTTTAGAAGAGCCAAAATTTATCAAAACTTGCAGCTATTTCATCAAAAACAGAATTAAAGAAGCAACTACTTGCTGCATTGGAATCATTATCTGAACAAGAACAAGAATCAAGTGAGAACTCCAACTCATCAGCTGGAAGCTTCAGTTCGGTTAACCTTGGTAACGATAATGAAGACGATTGCTATGGTGTTCTTCCCCCTATCAAGAATGCTACCCCATCAACTCCTGTCAAACAGAAAAAGAAAACAAAAGCAAAAGCCAAAAAATGATTATCAAGATTACTGCAGACTTGCACGCCTGCAATCATTCATCAAGTCACATGCCAAATAAACTATTGCCATCAAGCTTTATGTCACTTTTCAGCTTTATGTCAACTTTATGTATTTATCATCTTTAGCTTTATCTTTATATCAAACTGTATGTCATCTTTGTAAAAGAAGTCAGGCTCTTTATCATTACCCATCACAGGAAAAACTGTAGCCTGATTCATTTTCCTCTCTATAAAAGGAGACGGAAGAAAACATTGAGGGCATTCAGAGAAAATTTCAGAACCTTTCTGAAAAACAAAACCCTCTGTTTCAGTTTCCTCAAAACTTCCTACCCTTTATCCTGCTATCTCTGATGTATCAAGTCTAGTCATTTATATCAAGTAAGTTCTTGTATTAAAAATTGTATTTACATTGTTTATTAATAAAGCCTTATTTACATCATCTGTATTTTTATCAGTTATATTTCTCTGCATCTTATGATTCAATTGAATTATTATAAACAAAAATTATCTTGGTATAGAACTCGTTTATCTATTACAAAACAAAGAATATCTGAAACTGACATTCATCAAACAAGAATTTTAGAATCATTATTTACAAGTTATTTTTTCTTAAAAAAAAAGAGAAAAATATTATTTAGATAGAATTAAAGAATATTGTTATTAATTATAGCTTTTATTTTGCTTACAATATTTTGCATTTTGAAATATTTTGTCATGCTTGCTTTACTATCTTGCTATTCCTGAGCTTCTCTTGGTATATATATATATATATATATATATGCACCTCTAGGTAATGGGGGAGAGAGAATAAGATGGGGGAAAAGGGCCTAAACCAGAGAGGGTATGTGATTTTTTTTCCTGTCCACATGCACATATAAAAGATATTTGATATTGGTTTATGATTTTTTTAGGAATAAAGTTAGAATGAACATGAGTGATTAAGTATTAGCAAATTCTATCTTTCCAAAAAAAATAAAATAAATTTGTTAGCAATTTTTTTTAAATTTAATGGAAGATGGGTTTAAATAAACTCTAAAAATAGAAAAAAATATAAATTATTTTTTATTAGTTTATGATTTTCTTACAAGTAATTTAGTTATAAACACACAGTTCACTATAATTTAAAAATTAGCACATTATCTTTTTGTGTTTTAGATTAAAGTGCAAAGTTGATAAAATTTATTAAATTTAAATATTTGTACCTCTTGTAAATAAAGAATCATGTGTGCTTGCAACCAAAAAAAAAAAAAACTGCTGAGCTTAATTATCTTTTATTTTTATTCAAGTTGGTTTGAATTCTAAATAAAAATAAATAAATAAATAAATAAGATAATCAAGTGAGAATGGGCTTTTCTATACATATGTTCCAATCTTTTTATTTGTGTTGCTTTTGTTTTGTTATTAAATTTTAATTATTTTTGTTTTGTTTATTTATTTTTCTATTATTGGAGGTAAAATCTAAGAAATTGTTACCCTACATGTGTTGCATTTTTTATTAACTTTTTAGTAAATCTATAGTGAATAATTTTGTTATTTGTTGAAGGTATTTAAATTTTTTTTAATGTTTAAAAGTTTTTTTTAGTGTTTAAAAATTAAATATTATAAAAAATATGTGAATTGTTAGCAGTCTAACTCTTTCTATTTTTTTTATTTTTTAGTGTTTAAACACTACATATTATCTCTTATATTAAACTTTTATACTAAACCCTTAGGAGTTGTTGGTTGCTCGACACATGTCTTTTTTTTTATGTATGTTTTATTTGTAGTATATACCTGTAGTGTATATATATATATATATATATATATTTAAGTTTATAATGAATCATTTTAATGTTATTCTGAGTATTTAATTTTTTTTTTTTGGTGTTTGAAAATTAAATATTATTTTTATACTAAAAACCCGATCGATTGTTATTAGTTCAATATGTGTCCCATTTTTTGTTTTTGTTTTGTTATTTTTTATTGATTCGATTGTTATTTGTATTATAAATTTATAGTGGATTGTTTTGCAGTTATTGAAAGTATTCAACTAGTTTATTAATGTTTTTGCATTATCTATTATATATATTTATTTTTGTCTGTTATATACTCAAATATATAATAAAAATTTGCGACAATATGTTAGCATTCAATTAGTCTATTAATATATTATAAAAATTGGCAACAATACGCTGGCATTCAACTAGTTTAATAGCAGGTGAAAACATATTTTTTGTGCGAATTTTTAAATATAGTGGGTGGAATAACTGAAGTTATGCCTGCCTAAGCCCTTTTGAAAGTTAAATTTTTCATAATTTTTTGGACAAAAGTTAGTAAATAAAAATTTTTGTGTACTTATAAAATAATTAAAAATTTTTAGTAATTTTTAAAAACTTTTAAGTATTTGGTAAAAATTTTGATAATTTTTAAGTTTGCATAAAGTGAAAATTATACCCCAATCAACTCAAGTGAAAGTTAGTGTTTAACTAGTGTACCAACTCAATAAAAGTATAATTTTTGGTATTTTACCAAATGGCTAAATCACCAAAAGTTACTATTTTTTTTTATTTTCACTTTTTTACTCCTCCAAACAGTGCTCTAGGATTTTGGACTTTCACAGTTTCACCCTCTTCCCGAGTCCATTTGCACCATCACTTTAGGACAAGTTTATTTTTGGGAGTAATAGAGAATAAATTTTACTGAGATAATTATCACCCTCTATCACATTAGTTTAGTAGAAGGTAATGAAATAATTATACCATTTTCTCATTATCCATCCTAAAATGTTCTCTCTCAATTAACTTTTACATGTTCAAAATTTTTAATATTCCAAACATAATATAATTATTACCTGATAATATTTACTTTCGATCTAAATATAAGTATCATGAAATTATTATCCTCTTAAATATTACTAGAGTAATAATCACTTCTGCAATCTTTCATCTATAAAAATTTTCATCCCTTACCAAATGTCCCTTTAGTGGTTAATAACTTTTAACGAATTGTAGTTCAACAAATTTATCAAAACGTAAAAAATAAATTGGCAGGGAAATTTTGAATTATCAAAAAAAAAAAATTGACAAATTCCTCTAATTTATACTTTGATCCAAATTAGAGGGATGTGTTTTTGGATCAAATTTCAAAAAAATAAAGTATAATTATCCTTTATTTTTTATTCTTTAAAACTATATTAAACAACTTGCTACTTAATTAAATTAACCCGTCTACAGTATATTAAAACTCAGTATGAAAGGTCCTTTTCGAGAAGAGAGAAAGAAAAAAAAAAAAAGGAAAAAAAATCACTCAGTATAAAAGGTAACAATTAACAAGAAAACTAGAACTTTTCTGCACCCTATAGAACGGTATGTATGTAGTTAAAATAACAAAATGATCACAATTTCGTATAAACTTGTCTTAAGACTTTGGTTTCCCAAAGCCATCAAATCTTTTTACAGCCCATTAACATCAAGAAAATGCTACAATAAGGAGCGACAAGCCGTATCGAGTCGAACTTCAACTTATTCGAACTCAAGTCAAACTCGAGCTAACTTGATTCAAACTTCTATATAAACTCCAATTCAGCTTCATAAAGAAAAATTTAGATTTGAAATCCATTGACGAATAACTTGATTAAATCAAAACGATGTCATTTCAATCTAAAATATAATAAATAAAATATTATATATAAATCCAACTGTAAAGTCTTGTGGCAAATCCAATCAAAATATTAGTTAAATTAAGAATGCTATTAAAGTTTCCTAAAGTGATGCAAATTGAAGATTTGAAGAATTCTGAACAATTAAGGAGATAAAGTAAATCAAGTTGACCAAGATTTTGAAGAATTCTAATTGGTGTGAAGGATTACAAAACCTAATAGAATTCGGACGCAGATTTCTGGAACGTGAATGAAATTCCAGTGTACCTCGCAGGCACGGCGCGGGGTGCTCGCGGGTGCGTTCCAAGCACGCAGGCAGCCCGCAGGGAGCGCGCGGGTGCGCCAAGGTCTCTCAGAAATTCCAATGAGATCCGCAGGCAAGAGGATGGGAGACCGAGGGTGCGCCAGTGTTATTTCCTAAAGCGTAAAAATTCCAGTGCAGGTCGCAGGCTGGAGGATGGGAGCGCGAGAGATCGAGCTATGAATATTTTGTTCGGATTCAATTTCCTATTTTGCCAAACTAGGGCAACTTTGTAATCCTATATATATGTGAAACCAACTCTGTAATTGTGAGAGGTGGGAGAACATATTATAGGGACCTAGAGAAAGAGTCTTTGAGTATTGAGAGCTTTCATGTTCTTTCTCTAAATTTGTCTTGTATTTTCTTTTCACTTTCTGTGTGAGGCAGAAAGCCTGCTTGTAGGGTTTATCGAGTGATTCGAGCAAGAGTGACGAAAGGATTTGTGCGAGTGATTCGTAGAGAGTTTGAGTAGAGTCTTGTAACCCGTTGATAGTGAGATTGTAAATAGAGGTTTTTCTCCTTGTGATAGGGTTTCCTCGTTATTCTCTTGTGTGATTACTTTCACTGTGTGTGTCATTATGTGGGTTTGGAATTTTCAATTGGTATCAGAGCAGGTCACTCTAAGTTCTTGAGTGAAGATCTTCGTCCAAACCAATGGATCCACCACGTGAAAGAGGTTCAAGCACCAGACCCCATTGGTTTGACGGCTCAAACTATTCATACTGGAAGGTACGAATGAAAGCTTTTCTTTTGGGAATTAATTACAAAGTCTGGATGTCAATAGTTAAAGAATGGGAAGAACCGACCCATGAAGTTGACGGAAGAATCGAACAAAAGTCAATTCAGACGTGGACTAAAACTGAGCAAGAGAGTTCGGAGTGGAACTTCAAAGCCTTGAGTGCCATATTTTCTGCAGTCTGCCCTAATGAATTCTGTCGCATTTCAAGTTGTACGAGCGCCCGAAAAGCGTGGTTAATTCTGCAAAGTACACATGAAGAGAACGAACAAGTCAAAACCAGCAAGCTTCAAAAACTCACTTCTGAGTTTGAGGGACTAAGGATGAATGAAGACGAAAGGTTTTATGACTTTTATGTCCGGCTCAGTCACATTGTTAATTCATGCCACAACCTTGGAGAACCTATTCCAGAATACAAAGTGGTACGTAAAATTTTACGTTCTCTTCCACGAGTGTTTGATTCTAAAGTCACAGCAATAGAAGAAGTCAGAGATGTGAATTCCATGAGAATAGAAGACCTTGTGGGATCCTTGCAAACGTTTGAAGCAAATATGGTGAAACCTCCCAAAGCGTCAAAAGGTATTGCTCTAAAGACAGTGGAAGAAGAAAGTGATGAAGAGGAGTTGGATAAAGAAATGGCGCTTGTGGCTAAACGATTCGTGAGATATATGAGGAAGAAGGGTTTATTTAATAAGAATAACAAGAATGAGTCACAATCTCAAGAAAAAGGAAAGAAGATCAAGAAGATTGAGTCTGGGGAAGAAAACAAGAAGAACAAGATCAAGTGTTTTGAGTGTCATGGATATGGACACTTTGCTCAAGACTGTGCAAACAAAAAGATGAAAAAGAAACAAGTCAAAGTCATGAACGCTACATTAGATGATGAATCCAGTTCAGATGAATCATCTTCATCAGTATCCTCCAACGATGAAGGTAATTTTGTTGCTTTTATGGCATCTCACTCTTCGTCTGCAGGAACTCCATCTGGATCTCAAAGCGACACCGATATATCTAATCATGAAGATGATGACTCTGAGAATGAATTCAATAATGACTTGCAAGTGGCCTATGATGCTCCCATTGTCGAATACAATAAAGTGAAGAAACAAAGACAAGCCCAACATACCTGCAACAGTAAACTCCGAAGTGAATGAGATTCCTTGAAGACAGAGAATGAAAAACTCACAGGTAAAATATCTATTTTGGAATCTGACAAAACTTCTCAGTCTCATAGTGCAGAAAAGTTCAAAGAAAAACTTGAAGAAAAGAATAAAAAGATTGATGAATTGGAGAAAGTTGTTAGAGAACTACAGGATGAGATCAGTAAGCTGAAAAAAAAAAGATCAAGAGTGATGAGACGATAATTGAAAGAATGAACTCCAGTTCTCAAAAACTTGAAGAAATTTGGAGCCAACAACGAACACATGGAGACAAAGCAGGCTTAGGCTACACCGGAGAGAAAAGTACCATTGTTTCATCATCAACAGCACCTTCAGTAGTAGCAAAGGTTGTTTCAAAACCTACAGCCAATCCCAAGACCTTCCCAAAGCCTGCTGTACCACCAAAAAAGAGTTTTGAAAAAAATAAACACCATCAGCATCCTCCTCACATAGTGAAAGGTACGCATTTTGCTAGACCCCAATCCCTTGTACCTATTTGTCACAATTGTGGAATCAAAGGTCATATACGCCCAAACTGTCACAAACTCTATGGTCTTCCTTTAAACTATGTTAAAAATTTTTCAAAAAACCCTGAGCCTAGAGTCCCTGTGAAGAATAAATTTCAAGTGTTTTCAAAATTTTCAGAAGATTATTACAAAAATTCACGTCCTTTTCAAAAACAAAACAGTCCAATATTTCGAAGAGGTACAAATTTCAAATTTGTTGAGAAAAAGAATTTTCATAAAAGTCAAAAACGTGAGGAAAAACCTGTCAAGACAACTGGTCTTAAAACTAGAGCTATTTGGATTAGAAAGTCAGATTTAAATTGTTTTGTTTCACAAAATGCCCTTCGCTTTGAGTCTCTAAGAAAATTTGTAGGCATTTGTACACACAATTGAAATCTAAAAGATAAGTTAGAAGTTCATTGATTAAGTTGAAAATATTTTATGACTTCTATACTGTTACCTGTAGATTAAATCTTCCAAATTTATATATTTCAATGAGTTCATAATTTTTGCATTCCTTGTAATTTGATACGAAGTGTCTTGGTGAGTTTTGTCATAATTTTGGAGTGCTTCCTATTACACTTGACTGTACATGCATATATCTATTTCTCTTCTTTTCCACGAATCAAGGGTTATTATTTGATGTGTTTAAAAAATGTTGAGGAGCCTGATATGTGCATATCAAAGTTATGCATCATAAAAAAAAAAAAAAAAACTTGGAAAGGGTTACCGGTGGGACCAGTGAGAAGCCCCTTAATGACTCGTTGATTGTTAAGTAATAGCTACCTGCCCATAAGCGTGTGAAAGCCGCCAAGTGTTTAAAAAAAAAAAAAAAAGGAAGATTGGCTCTCAATTCATTTGGTACATCAAATTTAACTTTTTGAGTCTATGATTTGTTTGAGGGGGAGCCTATATGTATATTATAGTTAAAAACTCACACGTGCACAAGCATTTGTTCAATTTTATGACTTATTTCACCTGCCGACACAGAATTGACAATTTTCTTGGAAAATCAAAATGTGAATCTTTGAATTTATGAAGGGTGAGAGATTGATGTACATGTATTGGTATAGTGGAATTAAAAGTTTTTTTTTAACATTTTTAATGAATTCTTCTATTGTCTTCTTTTTGGTTTTGATTGTCTATGTCCAAATCTGCACTTACACGTATTTTCTTGAGAGACTCGTAGGCAGGGCGCAGGAGATCATCCCTCACATTATTCTGATGTCACACTTAGAAGAGGTCGTGTCACGTATGCCATACTCATGGGTCTTCGACTATGACATGATATTTTATGTATTATGTGCTTTGGTAATGATATCATTGATCATTTCTATATTATTCCACATGGTGCCTTGATGTGTGTGTTCAGTACGTGTAGAATTTGAGCAGAATTTAAAATTTAACTTAAGTTTTGATATGGAATTGCCAAGGGAGAGATTGTAAAGTCTTGTGGCAAATCCAATCAAAATATTAGTTAAACTAGGAATGCTATTAAAGTTTCCTAAAGTGATGCAAATTGAAGATTTGAAGAATTCTGAACAATTAAGGAGATAAAGTAAATCAAGTTGACCAAGATTTTGAAGAATTCTAATTGGTGTGAAGGATTACAAAACCTAATAGAATTCGGACGCAGATTTCTGGAACGTGAATGAAATTCCAGTGTACCTCGCGGGCACGGCGCGGGGTGCTCGCAGGTGCGCTCCAAGCACGCAGGCAGCCCGCAGGGAGCGCGCGGGTGCGCCAAGGTCTCTCAGAAATTCCAATGAGATCCGCATGCAAGAGGATGGGAGACCGAGGGTGCGCCAGTGTTATTTCCTAAAGCGTAAAAATTCCAGTGCAGGTCGCAGGCTGGAGGATGGGAGCGCGAGGGATCGAGCTATGAATATTTTGTTCGGATTCAATTTCCTATTTTGCCAAACGAGGGCAACTTTGTAATCCTATATATATGTGAAACCAACTCTGTAATTGTGAGAGGTGGGAGAACATATTATAGGGACCTAGAGAAAGAGTCTTTGAGTATTGAGAGCTTTCATGTTCTTTCTCTAAATTTGTCTTGTATTTTCTTTTCACTTTCTGTGTGAGGCAAAAAGCCTGCTTGTAGGGTTTATCGAGTGATTCGAGCAAAAGTGACGAAAGGATTCGTGCGAGTGATTCGTAGAGAGTCTGAGTAGAGTCTTGTAACTTGTTGATAGTGGAATTGTAAATAGAGATTTTTCTCCTTGTGATAGGATTTCCTCGTTATTCTCTTGTGTAATTACTTTCACTGTGTGTGTTATTGTGTAGGTTTGGATTTTCACCAACCAAACAGGTGCATCACAAAATATACGATGGATGCAAGTGTATCTAATTAATTTATCATTTTTTAACAAACATTTAATAAATACAAACATGAATATAAGTAATCAAAATCTCTAAATTATAATATCTTCAATCTCGTATTTATTATATTTTAGTGTTAAATTATATACATTTAATTACTGTTCTCGTGGATATTATATAATTTACACACACAAACAATCGTATTCCAATCACGAATACTCAATATTTTTTTTTTCCAAAATTATTGTTCCCGTGTCCTTACCTGTATTCTTGCTTCCTAAACCAAACAAAGTCCACAAGAGTAAGTGAGAGAATAAACACAAATCACAGAACTAGAATTTAGGACCCTGGACCAGAACACTAAAACAGCACGCCAAGTTACCAATTAGCACAAAATTTCAAACAATATATATCAAACTATTTCAAAAGTAAGCAATCTAAAATATATCCCCAAAGAAAGGCATCAACAGAATATTGAGAGGATTGCAGTAATCAGACTGACAGACACGGAAACAACTGGTAACTCTCCCCACGCTCCCAACCAAAAAAAAAAAAAAAAGAAACAACTGGTGCAGCATTGATACACTACTTTCAATTACAAATATTTTTTTCCAAAGCAAGAGAGGCAATTTGTACTTTTTGAGATCCTCAACTGACTCATTTAAGGACAAAATGTACAACTAATTCTCAAGCTCCTAGTCCTTTAGGCCTGAAACAATAATCTAAAGGGGTAAATATTTACAGCATTTTGTGAGACCCGATACCAAATCATGCTAAATACCTGAATAGGCTTGGGTTGTCCTTGTCTCTTTCCAGATAGTCACGAGTGATCAAATCTTCAATCCTCTTCTTGATTGCTATGACGTTGGGCTGTGGATTAACAATTCCACGGACAACACATGGTTAGAACTTGGAACGATCTATCTAAATAGCTAGCAAATTTAAAAAAAAAAAAAAATGAAATGCTCTAGAGTACCTTGAAAAGGTGGGCCAACTGCTCAATGCACTCGGAAACCAACTGCTGCTGGCTCAAAACTTTCCGATTCTTCATTATACGCACAATCGAAGCATCAATGGTATACCTTCTATTCCTATCAACATCTTCAATTACCCTTTTCTTCTCATCCACGTGCGGGAGAGGAATCTACATTTCAAAGCAATGTGGCAATCCCACCCACAGAATCAGTAAAAAGAAACAAGGACTAACATGACCGTATTGAGGTCAAAACAGGAAGCAATTTCAACACCTTAATCCTTCTCAACTTGCTAGTGAACTTGGAGTTGAATTCAAAGTAATCAGTCGGAGAGATTGTTTTGGTGTTTGGCTCCTTAATGAGAATCTTATGCTTCATACATGAAAGAGAATGGAGCAGTCTAACAGCATTATCATCAGCCAAGTTTAACCGAGTCAAGATTTCCCGATAACTCAATCTGTCTGAGTCATTAAAAAGAAGCAGAGCACAGGCCTGTACATGTGAAACTATAAAGGTCAAACCTCCGTCTTAGGAATCGTAAATCCATGCATTAAAATAAATAAATATCTTTAACGGGAAAAAAAAATACCTGGTGGGTTGTCACGACAAGCTCCACAGTTTTGGGTTCAAAATTTCCATTGATGTTACAAGTACCCAATGAGTATATCCATGTAAGTTTTCTATGTTTTGTTTTTGTTTGATAGAATTCTTTGAAAACTTCAACACACTTAACCTATAGCAGAAGTGAGCAAATAGGACAAATGTTAGTATATATTAGATCACATTCTAGGGATTAATTCTAGATTTCACTCAGCTTGAGAACAAAAAACCACCAGCATACCATTTCTGCAGGGAGGTTGAGGTCAATAGACTTGTAACTTGGCCAAAACACAGCAGTCAGAACAGTAACGGTCAGGTCAACCCCTGGATTTGCATTTGGATTGTTGCTGAGATAATCCTTGAAGATCACTTGATTTTCCCTTGCCAAAGTCAAATCTGTGAACTAGAAAGCATCAAAGCAAGAAAAAGCTCTCCGTTAGTATCCCAAAACTTCCCCAGCCCCGCTGCCAGATTTTTTTTTTTTTTTTAACTTGGTGGTATTTACCAAAAAGAGCTTGTGTATCCCAACATCATTAATGCAAGGCATGTGTGTGTTTATATTCCTAATCCCACCGCCAAGTTTTTCAACGTGGTGTGTTGGGTTGCATTTACCCCCCCCCAAAAAAAATAAATAAAACAAAATAAATAAAACAGCCAAAATAAATAAATAACTGAAAAAAAAAAAAAAAAAAAAAAAACTTCCTCAGAGCATGACTTCGGAATTGCAATTCAATACAGTTTGCAGACAACTTACCATTCCCTCCATCTTAGATGAGAACAGCCCAACACACTGCTGCTTCAGCTTTGTCAGAATGCTTTGCTCATGTAAATCATTAACACTCTTGTCAAAAAGTAAACGCCGAGCAAGCTTTTTTCTGCCAGCCATTACAACACAAAAATTGTAAACTATATTTTTTTGGTAATTATTGTAAACTATTAATCATTCAATCACAATACACATAACTTGCACTAGCCCAACTAAAATATTACATAATTTTACCTGTAGAATTCACCGAACACATCCTTATTACTACTATAAGCAATCAGATTTACCACCTGTAGAATCAAAGGAGATCCACTTCAACTATCTGTACTTCACCAATAGCAGTCAGTCAAAATGGAAAAAATCAAAAAAGCAGCATACCGTATCAAATGTTTTCTCAATGTCTTCATCGCTCAATTTCTCACTCCCACCTTTAAGAATATTATCACAAAATGTGGCTAGTAGTTCCACACTCGAGTTTTCAGCAACACCCTTGTTGCAGAACACTTCAAAGGCCTCGGAAAGTGCCTAAGGAAAATAAGATAGATTTTCATACAGGAATAACGGAGTTAAAAGCATGAGCACTTAGCATTTTTATTTTTATTTTTTTGAACAAACCTTGTGGAAAAGACTGTGGTTCATAAAACAATCATTTATGTATGCAAGGTACTTGCAGTGAAGCTCGATCCCTTTTCTAACAAAAACCTGAAGGCCCCACAGCTTAGTTCCCACAACATGAATCCAAAATCATGTTCTAGAAGTGAGTATTATATGAATTTACCATCAACTGCTCCTGCAGATTGACCATGTCTTTCTTATCTGCCTGTATAGGGGCATTTCTTAGCATTAGAACTAGCAATCAAATTCATGAGTAGATATGCATCATGTCTTCTCTGCGCAGAAAAGGGAAAAGAAAATACCAAAGTAAAAGGCAAAATTTCTAAATGAAAAGTGAGCAGTGATAAGATGCAACAGATAAAAGTTCAATACATAAGTGATAGGGGATGCCAGCACACAGAAAGTACCTCTGTACCATTTAAAAAATTCACGGATTCTGCTATCTATAAATTATCGACGCAAAACAATCAGGGAAGGAGAAGTCTCATAAACTTCCTCCTTTTCCTCACCAACTAAGACGAAAATTTTCTACACCAAAAGGGAATACCATAAAATATTCTGCCCAAGGAAAGAGAGAACCAAAACCAAAAGCTTACTTGCCACTAGACAATGGACAAGAAGATAGGACACCGATACACCATTTTGTTTCCTCATACAATACCATTTCACAATCACGTGTGTTTTCTAGTTAGAATTTCCCTATGGAGTGCAAAACACAAAAAAACCACCTCAGGAGAAGCCCTAAGACCACAAATTGCTTTCCAAAGTAAAAAGCAATGGCAGTTTCTAATTAAAGCATCATATAAAGATTTTACCAAACAACTTTTAGATTACTTCCCTCATAGAGTGTTAAACCTACCCAAATGTTTGAAATCCCATAAAGCCTCTCAAGAAGTACCACCAACTCAGCCATCATCCGATCTTGAAGCTCTTGGCGCATCCCAATAAAACCAATTGACCTTTGCATCAACGTATTGAAAAGATGTTTCGATTGATGACAGATGTTTGATGGATGTTTTCCATGACTTTGGAAACAAATAAAGATGGCAAGGGGATGATTGTATTACATGGAAAGTTTCTAAATCTGAGATTTTTTATGTGAAGTCTTTCTATGTTGTGTTAGTGGGGAACGGGGAGAGGTGCAAGAAAGAAAGTGAATCTATTCATCATCTTTTTGTTCATTGCAAATAGACAAGAGTCACGAGTGTTCATTATGTCTCGATTTAGCATACAATGAGTGTATCCCAATAAGATGAAGGATGTTTTTGAATGATGATGGGGAGCAAAATTTGTTAGAAGGAGAAAGAAAGTGCAGAAGATCATTCATTTTTGTTTTATGCAGCTCATTTGGAGGGAGAGAAATAGAAAGTTCTTTCAAGATTTAGAATTTCGTATGCTTAGATTGGAAATTATTTTTCTGGCTACATCGTATAGGTGGTTGTCTGAGGTAACCTTTTGTTTCTTTTTGTGGAGAATTTGGATTTTATTTCCTACTTTTATCCGAAAGTCTTTTTGTATTGGGGTGACATCCCCTAGATATTAATTAAAAAAAAAAAAAGGAAAAAAGGCACTGGTTGAACATCACTATGCAGAAATTACCGGCCACTGAAGCATTCGTATCCACTGCAACACAAGAAAGGGAAAGACTCATCGATACTACCTAGTTCCTACACCACCATTATAGTATTTCCAACAGACTCACTCCACACCTTCTGAATTCCTATTTGAAGACCAGTACCAGAAGATAAAGACCTGTCTAACAAGATCCAATTCCCTGAATGCATATACTTCGATCCACAAATCTTCATGACCATCTATCAGTTCACAAGCATACCTCCATAACCACTTTCCCAGCAAAGCTCAACAAAGATAGAGAGAAGCATATTTTAAAATCACCCTTACAAACTACACATGCAGGGGAAAAAAAAACACACAAATAAAGATTCAAGGAAGAAACCAATCAAAATTACTTGTGTCAACAACAAGAATGCTGCATCAAATACTACAGCATGCTGCCACGAATGCATATAAATCTTTGATGAAGAATTTAAAATAGACAATTTCAATTCCTTTCAGTGACACGCCACCACATCAAACAATCATTCGCACCCAAAGAAGACGGTGTGCTAAATGTGTACATCACCATTCATTTAATAAAACTCTGAACTGAATTTCCTTCAGCATAAAAGATGTAGATAAATCATGATAACCTACTTTGAGTCCAAAATAATGGTGGGTCAATCAATCACAAGCCTTGTGAAATGCACCTCCTTGGAAGACAAAGTGCACAAAGTATAGCAATACAACATATAAAAAAAATAAAAATCAAGATACAGGCCTTATTGCTGGCAGCATCTTCCTCCTGTCTAACCAAGGCAATACCTTCAGCAGTAATATGCTGCATTAAGGAAAACCCAGAAAAACCTCAAAACAAACTACGGGAAGAAACAAGTAATATCAGAGGGCACCTTGCTACAGGCCTTTTCAGAACAAAGGGATGCCAGTACGAATAACAAACCTGTTTAAAAATATTAGAAATGGGACATAAACCTTTAGGCATTTGAGAAAAAAGCCTATACATCCTAGACAAGTCCTCCACCTACAAGAGAACATTTGGGGGGGAGCTGACCGGCTTTAGTTAATAGCAATTTTAATAATAGAAAAAAGGCTTGAATAATAACACAGTACGATTGACACTACCTTCCCTTTCCTAAGCAATGCATGACATCCAGATTGCTCGTTCTCAAGTAATTGAGTTGCATGAACAGACAATAATTGGTGTCGAACTACCTATAGGAAGAAAAATGACCCATAATTATGACAACAATTGATATCTTCAAAATTGGTGGTAAGACATTTTTATTTTTATTTTTTTAAAGGCAAGCATAAATTTGCTAATTGTTTCATGGTAAGACGATTCATATGCTATAGTAACATTGTCGATTCAGTAGAACAACTACCCAAACATGAAGGACAACTTCTATTATTGTGACCTTTACAAGAGGAAGAACAAACCTCAAGCACCTTTGGCACACTGCTAGAATGTAAATAATGAGAAACCCTATCCTTCTCTTGTTTCAAACACTCCTCAGCCTGGAGTTACAAAAGAATTTCACAGAAATTGCATAGGATTATCAAACAAATATATCTGAACTTAATATTGGAAAAAAAAAAAAAAAAAAGAACCGTAGATGTTTACTTTCGACATATAATCAGGACATGAATCTTCCAAGATCCAATTTGAAGCTTTCCGAGAATAATATCTAGTGGAATCTTTCAGCATAGCAGCTTCAAAGTCTGTCTCGTAGTAATCCATTTGCCCCATTCCAATTTCAACAAATATATCCAAAACATTTTTTAACAAAGCTCGGTCTATTTGCCCCCCTTCACGCTCTTGATCTATCTGGTTTTAAGATATTGTTGATTAATCTGCAGTATGAAAGGCAGAAAGAAAGGCCAAGAAGCGGAGCAATGGCTCAGACATACCTGAGATATTACAGCATCACTTAATTTGCCATTTAACTCCTGGTAGACCTGGAATCAAAATATAAGTTCCAATTGTATTAAGGCAACAAATTAGAATAATCCATACAAAGGAAGTATCCGAAACAAAGATCGCAAGATAACAGTAAGGTACAGGCATGACACACTACATTGTGAAAGCAAGCAAATCCAACTTCGTTGAGCGATGGAAGTGACCTCCGAGCAATGAAGTAGCGATCAAGATAATGGAAAAATCGAGAAAGCCACCTCACCATCACTTTATGATTCGACCAACTCTTCACAAACTCTGTCAACAAGAACTCATCATGCTTTTCCCTTAAAGAAGGCAATACCTGAAATAGAAATCAAGCAAACGAAGTGACTAGTAAGTGAATTTACAGGCCTACAAGTATAAATGACTAAAAATTAAAATATGTAAAACCTTAATTGGCCTGCCTTATGAGTGTTAAGCTCGGTGTGAACTATGATCTGGATACAAGCCAAGGACATCTTGTAATTTTGGCTATCTACAGAAACTTTTCTAGTGCACCATGTGCAGCTTATAACCCTCACGTTTTTTTTTTGGTAAGCTTATAACCCTCATGTTGAAAAATAAACTAAACCAAAAAATATACGTATACATCGAAAAAATGGAAAGCACCCACAATCACAGGGAACTACCTGAAATTTTCCAGAGATGCATATTGAGATATCTAAATGCACAAAAGGGGACAATGAGCATGCATAAAACAAAACCACGTAAAACATTTCCACATTAATAGAAAAGGAAAGAAAGACCATTCACAAAGTTCAACCCTGTGTGACACAGAAAAGGTAAATAGCTTTTGAGGCATCTCCTTTCAGAAAACAACCACACTGTGACACACCCAATCAAAGGATAACTCACAAGAAGATGATTTTCAGCCGTCATAATTTAATTAATTATGCCTGAAAAGTAAAGCTTGAAGTGGTAGATAATCGAGCATAGCTCACACAAGAAGAATTTCATTGTTGTAACTAAATTTCCACAGCAAACCTTGCATGACAAGCCACACATAGCCAATCTAATCTAATACAAATAAAATGTCATGTTGCCAACCTAAAAAACCATCAATGTAGTCACGTAGAAAAAATCAAATTGGTCTGTATTGCATAGGACAAACTGCCCTAAGTTGTCCTCAATATTTCAACAGTATACATTTTACACCACTATCACAATTAAGAAAAATGAAAATTCAAATGAAAATGCCAGTGTGCTCATCTATCTATCTACATCTGCCCTGCGATAATGATGGATCAGATGAACCAATTTTCCTTACAATGGCTGTAATGTACTCTTCAAAAGACTCCCCGTACTTGTCATACAGCCGCTGAGAGTAATCGTGAGGGGGCCTCTGAGTGCACATATTATACACAGTTCTGAGTACAGATTTAAGAACAACAACAAAACAATTCTTTGAATATCAAAACAGAAGATCAAAAGGATACTCATAGAGCATCATATAATCCTCTGAACTGAAAGGCAGCTCCGAAGATCCTTGTAGAATGTTCTCCAGCTTTCTAATCCTTTTCTCTAGAATCTCCCATCCCTGTTCAAACTCAATCGTGCCTCGAATATCCATCGCTATGTCACCGCGGCCAAACCTCCAGCTCTATACCAAGAATCTACAAAATTACACAAAAATTCCCAAAAATCTCAGTCGCTGCTGTTCGTTCTGATGTCGTCATCGATAATTCACCGCTAAACCCTAACGATTTCAATTGCAAAAAAAAATTACCAAATGAGTGAAAAAAAAAACCTGAAATGCAGAGAATATAGACGTGTACAAGAAGGAGATGATACACAAGACAGGGCTTTACAATCAAAATTTTCAAAGGATCATCGGTCGGAAACAAATAGCCAGAAGCGAACCAGGAGCCAATCACAAAACAAACAATTCGACCAATTGGAAAGATATACATATATACACTTGACTTTAGGAGCCATGCATTGACTCAGCCAAAGTGTGAGTGATAAGCGTCAGCAAATTCTCACCACCCCGGCACCACCACCAACAACGACGACAACAATAACAGGGAGGGTATATTTGTAATTGACAATCACATTTTTATACTTTATTTTATTTTTTATTAAATAAAATTACATAATTATTTTCACCCATCTAATAAGATATATTTTATAATTTTAATGTCATAAATATTCTTCTACCCTTCTAATAAGATATACTATATAATTTTAATGTCTTTAATATTCTTTTAAAAAAAATAATTATGTAATTTTATTTAATAAAAAATAAAATAAAATAAAAGAATTCAACTGTAGAGTGCAAATAGACTCATCCTAAATAACAATAATAATAATAATAATACTAATAATATTGTTATTAAATTTTTTTAGAACATGAGTCTAAATAAACTCTAAAAAATATGAAAAAAATCTTTAAATTAATTTTGATTGGTAAATACGACTTTTTCTAGGGTAAAGTTAGAATTAGGGTGTGCGATTAAGTGTTAGTAAATTTTTAATTTTTCAAAAAAGGAAAAAATAAAATATATATATATTTTAAATTTAATGGAAGATAAGTTTAAATTAGTTCTAATATACATTTATATATAATTAAAGATATTTGTGATTGGTTTATGATTTTTTTAGGGATAAAGTTAGAATAAGCGAGTCATCATCAAGTGTTAGTAAATTCTCACTTTTCAAAAAATAAAATAAATTTGTTAGCAAAATTTTTTGAATTTAATGGAAGATGGGTTTAAATAAACTCTAAATATAGAAAAAAATAAATTATTTTTTATTGGTTTATGATTTCTTAATGACCATTTTATTTTGTATCTGGTTGGATTTAGCTAGAAAATACATAATTTAGCATAATTTAAAAATTAACACACTATCTTCTTCTGATTTAAATTAAAGTGTAAAATTGATGAAATGTACTAAAGTTAATCATATTTGTACTTCTTGTGTTATGAGTCATATGCCAAAAAAAATTAGTTTAATTATCTTTTATTTTTATTAAAGTTGGTGTTTGTTGAAGGTATTTAAAAGCAAAAGCTTACCTAACCAAAAAAAAAAAAAAAAAAGAGGTATTTACAATTTTTCTTATTCTTTTTTTATTGTTTAAAAATTAAATATTATAAAAAAATTTGACAATTGTTGGCAGTCTGACACTTCTTACTTTTTTGTTTTTTGTTTTCCTATTTATTTATTTTTTATAGTGTTTGAGTATTACACGTTATCTATTATATTAAATTTCAGTATCAAACTCTCAGGAGTTTGTTAGTTATTTGACACATGCTATTTTTTTTTTTTTTTTTGGTTTTATAGTATACAGGTGTCACATTTTTTTTTAAATTTATAATGAATTATTTTGTTGCCTTTGTGAGTATTTAATTTTTTTTTTCGGTGTGTGTGTTTAAAGATTAAATATTATTTTTATATTTAATACCCGATTGATTGAGGGTATTAAAAAGGTTTATTTTTTCTTCTTTAGTTTTTAAATATTATATGTTTTTGCAATTGTATATATTTATTTGTTGCCCGTTACATGCTTAAATATATTATAGTTCAACACGCTTACCAAAACCTTAAAAATAAACTGGCTTGAAAAAAATTTTGAGTTGTCAGAAAAAGAAAAAGAGAATTGACATATTCCTTTTGTTTATACTTTATTTCAAATTAGAGGAGTATGTGCTTTTAGGTGTGGTTAGAGTTATATAAAATTGTATAAAATTATAAAAGTCAATATTTCGTATTTTGTGCAATGAGTAGAGAATTTAAATTTTATTGTCTCATAATTCGTATTCGTAGAGATTTATAAAATTTTATATTATTTTGCGTTAACTCCAAATAAGGCCTTTATATTATTTAAAAAAAATGAAGTATAATTATCCTTTATTTTTATTAAATTTGGTTTCGGTTCCAACTTCAAAGCTATATTAAACAAGTTGCCACTTCAATAAATTCAACCTGTCTAAAGTTTATTAGAACTCAGCATGAAGGTAAAAATTAACAAGAAAATTAAAACTTTTCTGCACCCCATACAGAGGTATGAGGTTAAAATCACAAAATGATTAAAATTTCATGGAAACTTGTCTTAAAGACTTTGGTTAACCAAAGCCATCAAAATCTTTTTAAAACCCATTAACACCAAGGAAATGCTACAGCCCTCCATTAAATCTTGATAAAACTGCCTTCAACTTCCTGCATATTTTAATGTGTGAGAGAGAGAGAGAGAGAGAGAGCAAATGAAACATGAAACAAGACTACAATAATACAATGGCAAGAAACCATGATGGATGGTCCCAGTGGTGCACTGCAAAGCTTATTAACAAAAATCAATTATAATCTTAATCTTCTCTGGTCTCAAAAAATCTGAAATAAAAAACCAAATAACAAGAACCAGCTACATAAACAGATTGCAGTAATCAGACTGCAAGAAGAAGTACCTGTACTACTGCTGAAACACAACTTTCAATTGCAAATATTTTCTCCCCAATGGACAGGCAATTTGTGCTTATAACTGTCCTCCCTCTGACTTTAAAGGCAAATTTTACAAGAATTCTCAAGCTTCTGTGCAGCCTAAGAAATCATCAAAGGGGAGCAATCACCACAACCAGCAATGCCCTCAACTTGTGGGGTTGTCTCCAGTACCAATAAAACCCGAGCTCATTTGAATATCACCTGGGTTAAACTCATGCCAAGTACCTGAACAGGTTTGGGTTATCCTTGTCTCTTTCTAGGTAGTCCCGAGTGATCAAGTCTTCAATTCTCTTCTTGATTGCTTTGAAATCCGGCTGCCATTCACAATTTTACCAAAATTATTTAGTTAGAGCCAAGAAACAAGAAAAGGGGGGGGGGTGACATAGCATATGGATTTGGGATCGTTGGATTTTAATCCAACGGTTCAGATGTATTCACACTATGTTAATTTAAAAAAATTAAAAAACATGAATGTAACTGGACCGTTAAATTTTAATCCAATGCTCTTGATTGTAAGTCACAGGTTGACTTGCTATGTCAGCCCCCCAGCATCCAGGAACCAAAACCCGCAAGATAGAAAAATAGAAAAAAGTCAAAAATGAAATGCTGCTCTAAGATACCTTGAACATGCGACCCAACTGCTCAACACACTCCATAACCAGCTGCTGGTGGCCCAAAACTTTCCGACTCTTCATGATACGCACAATTGAAGCATCAATAGCATACCTTCTATCCTTATCAACATCTTCGATTACCTTTTTCTTCTCATCCACAGGAGGAAGAGGAATCTGCATGCGAAAGCAGTTTCGCTGAGACTAACAGGACAATATGATATTGATTTCAAAATAAAAAACAATCTCACACCTTAATCCTTCTCATCTTGTCTGTGAACTTGGAATTGAACTCGAAGTAATCAGTTGCAGAGATTGTTTTGGTGTTTGGCTCTTTATTAAGAATCTTATACTTTGCACACGAAAGAGAATGGAGCAGTCTAACAACATCGTCATCCATCAAATTTAACTGGGTCATGATTTCCTGATAACTCAGTCTATCCGAGGTATTAAAAAGAAGCAGAGCGGAAGCCTGAACAGATGAAATGCCAAGGCTCAAACCATTGTTGAGAATCATAACTCCATACATTGAATTGAAGTAAATTTCTCCACAAAAATACCTGGTAGGTTGTCACAATGAGCTCAATAGTTTTGGGTTCAAATTTTCCAATGATGTTACAAGTACCCAATGAATATATCCATGTAAGTTTTCTGTGCTTCGTTTTAGTTTGATAGAATTCTCTGAAAACTTCAACACACTTAACCTAGAGCAGAAATCATTCAGTAAAAATATGTTAGTTTGATATATGCTCCAATATACAAGTTTAAAGAAAGACTTAAACTTCAACTGCCCTGAGGCAACAATATATATACCATTTCTGTTGGGAGGTTGAGATCAAAAGATTTGTAACTTGGCCAAAAGCCAGTGGTCAGAACAGTAACAGTCATGTCAATCCCAGGATTTACATTTGGATTGTTGCTCAGATACTCCTCAAAGTTCGTTTGATTTTCCCTTGCCAAAGTCAAATCTGTAACCTGGAAAACAGAAAAGCAAGAAAACATTATCTTCATCAGTATCTCAAAACCAACCTAAAGCATGACTTGCAATTCCGTTCAGTTGCAGACAACTTTTACCATTCCCTCCATCTTTGATGTGAACTGACCACCACACTGCTGCTTCAGCTTTGTCAGAATACTTCTCTCATGCTCATCATTGGCACTCTTATCAAAAAGTAAGCGACGAGCAAGCTTTTTCCTGCCAGACATTTGCAACGTAAAATGATATTTATGCATCATCAGACCACAATATTCTGGCCCCGTTTGGAGTAAGAAAAAACAAGATAAATTGAGATAAAATGTGATTTGGGGTTAATTTTGACGCTCTTTTTTTTTCTGAAAAGTCACAAACCGTAGGAACGATTTTCCAAATCTGTCCCCACGGATTCAAAAAAATTCACAAAAAATAGCGACAATGGTACTTGTTTGAAAAGCTTTCGACACGAAAAATATGATTGTATAAAAAATTTACACATTCAGTTAACCTACTTTCAGATTTTTTTGTTTTTTTAGCAAAATATTAGAATTTTTTGAAACTAGTGATAGTAGGAAAATTAAAGGTAAAGAAGTTGTTAGAGATTTATAGAGTTTTTTAGAGTTTTATTTTATGCCAAACGGGGCCTCTCTAGTCATTGTGCTAGACAAACTAAACATATTACATAATTTTACCTATAGAATTCGGCGAATAGATCCTTATCACTAATATAAGCCAGCAGCTTCACTACCTATAAAATAAAAATAGATCCAATAGCAACTGTTTGTATGTGATCACCAAGTCAAATGGATAGCCTGAAGAGAGCAACACACCTTCTCAAGTGTTTCCTCAACGGCTTCATCACTTAATTTCTCACTCCCACCTTTCTTAAGAATATTATCACAAAATGTGGCTAGTAGTTCTGCACTCGAACTTCCAGAAACACCCTTGTTGCAAAAAACTTCAAAAGCCTCCTTGAGGGCCTAAGACAAACAAGAGAGAATTTGACACAGGAATAATAGGGTGGAAAGTACAACCATGAAGCAGATTTTTGTTACAAACCTTGTGGAAAAGTGTATGGTTCAAAAAACAGTCATTTACGTATGCCAGGTACTTGTCATGAAGCTCAATCACTTTCCTAACAAAAACCTGGAGGCCCAAAACCTTTCAGCTTTCAAAACAAGAATTCGCTGTTAAGTTCTGGAAATATTAAAGGATTTCCCATTACCTGTTCCTGAAGACCAACCACATCTTTCTTATCTGCCTGTAGAAGGACATGTTTTAGCATTAGAACCAACAACGAAATTAAAAAAGCTAGTTACCACACATATTTGAGTGGATACTGTTCTTTCCTCCCAGGAAACAGAAAAGAAAAGAAAAAAAATATAAAAGAAAATTTTAAGTGAACAGAAGAACCATGACAGGCAATGAAAAGGGCAACAAACGAAACTTAAAAATTACCAGTTCACAAAGATGGGAACCAATCAAACTGCAAAAGAGAGCACCCAATTTAAATGGAAAATTCAGACACTCAAAGCCAATAAGGCATTTTACCTAACAATGTTTGATGGCCATGAGAGAGTTTTATGCAAACAATTTCTTCCATTGCATTCAAAGTTGAAGTATGCTTCAGTTGGAAATATGAATGTGACATTAGCAATACACTAAATTTCTTTAGTATTAACTATATGAAGAAATGTTTTAAAATCAAAATACAAAGAGTTCAAATCTAATACACTTTAATGGAAATCCACAATTATGTGAACATGTTTCAATCACAACTTCACATCCACGCGCTTTCCTTCTCTGAGTTTCAAGCACACGTGTCCTCTCCAGCACTGGCAACTCCCTAATCTAAATATCTGGTTTACTAGTTGATGGTCAAGTGATTCTTGGTCCTCTCTCCAACCATATCAGACTTCATAACAAGTATCTTCAAGGATTACTTAATCATGACCGGATTGCTCTACACCCATAATTGATACCATGGTAGTTTAAATTATGAAATAAAAAATTCCTAATCCAATGACCAATTTCAAAGAATGGAGTTGCGATCTAATTGTTCTTGTGTCACATATTCATGCAATCTTGATCCAACTATGATCCCAAAACTCCTGTTTAGGCCCTTTAGTTTGTATTTCTTTACTGGTCCGGGCCTCTAGTATGCAGAAAGAAGCCATGAGAAATATTCAGGGACAAAACTGATAAGATTTACTTGTGTTGAAAACAAAAATGCAGAAGAAAATATTAGAGCCTGCTTCCATGAAGGCATAAAAAAAAAAAGGTAAAATCACTGTTTTACGGGAATGCCCAAAAACTATTATATCTGACATAAAACAGTCAAGATATGGACCTTCTTATTGCTGGCTGCCTCTTCCGCTTGTTTAACCAAAGCTGTACCTTCAGCAGTAACATGCTGCATTAAGAAAAACCAAGAAGAATTTCAAAATAAATAAGAGGAAGAAACAAATAATACTGGAAGCACTGTGCCACAGGCTTTTCAGAACAAGAAGTGCAAGTTAAGGACAACAAACCTGTTTAAATATACTAGAAATGGGTTCTAACCCTCGAGGTATTTTAGAAAAGAGCCTATACATCCTTGATAAATCCTCAACCTACAAAAGAAAATTAAAAAATGTTAATAAAATTTAGTTAATCGCAATTGAAATAATAGCAAAAAGGTTAGAATAATAGCATGATATAATTGACTACCTTATCATCCCTAAGCAATGCATGACATCCAGAGTGCTCCTTCTCAAGCAATTGGGTAGCATACACAGACAATAATTCATGTTGAACTTTCTACAGGAAGAAAAATGACCCATAATTATAACAAGGACAATAAATATCTAAAAATTGGCCCAAAAATAAGAAAGGTGACGAAAGAAATTACGAGTTTGTGTGTGTGTATGTGTATATATAACCCAGGGAAACACCATCCTGCGGAGCCTTCACTTTTAGGTGTAAACCCTGAGGGCTACAGTAACCCCACTTTCAGAACAAGGTAACGCAAGTCTTCACCCTCAGGGTGTAATAGCATACAATGGGATTGGACATGAAACCAAATGCATCTTGCACTAAACTTCAGTTCACCAACCACTTGAGCTACCCCTTGGGGTTAACTGAGCAAATACTAGTTATTATTGAACAGTGAGCATTCCATTATGCTACAACAACATCATCAATTCTTTAGACCAGCTACTGAAATGTCGTCTAAATTCTACTATTATGATTTTACAAGAAGAATGACAAACCTCAAGCAACTTCGGCTCGCTACTAGAATGTAGGTAGTGAGAAACCCTATCCTTCTCTCGTTTCAAACACACCTCAGCCTGGAGTTATGAAAGGATTTCATATAAATTATCGGACTGTCAAATATATATATATACATACATACATATAGCTGAATATAGTAAGAAAAGGAAAATATAGATGCTTACTTTCAACATATAATCCGGACAGGAATCTTCCAAGGTCCAGTTTGAAGCCTTCCTAGAATAATAAGCAGCAGTATCTTTCAGCATAGCAGCTTCAAAGTCATTCTCATAATAATCCATTTGCCCCATTCCAATCTCAACAAATATATCCAAAACATTTTTTAACAAAGCTCGGTCAATCTGCTCTCCTTCACGCTCTTGATCAATCTGATCAGAAGATATTGCCAATTAATCTCAATAAAAAGGTGGAAAGAATATTGTATGGCTGAAACAATGGCTCAGACATACCAGGGATATTACAGCATCCCTTACTTTGCCATTTATCTCCTGGTAAACCTGAAATCAAAATTTCCAATAGTAACAAAGGAGAAACAAAGAAACAAGAAGAAAAAGGAGAAGAAGATGACGACGACGACGATGATTTCCATTATATGATTGCTTAATATAGTTGAAATGCAACAAAAGGAGAAGGGATAACCCAGTGGAAAGTGTCCCTTTCTCCCAGACTTTGGCCTCTAGTGTACCAAAAAAAAGGGCAACAAATTTTTATTTTTTTACAAAAAGAAACTATTGCAAACAAAAACAGCAACATAACAGTAGGTTACAGGCATGACATACCAGATTGCGAAAACAAGTGAGTCCAACTTCACTGAGTGCTGGAAGTGACCTCCGGGCAATGAAGTAGCGATCAAGATAGTGGAAAAACCTGGAAAGCCACCTGACCATCACTTTATGATTCGACCACCTCTTCACAAGCTCTCTCAGCATGAACTCATCATGCTTCACCCTTAAAGACGGCAATACCTGAAATAGAAAGTGAGTCAATGACGTTGCTCATGTGAGAGTTCGCAAAGAACTACCCATGTGAGTTCGAATGATTTGGAAATTATAATATGTGAGAACTAAAACCATAATTGGTTCATCATATAGGCATTAAGCTGGATGTCAACTGTGATCACTATAGAAATATTGTAACTTTGGCCATCTACAGCACTTTTCTAATGCTCATGGGAAGGTAATAATCCAGATGTTAAAAAATAAACTCATTCATAAAAAAGATATATTGAGAAAAACAGATAGCACATGCACAATCACAGGGAAGCAGCCACTTCATTATAGTAACTTATGTATTTTCAGATATGCATACGGAGATAATCTCAATAGGAAAAGGAGACAAGAAGCACCCAAATATAGAAATTGCCGAACACATTTCCTCCCTAAAAATAATAAAGGACAGAAGACCATTCACAAAGTTCAATTTTATGGTGCTTAACTCAACCTCAGAAAATGGTGATCTCTTCTTATTACCTAGCTTATTACATATAAATACTATTTTTATGTTAAAGGAAATATATTAAGAGGGGGAGACCTATACGAAAAATGACGAGTAATCTTTCACCTGTTATTCAAATAAATGACATGTCATTGAATCACATGCCATCATGTCTTTCTCATAAATTCAAATCATGTTAGTTTCTACCCATCTGGGACATGAATAGGCTCCTGACGTGCCTCCTTCTGTTGAGCAAATGTGCCAAGTCACAACCATAAGCACAAATTATGGTACAAAGACAAATTACTTGATATTTATGATAAATTTTAGTGCAGAAAACTTTGTCAATGGTGATATTACAAAGCACATGAACAAGAACTGGCATGTCACATTGCATTAGACCTTGTGAAACTAATTTTTTTTAAATAATTTTCCGTATTTTTTTGCTCAAAAGTTGACTACTTAAGAGTGAGACTAAACAATGTCAATTTCAAGTTTTTTTTTTTACATAGGTTTTACAACTCAACAACATTTTCAATATTTTTTAGATTACCTTAGGGACTGGTTTGTAAAGCATTCTAGGCATGGAGACCTAAAAGATTTTTTTTATCCTCTTCATTCCTTCTTCTCCTTTGTCAGCCAATTGTATTTTATTAATTAGTTGATTTAAGCAAAAAGAATGCTTATATAATATTACAAACAAACTTTATTTTGAAAGGACGAACAACTCATGCTTGCCAAAATGAGATTCACTCCAGTAACATATCTCCAAGTCTGGTAAAGTAATACTAATTCTAGGTACATGGTAATGCCCGAGCAAAAATTCCCCCGATTTCCCAGTATTTCAATTGCAGCCAGTAAAGATCAAGTAATCATTAATTACCACATCATATGAAATAAATCTATATTTAAATATAATTGAAAAAAATCACAAAGTGGTGCATCATTAAGGATATCCTCCTGCTGCCTTGCACCAGAATAATTCATCAATAATATATTTCAGTGCTGTACTGTATTACCACGGGAAAGCTTGTGTAACATGCCACCTGTGGGGCCTGGCAAGGGCAATGTATACCATCTTATCCCAATAACTGGAGAGATTGTTTTGAAGTATTGAAGACACGACCTGAGCAATAGTTGTGCTGAGGCTCATCCTCAGGCCACATATACCCAACCTATATTTCTTTTTGTTCTAATAGTTAATAAGGTCTAATGCAAATAAAATAGTGTCTTCACCAGCACAAACAACAAATGAATCGTTGGGCAACAGAAAAAACCATCATTTGTAACCAATTAGAAGAGAGTGATTGTCAAATTCATAGCCCACTTCATGTTTATTGCATTGAACAGGAAGAAGAAAAAAAAATTATTGCCAATCTTTCAACAAATATACACACCATGCATATCATCTCCAACAGTAGTTCCTCATGAAATCAACATTAAATAAATTAGAATATGAACATTATCACAATTAGGGGCATTACATTATCAATGATATGATGAAATGTCAGTGTGTACATGTCCCTTTATCAGTGTGTATAAATTGATCAGGTGAGTAAATTTTCCTTACCATGGATGTAATGTACTCTTCAAAAGACTCCCGGTACTTGTCGTACAGCTGCTGAGAGTAATCATGAGGAGGCTTTTGGGTGCACATATTATAGATGGTTCTGTATACAGAGTTAAGAAGAACAATAACTTACAATTACAAAACAGTCCTTATAAAAAGAAAATATGTATCAAAATAGGCGATCTAAGGATACGTATAAAGCATCATGTAGTCCTCAGAGCTGAACTGAGGCTCGGGCAGTCCTTCTAGAATGTTCTTCAACTTTGTAATCCCTTTCTGCATAAATTCCCATCCCTGTTCCAAGTCAATCGTCTTCCTCTCATTCATCGTCATCCTTCCCACACCCAAAACTCCAGCTCTAAAGCCAGAATCTTTAAATCACGCACACGTTACCAAAACCAACCACCGCATTGCCATTTCGACGAAGCAACCGATGATTCGTCATTAAACCCTATCAACTTCAATGAAAACAACATCAATTACTTGAATGAACCCTAAAAAATGATAGAATTTAAAAAAAAAAAATCTAAAAACCCAAAACCTGAACCCAATCCCAGAATCCCGTAAATAGAGCTACAACAACAAAGCGATGCAGAAAAAAGAAAAGGAACTTAAATTAACGTTTCCAAACGATAACAGAAGGAGCTAATTAAGATCCTGAACAAAACTTCCGATCGCAGCTAATGAAGCGGCGAACAAGGAAACAAACAATTAAACAAAATCAAGAGTACATGTAACAAATACAGATACATAGATACAAAGATGATTGCAGACGAACGAACCCGCTAACCGAAAGCAGTAGAATTGATGAAGGGGCTGGAAGACCTTCAACTGTAAGCATTGAGGAGAGAGTTCGGTCAGATTTGAGACTCAGCTCCTTGTTCTCTTGCTTTTTCATAATTTAGGGCCCTTGGGACTATATATATATATATATATATATATAAAGTTATTAAAAATTATAAAAAATTATCTACATATTTTTTATTTCTATTTTATCAAAATTTGCCACGTATTATTTTAAAATTAATTTTTTATATTTTCTATGTATTTTTTATCATCTCTTAATTTATTTTAGTTGTAGTTTAAGTGGGACTTTAAACACATACACATATATTATAAAAAAACAAATTAATGGTTAGAAGAACAGCTATCTTTCATATTGCATTTATGAAAAGGCAAAAAGGTACATCCACATCTACCATCGACTATGACTCCGGTCACATCTGTGCAGATCATACGATATAATTTCGATCATCATCACATTATTACTCATAATTACCGAACACAAATAATACATGTAAAAGAAATTATAAAAAAGTAAGAAAGAGAAAGGTAAGTACCATATATATATAAAAGATTCTATAAAAAAAATCTATCTCCATCTTCTCCCTCCTGTGCACATATACTAACTTAACCGTTGGAAGGGCTTTTGACTCAACACCGCCTCCCAGTAGTTTACCATTTCAGGACCTTGGCACTAAAGTATGGGACCCGAAGCACCAGTATTAGTGGACACGAGTCAGACCACATGAGCAATATCCCTAAACCTGATCTACCACATCAACAAAAGACTTGAGTCGAATTTTTAACACTTCAAATCCTATACGTATTTTGAACCTTTTGACATTGCCCCCTTCCAAATTTGCAATCGACACAGTGGCTACCTTTGGTATTTTCCCCAGGTTCGAGAGTTGCCGTACTTGGCAAAGTTTAATGCCCCTTGGGTGGCTAATTATTTAGAAAAATAAAAATTGAGTATATATTTTGTAAATATGTTTAAATTTTGGTAATAGCAATTTGGATTCTAACAAACTCAAATTTGTGTTGATTATGTAATGAAATATTAAATACTTCTATTGTGATATTTTATTTAAAAATGCCTTAATTGGCATATTGTTCGCGCACCAAAATAAAATTAAATTTCACTTAAACAACTAAAGTGTCATGTGATTTGTTTTTATATTTTTTGTTTTTTATTTTAAGTTTATTTTTCATTTTACAGATTTGAAATCAAGAAAAACAGTTCAAACGTATTTGGTCACTTGTATTTTCAAAAATTATTTTGGAAAACAAAAAATGGATTTATACATAAAATAAAAAATGATAAAAAATCATTTTGAACGTTTTCAATTTAAAATAAGAAAAATCTCAAAATAAAAAAAATAAAGCATTTTATGTTTCCTTATTTTGAAATTTTTAAAATATAAAACACATATAACAAAAAATAGAAACTAGAAAATAGAAAAATAAACCAAATACCACCCAATATAATTCATTTAAAAACAACCATAGTTATAAATATCATATTAGATGACATACCTAATTTTTTTATTGGCATGATGCGTATTTATAATTTATTTCTAATTTCATATATTATTTTATATTTATATTAGGGGGTTTTGGAGGTCGGTCACTATTTATGGACTTATAAGAATTTTAGTCATATCAAAAAAGTTTGTTTGTGAATAAGTTACACTTGTAACAAGAAGACAAAAAAGGACATCACGTGTTTTTCGCTGCATTTCAAAACTGTCAGTTTTATTCGAAAATAGTGAATACCTCGCTCATAACTTCTGCGACTTTCCATCTTCTTTACAAAGTAAGCAAAACTTATTTTTGAAACAAAATCAAAATTGTTTGGGAAAAATCTCAATCGATCATCATTCCTAAGTATCTTAATTTTTTCTGATTTTATGATACTGTTTAGTGTTTTCATTTATTTTTCAAATACAAGGTTTTGTGGTATTGTTTTAGTGTTTTCATTTAACTTTCAAACGCAAGATTTTGTGGTATGATTCAATAAGGAAATGAACGTGGCATGATTTATTTAGCTTTGTCAACCATAACTGCTTGTGTCAAAACTTATATGTGGTACTATTTTGAAACAATACTGCATACATGTGGTACTATCAGCCATATATTGGATATGTGACTTATTTTTGTGTTTCATGGTACTGTTTGCATACTAGACATATCCGGTACTGTTTTTGCAAGAGTATGCATCTTATACAAAACAGTACCGCATGCATGTGGTACTCTCATCCATGTGGTACTGTCAGTCATATATTGAATATGTGACTTCTTTTTGTATTTCATGGTGTTGTTTGCATACTAAACACATTCAGTACTGTTTTTGCAAGAGCATACATCTTATACAAAATAGTACCGCATGCATGTGGTACTCTCGGCCATGTGGTACTGTCAGCCACATATTGGATATGTGACTTTTTTTGTGTTTTATAGTACTGTTTGCATACTAGACACATTCGGTACTATTTTTGCAAGAGCATGCATCTTATACAAAATAGTATCGCATGTATGTAGTACTTTCGGCCATGTGTTGCTGTTAACCATATATTGGATATGTGACTTATTTTTGTATTTAATGGTGTTATTTGCATACTAAATCTATTCGATACTGTTTTTACAAGAGTATGCATCTTATAACAAACAGTACCACATGGAAGTAGTGCTCTCGGCCATGTGATACTGTTAGCCATACGTTGGATATGTGACCTATTTTTGTCTTTAATGGTATTGTTTGCATACTAGATCTATTTGGTATTGTGTTTACATGAGCATGCATCTTATACGAAACAGTACCACGTGGAAAGATACTCTCAACATGTGGTACTGTGTTTAGATGCATAAATTGCTTCATATAGACGTTGAGCTTCTACAACATGTCAATGAAACAGTTACGTTTTCATAAATGATATACTATATATTCACCTGATTTATAAGGAATGAAACGTAAACTGAAGAAACGTGATCTCGGTTAGCGTGAATTTTGGCAACTCTTAACTTAATTATAGAAATAAATGGTATTCTTGATATATTAGAAATTATATTTAAAACAAACTTTTGGGACCCACTCAAAAGTGTGACCTAATCACAAAACTTTCTACACAAATATGACTTAAAAGCAATACTTTTTTTTGGAGTGATTAATAACATTAAAAAATTGTAAAGTAAGACTTAAATATAATTTTTTATTTATATTATTTTCATTGTATTTATTATTTTAAAATTTTTATTTTTATTTTTGAAAATTTATTGTGTTTACCACACTAAATTCAACGAATTTAGGTGAGTAAATGCGGTACGCAATACGTATCATAGAAATAGATAGTCTATTAAATTTAGTGTATTGAAAATTCAAATTTAATTCGTGTTCGATTTATTAAAAATTATTTGAAATTAATTTGTCTGGAATCCAATTTGAATTTGATTTGATAAATTTATATTTATAAAAAATAATCAAACTATTTGAATTCGATTCAATTACAGCTTAATTTAAAAGGTTAACAAGTTGAGTATAGACACATTTTCAAGGTCTATAAAATTTTCAAACTGAATTTGTAATAGAACACACACACAGAGACAGGGAGAGAGAGAGGGAGAGAGATTCTTACAGCAATACCCACACTATTAAAAGTAAAAACTAAGCAAATAATTAAAAACACACACAGTGACTGTGAGAGAGAGAGAGAGAGAGAGAGAGATTCTTATAGCAATACCCACACTAATAAAAATAAAAACTAATCTTGCGCATTCCACATTTGAAAAATCACTTAGACATCTTATTTTTAAGTTTTCTCAACAGATTTTTCTTAGTATAATTTTACTGATATCAAATATTTTTATATTAATTAATTAAAAAGTTCTTACTAATTATAATATAAGGAATCAAATTGTATATAAGTTGTAGTATTTTACATGAGGATATTTTAGTTAATTCATATAGAATTTATTTGAGACTGTATAATTTTTAGCATTCATACGTCAAGTGGTGTAACTTGTTAAAGAAATTTAATTGAAAATAATAAAGGTCATAATGATTTTCTAAAGGCAAAGGTATTGACTAATTTTTAAAGAAAACTACACGTACCAAATAACTCACAACTCCTATTATTTTAAAAGGTTCGGCAGTTTTCTTACAATAAATAACTCATTTTTTTTACTTCACAAATATTGGTCCATCACCGGCCCCATGCAAACGAGGGTGGTTAAGACTATATTAACCATTTATATAATATTAGGTTGAATATATTTATGAATTTCAAAAAAAAAAAATTTGTGCTATTTTTTAATTAGAATATTATTATATAGCACAGCACATTTTATTGTATTTTCTCACCCGTTTATATGATAAATGCAAGAATTATACACGAGGTCTAGTAAATCTGTACAACTAGAAAAATAGAATTTAAAACAAATAAAAACACTTAAATAAAATAAAAAATTTTAAATAAGGAAAACGCAAGAATTATGGATAGAAAAGTGTCATATGTATGCGTATTTGGCATGCTGATGTGAGATCAATACGTACTTTGGATACCATGCACACTTACTTAAATGCGTCTATTTTGTGCTTCATTTTATTTTTGTTAAAAAATAAATGTAAAGCTTATTTAATTTTGCTTATAACTTTTATTATTATTATTATTATTATTATTTTTAAATTTGACACTTTGAGAGTATAACATTTAAATGAATCCTTATACTTTATTATTGTAGATGACCTGTAAGCATATCTAAAGATGGATTCATAATTTTCATTAAGGGATGTCATTGTATATGGAATCATACTAAATTTTCGAATATTTACTTTGATGAATAAGAGAAAGTGTTTATTTTGGGACTAAAAGAATGACTTTTGACCACCAACACCAAAGAAGAGATTGATGAATAATGTCGAGACTAAAAGTGAGAGAAAAAAAGATGTCTCTTGCTATTAAGATTAGAGAAAGGGAATACAACATGTAACAGAAAAGTTGATAGCAGAGAAATTTGACCGTAATAAACATAAATGTCATGCACAACAAATAGCATTTCTCTTTTATTTAAATGTAGAGAATTGTGCAAATATAACTATAGTATAATTGATAGTTTAATCATTCAAAATATGAATTTACTTGCAACGACCCGCATCCATATAGTATAATATTGTCCGCTTTGGGCTTGGTAAGCTACTTCCCAGGAGGTCACCCATCCTAGTACTGCTCTCACTGGAACACGCTTAACCCTGGAGTTTCCACCGAACCCAGTGCCCTCACGGCTTTAAAACGCGTTGTTCTATATTGATATCGAATATTACATATATGTCACTTCCTTCCACGACCCAGGCGATGTGGGATGGGAGGTATTGCTTCTCTGCTTCACCTTCCGCTTCACTCTCCCACAGGCAAAGTCCCTCACGGGCAGGTCTCTCACAATCCCTCACAATCCTCCCCCTTACAGGGCACGCGTCCCTGCGTGGCCTCCTGTTTCACTCTCCCGCAATACATAGATATTATTTTTATTATGTCCACATTGCATTGCATTATCTCATATATACATTTTTACATATTGTTTAGTTGTTATTGTTGTATTATACTATATGCTTAAACTTGTTCACTTACACACACTAGCACGGTTCTACTTATTGAGCTGGTTAGCTCACTCCATTTAAATTACAGGTGATTTGGCTAGGCCAGGAGGTAGCCACTCGGGGTTGAATTGATATTGATAATCAGTCTATTGTAATATTTTGGTTATGGTTAAATGTTCGTATTCAAAGTGTGTAACCCGGGGTGTGGGTTCTAATGTCAAACCTTATATGTATGAGATTAGTTTATTGTTGACTAGATCAATGTGACTGTATAAACCCTTAAATTAGCCACTGGGTTGTGGCCTTGAATTGATCATAATTAATGATGCTTTATTTTATATGGGAATAAAGAGCGTATTTAGTGCTTGATAGTTGTTATTGACGCAAAGACTTGGTTTCGGAACAGGTTTTATTTAATTTATGTTGTTCCATATTCTCATGTTATCCGTCCCGAACAATTAAGTTAGGGGCGTGACATTACTGGTGTGTGTATAAGTTTAATTATGAATTTAAGCAATTTATAATGATTAAATCACATAAAATTAGTTATTTGAAATACTTTATGTTATCTATCCTCGTAAGTTAATCATAATCATGAAAAATTATTCATGTATTATTTCTTGTATAAATCAAATATTATTTCTCTTATAATTATATAAAATTTAGTCACAAACCTATTCATTTATTTTCTTACAAAAACTTAAACTATTTTTTAAATAAAAAATAATTTATGAAATTATAAAAGTAAGAAAATTTACTTACAAATAATAAAATTCACTTACAAACATATTGTTCATATCCATAAAAAGTTTTTAAATAAAAATATTCACCTACATGTTTAAAAATTGTCAAAAAAAAAAAAAGAAAGAAAATCAATTTTTGATTTAAAAAAAAATGCCATAGAGAAGGGAAAAAAAATCAAAACAAAGTTCACTAACTAGCAAACTGCTATATATATATATATTATGCATGTAATTCTCTAAGCTTTCTTAATGGAACACAACATAGATAACTATAGATCTGCATCATAACAATAGAACAACATGTTTTTTTTTTTTTTTTTTTTTGTTTTGAGTGCAACAAAATGAACTATGGTATGTTGTCCAATCTCAGATATTCGGGCAAAGCTCTGTAGTAGCTCTATATATGTTTTTGTATATATATATATATATATATATATGTAGTGATCAATAGGAAAGAACAATTAATGAACTATAGGTAAATATAGAGAAGCTAGTTTAGTTAACAACTAATCACCAATTTGGTTTCTGGTGTAGCTCCAACTTAATTTCTAACAAAATATTCTTCCAACAAAAGCAATGCTATCATATATATACAACAAAATTCGACTTCAACGTTGGTCGGTGAATTCTAGGTTCATGTCTTTGTCTCCAATTGAGCTATGTTATACTTAATTTTTTAACCATCTTCCCCCTAACCGGGTTAAGATTTGTTATATATATATATATATATATATATATGTATGTATATATGTATAAATATGTTTGTAACCCTAATATGACTCTCCCCCTGTTCATTTATATATATTCAACAGAGATGTGTGGACACATGGTTAATAGTTGTTATATACATATAGATATATGTTTGTTTTTAATTTCAAGTCAAAATAGTGGATTACCATCTAAGCGCGCTCACACTGGTCCCCCCAGCTCCAAGAGCCGTGGGTTAAAGAAACCTAAATCTACACATACCTCTTTTTTTTTTTTTAAACATAAGTAATCTTGTCAACATCTAAAAGTACATATGTAGTAGATGTATGTATGTGGATTATACAAACTAATTATACATAAACCTAGACAGTGACTTCTTATTAGCTTCTTTTGTGCCTATAAACTAACCGGGCACAATCAGGGTTCTTTCCTAAAACATGGAGAGAGAGAGAGAGAGAGAGAGAGGGATCGTATATATAACAAAATAACAAATTATGGAAATGGGATTGCAAGCACATTATCAGAAATAATTAAACATAAAAATAAATCCAATGAAAGAATGAACTTGAGAGGGGATTTTCAACAAGAAATACAGGATGTACTACTTAGAGTATATGATAGACTATATTGGCTAGTGCTATTGGATGCATGGAGACAGAAAACCAGGATAACAAATACCAGATTAAGATTGCCTTTACTTCCTTAAACCATAACAAACACAGAAGTGGTTTACTGAGTACTGAAACCTTATGCAGAAATATCACCATCCTTTTAGACCCAAAAATCAAGTGAAAGGGGCGCCCTAGATTGTGATATTCTCAACAAAGATCAAGTGAAATCAATCAAAAAGCACCAAGTTTCACAATCAAATTTGCAAAATACAGTCTAATTTGACTAGGAAGAGTATTAGATTAATTCATAAACAGGCTCAGGAAAAAAAAATAAAGGCAAAAAACATAGGCACTAGTATTCTCAAATCACTTCCCAAATCAAACAATATTAATTAAAATGGCTTCTCAGTGACGAATGTTATTATTGAACTTCCCTGAAGTAGAAGCCTCGGCTTGATTAAACCTTTGCTGGCTATCTAATTCCCTCATCTCCTGATCAGTAGTACTGTTAGTGCTGTTGCCAATCACCCTTTCTTGATTCATTAATCTATCTCCTTCTAGCTCTCTATATCTATGCAAATACCTCTTCAGCGGACCTCCGTAGTCGTCGAATCCCAGCGTTCCGAGAGCCCAACAAACGTCGTCGCCGTTCACCGTCTTCCTCCTCTCTCTCTTGCACTTGTCGGAGGCTTCGCCGGTGACGAAGCTAATGAACTCCGACACGCACTCTTGCATTGTCTCTTTGGCTTCCTTTGAGATCTTCGCATTTCTCGGCAGAACCTGCTTCATGATCCGGCCAACGTTGGCGATTGGTAACAACCGCTCTTGTTCCTTCATGTGCCCATCTTCACCATCACCGCCTGTATTACTATCACCCATTTTTTTTTTTCCTAGAGGAAAAAATGGAGTTAATTCTGCCTAAATCTCTTGGTCAAACTCCTATGTACATACATGCATATAAACATATATGCATGTATGTCATGACTTAAGTCTGTCTTCTTGCCCGATATACTATGGCATGTGATGATGCCGATTTGGTCGGCATCATAAGTGGGGTCAACACACCTGGCTCAAATTTATTGGAGACTTCATATATATTCTACTCAATTATATATTTTTTTTTGGCGAAAAAATATCATGTAATTTGATGAGTTGGATAACCTTCTTCTTATTGGATCTTTAGAGTGATTAGGGTTTCCGAGTTTAAAATATTGTTAAAAACTCAAATGCATCGTGTCATTGAGTGGAGCCAAAGAAGCAAAAAAAAAAAAAAACTAATGGCATAAATTTAATATAAGATTAACTCACCGTGTGCGACAGTAAAACAGTACTTAACTTATATAAATTATAGACTTATAAATGAAACAAGTTGAATAGGATTGGAGTATAAATAAATCAAATTGAATAAGATATTTGAATTCAACTCGTTAAACTTAACGAGCTTAACAAATTAACCTAGAATTGTTCATTAATTATCTTTCGATTGAATTGATTTTCAGTAGAGTCAAATTTAAATAGTTTGACATGTTACACTATATCTATTACGTCAAACTTTAATTGAAAATTCAATAATATAAGAAATTTAAGACTGTGATTCGGTTCGTTTATGTTTTGAGATCGAGATCAAATGAATATATTATAAAATCGAGCTCAAAAGAATCTCAAATAACTTGGTTTGTTAAACACCTGGATCATTTACTTTGTTCAATTTAAATTTGTAAACAAGTAAGCACTTGTACTGTCTAACTAGTTAGTACTAATCCACATAAAATGAATATAAATTAATTACTGTTCTTGTCTTTCTTTTTTTATCCCTTTTTTTTTCCTTTGTTTTATCTGTTTTTCATTGCTACTCTTGTTTGCAATACTATTTTCTCTCGACTCTTTTTGCAGGCAGACCAAGAACGGGGGGAGCAGTAGCCGCTTTACTGCTACCACAGCAGTAGCCCAAAGCGCGGACGTTTCACCAAAAACGACAGCGTTTTGATAAATATGAAAAAATAAAAAAAAAAAAAACCAGCGAAACACAAAAAAAAAAAAAAAAAAAATTTCTAACCTGAAAAAAAAAGTTAATTTTTTATTTTGTGTTTTATGTTTTGAAAATCTCAAAACATGTAAAACAAAAAACACATTTAATTTAATATTTTCTACTTTTCATATTTTGAGATTTTTTTTATTTTACGTAAAAAAACGCTCAAAATAACTTTTTGTCATTTTTTATTTTATGTGTAAATTTATTTTCTATTTTCTAAAATAGATTTTGAAAACACAAATAACCAAACAGAAAGTGTGTAAAGCGCCAAAAAAAAAGAAAAAGAAAACAGCCTAAAACACATTTTGTATTTTTTTAAAATAAGGAAAATAATTCATTTTGTATTTCTTTAAAATAAGGAAAATAGTTCAAAACGCATTTGGTTACTTGTGTTTTCAAAATCTGTTTTAAAAAATAGAAAATGAATTTACACATAAAATGAAAAAAGACAAAAAGTCATTTTGAGCGTTTTTAATGTAAAATAAAAAAATCTCAAAATACGAAAAATAAAAAATGTTAAACTAAATTTGTTTTCTATTTTTTTTATGTTATGAGATTTTTAAAACATAAAGCACAAAAATAAATTTGTATTTTTAATTACCAAACACACTCTCTATTTTTTCTTTTTTTTTTCTTTTGCGCTCTACAGTCTTAGAATTTTATTTATTTATTTATTTATTTTTTTTTTTACGTTTCTCTAATTTTTTTTTATTTTTTCAAATTTGTCAAAACGCTGCCCCTTTTAGTGAAACGCCCGCGTTTTGGGCTACTGCTGCAGCAGCGGTAAAATGGCTACTGCTGCCCCTCGCGTTCGGCAGACCACTGTTTACATGGTCATTTTTTGGGATATACATCATGCTTGAATATATATATATATATATATATATACTTAGTATATTTCGTCATGATAACCTTATGATCATCTTAATCAAATTTGTAAACGTAAGGATGATGCCCTGTCCAACAATTCATTTTATGACTTTTGAGAGTTCATTTTTAGACAATATATCCAGCGATGTTCATTGACTTAATGGATCATGACATGCATGTACCATAGTGATTTCTGTGTCACAACACAAAAGTTCTTCAACAAGTCGTGACAGATCCTTCCTATAAGAGTCTAAGAATACATATATATACACTATAATGATATGATTCGTTTAATGCATAAATTTATCATATTATATAATTAAGTTGAACATATTATCTTATACTAAAATAGTGAAGTTATAAAAATATATTTAAATGAAATATATATTATTGTTTGTACAAATTCAACCAAACATATATATCAATCATATATGAGAACATTAAAACTAAATATTTAAGTACGTACCAAACAAATTACAAGCAAATCATAAAGAAAATTGCTACAACAAAAACCTTGAATAAATCTGAAATAGAAAAAGAATTAAAATTTATTTATAAATTTCAAATAACAGATAGTCTTATCCCACTTAAATTATAACACCATAGGTAATTCACAAAACTTCAATAGAAGTTGATTGAATTCAAATTTCGAATCCTGTGACTAAATGGAAGAAAATTTGATTACATTCAAATAAAAGTTCTTTAATTAATTAGAATATGGGAGTGACCTAACTCACTTAGATTAGAATACCATTAGTAATTATAAATTAAAATATATATATATATATATGTAAGATTTGAGAATAGTAAAATTATATAAAAAATAAAATTTTTTAAAATAATTATAAATAGGCGTCATGTGTTAAATAACATATATAAAGATTTAGAAAATAAATAAAATTATTTACTTAATTAGAATAGTAGACTTATATAATAAGTGAAAAATCTTAAAACAATTAATGTATAAAATAAATAAGATTTTTTTGACTAATTAGAATATAAGAGAGTCTTATCTCACTTAAATTAGAACACCGTGAATAATTATAAACTAAAATAAATAAAAATTCTTTAAATAATTAGAACATAAGAGAGTTCTATCCCACTTAAATTAAAACACTACGAAGAATTATAAATTAAATAAGATTTTAGAATAGCAGACTTATATAATGAATTAAATTCTTTAAAGTAATTATAATTAAGTGTTATATGTCATAATTATAACACTGGTTAGGCACCACATGATGCAACACTATTTTTCAAAGTGTGCTTTTTACATATTTAATATAATATATGTATTCTGAAAATTAAGGCATACTAACAAGTTTTTTCTGCTGTACTATTTCACCTCTTCCCTTTCTTTGGAATGTCAACAAAAGTTTTTTTTTTACTTTTGTTTCTGGATAACGATGGCCTGATCTTCGAGCCATCTCACTGTGCTCTCTCCTTGAAGCTTTTGCAAGCGTGTGAACTCACTGCACGCCCTAACGAAAAAGGGTCATTCATTGGCAACATAACTACAGATAAAAATTTCCAAAGACATTGGTTCCGAAAGACTCTGTGCATCCCTTAATTTAGGCAATGATTTATTTGCATGCGTGAATATATATATTTATAACATGTGGGGTTACACAGTTGCAGTTTCCACGGCAGCATTTTGTCTTCTTTTGATATTTCCTGATCCACGCTAGCTCCAAAGTAATTAATTGTCAGACTGACTAATTAATCTCATTGGCTTGATGTTTTGCTTTTGGAAAATGCATGATAGACTACCCAAAGTAAATATATGTATATATATATATATATATAACAAGAGAACATTATCAACAAAATTTCACAAATTTTTAAAAATTTTTATAAAATTTAACCTTTTTACTTAACCTATGAATGATGAGACTGAAATTTTTATAATTTTATATTAAATTTTTATAACTATAGACACCTCTCTCGAATACAATTTAACAATATTTTGTTTAAAATGATACGTTTATATTTTATTGGAAAGTATCAATAGAGACTGTGATACATGACAGACTATCTGAGATACTACCTTTGATCATGTGTGAATTACCTTACTGCTTACTCTCTTATCCACGATTCAGTCCAACAAGCACGTTTCGACCACCCGACGCTACTATAATGAGTCTAATAAACTAGTGGGCAACGAACAAAAGAAGGGCCATGCTTCTTTAGTAAAAAACTTTAGCTTCGTTATTTCTCAACATTCGAGTCTCTTACTTGATCATAGGAGGAACAATTGGTCGTACCCTATCTCGACTGAGGTGTTTGAACAAAGTAGAGTAGGCGTTTATCAATGTTAGAGAGAGGCGATCACAATCATCTATTATAACTACTCTGAGTATCAATCAAACACTTTATATTAAGAATTTTAGCATTTTTGACACTTTATATAATTATGTTACATTATTTTAATAATATTTTGCCTGAATATAACGTTAGTATTTGTTTATTGATATTGCACCTGAAAGAAAAGACACAACTATCTCTTTAGAAAAAGTGTACTTCAATCGAGATTAAACTAACATGGCTGTGTTTACAATAATCTACACGAAAGTCCCTCCTCCACCATTGAGCTATCGTGCTTTTGACTATCTTGGAGATTCCATCATTTAATTATTTAGTTAATTAAAGAAGAAAAATATACGTGCAAAGCAAGTGGGTATATATATATTATATATACATATATGTGCATGCATGGTTTTCTTTTTAATCTGCTTTCACACTTTCTCATACATACATATATACTATATATATGCAGTGCTTCTATTGTATACGACAAAAAAGATTTTAGTGGTACAGCAAAAACAAGTCTTGAGATGGTAATAAGCTCATTAAAAAAAAAAAAAAAAGAAAAAACCTTAAAAAAAAAACCTAGTGTTTGAAAATTGTCGAGAATATTAAGAATATTCCGCAGTTGTGTCTGAGAATTTGTGAGAATATTAAGAATATTCCGTGCATACTCCCCTTTGCTTATATTGCAAAGATCCCATGCATCTACTTTTTTTCCGTTTCATATGATCTGATCTGGATCCTGCATTCTGGCTTGCCCCGCCCACTTGAGTTTTGAACAATTCTTCACAAAGTCTTCTTTGACATAAATAATTGATGAATTGCAGATTTATTAGTGCCTCTTTTTTTATTTGTTTAATTTTTTCGGTATGCCTACTGTTTTTCGATATTCATACCTATATATTATATATTTATGTATGTATAATCAAAAGGTAGTTTTCAATTCCATGAAACCCTAGAAATAAAATGAATCCCACTTTATTTTAGGAAGCCTTTGGCTTACCAAAATACATTAAAAAAATTATTTTTACCCTTTTTTATTTTCTTTAATTGTATTTTATCACGTAATATTTTTATCCCAATCTTTTTATAAAAATTGACTATTTAATCACCACCCTATTTCAAACGACCTCTCTCTCTACCTAGGGGCGGAGCCACATGAAGGTAAGGGGGCAAGTGACCTCCTCAATTTTAATACAAAATTATTAAAATACCCTTCCTACTATTTTAATTTTTTTTAAATTAAATTAATTAAAAATTAAAATATTTTGGGTTTATTAAAAATTTAAAGTTAACTCAAAAATTTTTAACGTAAAAAAAATTTACAAGAATTAAACTTGGCATTTTTTATAAAATAAAGTGTATCATTTCAATACAATATTGCATACTTTTGTTCATATTATCAGTAAATTTAGCATGTAACATAATAAATTCTATAGATAATAAAATTTAATGATAATTATATTTTCTTTTTTGTAGCGAGAGATATCTCTAATAAATTTCAGGTGCTTAAACCATTAACCGTGATAAGTATATTCACTGATTAATGTTCAAAAATAATTTATTCTTTTTTTAAAAATAATATCATTTTTTTTATTCTTAATCTAAAAATAACTCGATCGTTATTCTGTTTTTTAGTGTTCAGTGTTCTCTCAGTAAAAATTGTAGCTCCACCCTTTGTCTCCAGCCACTTGAATTTAGTATTTACTGGCAATCAGCCATAAGATTTTTGCAAAACACATTCAAAAATCGTTTTCCAGATAGGGCGAATAATTTTTGCAGAAGCACAGTGGACTCTCGACCAAACCGGTCACTCTCGCCGTGGCGAAGGCCGTGACTACCGCGTTCCCTGCTAATCCCTCTGGCAACGGCGGCCACATTGTTGACCTTCCGTCCACCACCAAAAGGACTGTCGAGAACTCGTCCGGGTTTTCGGAAACCGCCTTGGTTCTAGCCCCTCCCTAGCCCCTCCAGAGGTGGGCTACGATGGCTTCAAAGCTTGAGCACTTGGTTTCGGCCTTTGCTTTGAGTGAGCTGAGCATCATAGGAGGGACAGGGAAGAGCTTGTAGTGGTATTTTTTTGGAGAAAATAAGTGGAGATGGGGACGGAGATGTTTGGTTTTGTGGGTTGAAACAGGTAGGGATGATGAGGGAGGAGATCTCTGGTAGCTTCACACAAAGGTGGATTTAAGATTTTTTCTTGTCTTGGTTATTAAATAGAGATGATTTTTTTTCTTTTTTTATTGTTATAGTTAATCATCAATCTAATGTAAACTTTACCTGAGCTACTGCCCACCTTAACCCTAACATGCCTCCCCTCTTGGGCTTCACATATTCATTGAGGGGGAATATTTGATCTGAAGTGGGTTTCTTGCCTTAACGACTGCTCTATCATTGTGGATGATGAGTTGGGTTTTTTAGTCCTTTATTGCCTCTGTATATGGAGAAAAGGTTGTGGAACAAATCACTTGCCTGATTTTCGATCTACTATCCCATGGTTTGCCATGAACCCAAGAGCAAAACCACCACACTTGAACTCTGTAACCTGAATATATATATATATATATATATAGGCAATGCTAAAGCATATTGCAATAAAGTAAAATGAATATAACTTTTATTTACAAGATTGTCACATCCATATCATTTAGTTGTACTTTCTATAATATATAATTTTTTTTCCTTTTAAGAATTGTATTGATTCTCTTAATTTGTATTATACACAAACATCACTATGATGTAGTTCTTGTTAAAAAAAAATAAAAATTAAAAAAAAAAAGGTTGTAGCATTTTCCAAATTGATTTTGATGTGAGAGAACAAGTTAGAATTTGGCTGAATTGTGAAGAGTGCAGTCTCATCCAGGCTTTTTTAAAAACAAGGCCGGTGAATGAGATGATGGAAAGCCAAATTCGGAAGAGAAAAGTCATCTCCAATATCCTTCAATGCAAGCCTTGATGTTGCACTAAGAAAGAGGACCCCACCATTGTTACGCGGAAGCTGATCCAACCTCTGAGTTCCATGGTCAATGTTAAGCCTACCGGCCATGAAGTAGTAAGGAACTAAGAGCACCTCAGCCACTGCTTTTCTAATCATCTTGGAGATATCAACTGTTGACGAGGAGCTCTTGTGTGGAGGGACTTCCAAGAAGACGACTCTCTCTCAACTGGGAAAATTACTGCTTAGTGCCCCACTAAGCCTAATTTCAGTCCATCCATGTGCATAAATAGATGGGAAAATTATTCAATTAGAATTTTTTATCAAAAAAATAATAATAATAATAATATAAGAATGATGTTGCAGTATTGTTATTATAATAAAAGTGCATCGTAAGTTATTTCTTTTAAAATGATAAGCACAATCATACAATATCATTTTAATATAAAATTTTGAGTGAGGATTCTGGTTATATAATTACTTTATATATATATATATATACATTATGTTGGGGTGAAATTTTATGTATAATGGATGCAAGGTGATAAAAAATGTAGGGTAATAAAAAATTGCAGGATGGTGAGGGTGGGAAAGCATGAGTTAGGGTTGATTGGGAAAGAAGGTTTTGTTTAATGGTGAAACCAGTGCACACTTGCCATTGATGATGGATACTAAAATGGAGGCATAGCATTTGTATTTCTCTCATCATCACACACTGTGAGATGAGATGGTTAGCAAGAGTACTATATAATAATAATAATAATAATAATAATAATAATAATAATAATAATAATAGTCTTGGTGCCTCGGGCAACCAGCTAAACAGTTCTCCCTTCTTTTTTTTAATGCTTATATTAAGGGAAAAAGTAAAAAATAAAATAATAATAATTAGTAAGAGTAACATTTTTTTTCTTAAACAAGCTAAATTTTTACTGAAAATGTTAAAAAATTAAAATTTTATTTTTTCACCTTTTTTTTTTGGCACCACTTTTTAAAAGTGATTTTAATGAATATCTGTCCATTTTTTTTTTTTTTTACAAAAATTATAATATTATCTATAATTTTATGTGACAATTTTTAGATTAAAAAAAATAAATTTCCAAACCACAGCTTAAACTTTGGAGGATATATGATGATGATGGGCTCTAATCAAAGTGGCTGGTTATAAACATTTTAGGCCTATATAGTTTCGGACCTAGTATGTTTGGAGAGCCCAGATCCATGTAGGCCATAGGGTTGAGTTGGCCCAATTATAACCCATTGAAAAGTCGGGTCACACTAGACATGTTTTAGGCCGCGAATCTTAACGCCTTCACCATGAGGCTAAATGTGGGTATATATGACAACCCATTGAATGGTTAGGTCAAACTAGGCTTTAGGCCCAGAATCTTGACTCCTCACATGATGAGGCTGAAAGTGAGCGCGCATGGGCGGACCCGTTAAGGGCCGATTTAATCTACACTTACTACTCTTCTTTCTCCCGTAAGTCACCACTCAATTAATTTATACTGATAATTATTTATAATTATCAATTTATTTTATTTAAAATCATCACAGTTATAAGATGATATTTTTCATTTGAAAATCAATGGTAGAAACATAAATAATAAAAGATGCGGGGTAATTAAACGGTAGAGGTAGTCGAGCTGTTAAAGGCTCAACAAAGAATAATTACCTCCACTGATTTAAAAAATTATACAAAAATTTTATTAATTTTATCTCCTACTAATTATAAATTTTTAGAGAGAGGGAGAAAGAGAGAGAGAGAAACTTGAAGAAATAGTCCCAGATCTTCTTCATCTATACTTAAAAAAAAAAAAAATGAGTACATATGTTCATCTTATTTGATTTTGCATCGTTGGCAGGCTCAAGTCATTAAATTTGCATGGTATAGAAAATATAATAGAGGGCTGATTGAGTGATTTGTCAATCTAAATTGTCCAAAAAAAAAAAAAAAAAAAATTGGTATGTTAAATTGTCGAATTGGTGTAATGATTAGAAAAAGGTAATATTAAATACACTTTATTTTTAATTTATGTAATATTAAATACACTTTATTTTTAATTTATTATAATCTACAAAGTATTGAAAATAAGTTAAATAACTAATAAAATATTTTTTTGGTAATTAATAACTAATAAAATATATTTCTTGTCGAGAATAAAATATATTAAATTAATACACAAATAGTTAGACAACCAATAAAATGGTACGAGAATGGATGAAGACTACTATCCTCATCCATGTCTTGGGAAAGGATGTAGACTACTATTTTCATCCACATCTTTTTTGTTTTTAGGGGAATTCTTTAAAATTTCTGAACTCAAGGGAAAAAGAGGTAAGGACTCCCCTTGATTTTGAGGATAAAATTAAGGATATCGACGGGGCGAGTATGAGGTACATATGATCATTTTTGTTCCTATTCCTGTTTAGTAATACCTTTACTCGTTTCTATCTTCATCCCTATTTCAGGGGAAAAAATTTTTTCCATACTTGTCTCCGCTAGGTAATAATTCTCTGTCTTCATCCCTATTTACCTGTCAAGTATATTAACTATTACAAATTATATATTATATGTATAAAATAAATATTTAAAATTATTATAAGTATCATATATTGAATAAAAATATATATTACATATATAAATTAAATAAAATTTAAAAAAATATATATGTTAATAAATAAATATTTAAATGGGTACGAGGCGAGGTGGAGATTATCGTATCCATTCCCGTCTCCATATTCGTTCGGGTAACACCTCAAATCCCCATACCTATCTCCGTCCCCGCTATTAACATCCCCATACCCTCCCCGAATAGGACGGATGAAGCGGGTACCCACCAGGTATGGGTACATTTGACATCCTTAGATAAAATTGCTAAAATAGCATTGTAATTTAATTTTATCATAAACATTAACTCAAAATTTTTAAATATAAGAAAAGCCTACCAATTAAATATAGGCTTTTTGTGAAATAGAGTGCATTCTTCAGTTGCACCACTATTGAATCCTATGGTAAATAATATTAGTAAATATAACACATAATATTATAAATTTATAAATAATCAAATATTATAATATTTATATTTTTTTTACATTGGAAACATTTCTATTAAAGTTTCAAGTGTTGTTAAGAGACTCCAGTTGAATTAACATAACTATAAAAATTATAATCAAGAATTTAATGTCTGGTTTCATTAATGATATATATTTTTTTTCAAAACTGGATTAATGATAATTTTCTATGGGGAAGAAGATATCACTTCTCTCTCGCTACTCACAATCCTCTTCTTGATGCTTTATGTCCCTCTTAACGAAAATTCTATGCCCGCTCTCTATTCTTGCTACAAATGGTATTAATTCTTATACTATCACCAAACAAACCAGATAATATTGTGAGAGAATGAGTAATTTGCCATCCCTTTTCTCTCCAAAAAGAGAAGTTATTATATTATATAATTTAAGAATATATATATTTTATTAATAAAAAATTAAAAAGATGCAGTTGGAGTGATAAAAAGTCAAATAAAATGAGATAAATTGTGAGTTTGTAATTTGTACAATGAAATAAAAAATAAATAACACTTAGAATTTTTTAATATTTTTCACTATTTTTTAAATTTTTTACCACTTAAAATAGAGCTTAAATATAAATAAACAGTATATCCTATGCAGTAAATTTTGAATCAGAGAGCGACGATCATGGAACAATTACCCTTTGAGGGAAACGATCTTTGAAAGTCACGCACGCACGCACGCACGCATACATACATGGTGCCTGTTTGGCAAAAGCATCACAGAATTGGAAGGTTTTATTAGAATAAGTTTGTATGTGTGTATATATATATATGTATATACACACAAATCTATAAATATAGTATGTCATTGTTTTAACAAAATTTGAATTCAACAAAGTAAGGATTGAATATTGTCTTCAGCGTTGCGCTCGGCGGCGTTGCTTTCGTACTAATCCTGGAACATAAACGCTGCTTGACCCACAGATATATATAATAAAGACAAATAACAATGAGTAAATATAATAAACAACCAAGTTGAAGAAGTAATGTGTTTCTTTTTTGTCTACCCTTTCTAAAGATTGGGTCAACAGCCGGAATAAATTTGGCTTTGATATCGTGACTCGTAATACCAAGCTTTCAAGCAAATAAAGTTAATGAGTTAATCATCTTCCATATATTTTATGTTTATTCAGAATTTTTTTTATATTTTTAATTGTAACAGTTAACCCGATCCGATAAGTCTAAGTTTAGTTTTCTATGTGCGAGGCAAAATGATCAATTAGATTTGATCGTAAATATATGAAATTATGGATGTGCTTGGAGTGATAAAAAGTGAGATAAAATGTGATTTGAGAGAACTTTTTACATTTGGTATACACATCTCAAACCGTATTTTTTAGAGATAAACAGTAAAATTTCTATTCCGACAGATTAGATTTTTATTTGGACGAATTCAAAATTTTATATCAGTCATTACTTCTTTACACTACAATCCGTCAAAACGGTTTCTCCAATCCGTTTGGACGGAAGTTGGTTATGCGAATCCGTCATAACGGTTTCTACAATCCGTTTGGACAGAAGTTGGCTGTGTGAATCCGTCAGAACGGTATCTACAATCCCAGAAACAATAATTAAAGCAAGTATCATTCGATAGTTTGAGAGTTCATGATGAAAATGACAAATAAAATTTATTATTTGATTAATCAAATTTTAGTTATCAACTTTTTTTTAAAAAGATATTGAACTTTTTTTGAATTTCGTGAGTAAACAAAATTGAGTAAATGCGTTTTTTAAAAGAGTATTTTACATTAAAACAACAGACGAGGCCTTAATTAAAAAATCACAAAATTAAAATTGAAGTTTCGAGTTCTCTAAATACAGTGTACGCCCGTATGTCTTTTATGCGCACATGCTTTACGTTAGCTTTTTCATGCGATTACGTATAAAAATTTTGACACACTCGAGACAAATTAATGTGCGTTATGTGACTGTGTAGCTTAAATTCTTTAATAATTTAGATAAAATTTTTGAAAATTCGTATACATATAATTTATAAAAATGGTAACCCGACTTTCAAAAGATCGTTGACTTCTTTTCAATGGTTTGTTTGGTAATTAGTGGCATCTTTACTGTATTTCAAATTATTTTAACTTGTTTGGAAGTAAATTTTTTGTTTTTTTTTTTTTTTTTTTGACAAAGGTTATTAGCTAAGTATAATTTTTTATGTAATTTGGTAAAAATTAAAAATTTTTAAGAAATTTTAGTAACTTTTGTTAGTGGTATGAAGTTGGAAAATTTTTCAAAAATTTTTAATAAATTTTGGGATGGTGTCAAACGTCTAAAAAATGAAAAATTATTAAAAATTCCTTCCAAATGGGTCCTATTCTTCTCTCCAAACCCCGCGAATGTGCACCCTTGGTATAATTGACCAGTGAATCCTCGTCACGGACTTCACCCTAGGGGGTCATTTTCTCTTTAGTAATAATTATTACGAAAAGACATATATATATATATATATATAGAGAGAGAGAGAGAGTAGTGTTTGATTTGTCAAAAAAAAATTAAATTAAAAATTAGTTTAAGGCTCCGTTTGGTCAGTCCAAAAACCACCGAAAATTATAAAAACTTATAAAAATTTATCTATTTTTATCAATTTTTGTCATTTTTGTTTTCCGTACTTTTATTTTTTAAATTTAAATTTTACAAATTTTTACAAAAAAAAAATTACAAAAAGTTGAAAAGTTACCACTTTTTCTCACTTTTTTTAAAATTTATCAGTTTTTTGTCTTGATTTTTTATCAAAACTATTGTAACCGCTTGCCAATGATACGTTAAGAAATTTAATTAAAAAATTAAAAATTATTTTTTTTTATTTTTTTACAGCCCAAACACTACTAAAATACATGCATGATGCATTTGTACACGCGCGTGTACATATATATATATATATATATATATATATATGTCTGTCATGTACAGAGTAGCATTATTCTACAATTACAATTTGTAAGCTACCCTTGCAGTCTTATTAGCTGCGTTTGGAAAGAAATGCTATAACTTTTTCTTATCGTTGCTAATTAAAAAGTTAGTTTTTTTTTTAGTTTTTTTTTAGTTTTTTTAGTTTTTTTTTAATTTAAAAAGAAAAAAAATATTAATTTTTTGTAGTTAGTTTTTTAATTTTTTATTCATTTGTATATTTGCCCTCGATAATTAAAGAAAAATAAAATGTAAAAAAAAATAATTTTAGTTAATTTAAAAAAATTAAAAAATCAGAACTATCAAAAACGGAGAAGCAAGTTGTTTTCCAAACGGACGCTGAAGTGTCCTTAAACTTTTCTTTAGCCCCGTTTGGAGGGGCAAAAATTAGTTAAAAATTATCAAAAATTACTTATTAGGTGTTCAGTAAAACATAAATTATTGTCACTTTTTTATTCAGATATAATAATTTGTTCAATTTAAAAATTATTACAAGTTACTAAAAATTACTAAAAATTTATTAAATACCGAAAAGTTATAAAAAATTTCTAAAAATTATTATTTATTTTACCAAATAAATAAAAAATTACGATTAATAACTTTTGAAAAAAAATATAAAAAATTTACTAAAATTCAAACTTTCAAGCGATACCTTCGTCGGAACAGTACCATGCAGCCCATGACCAGGCAAGCCAGTAGAGGCACTGCAGCCTGATTGCGCCGAGTTGTAGCATGTAAAATTCCATTTGTACATGTATAAACTAGCAAGCGTTCCGTGCATTGCACGGATGCCGTACAATCATATTTAAAAAATAAATCGTATTATATTAATTAATAAAAAATTATAATAAATATAAAAATATTCCAATCATATTCATATACTAATGAATAAAATGAAAGAAAAAAAAAATACATGCATGCTTAAAAATATAATAAAGGGTAATTTTTGTTAGTAAAATAATTGAATCCATTAAGGGGGTATTTGGAGTGAGAAAAAATGATAGAATTTGGTAAAAGTTGTGAGTTTGTAATTCGTATAATTAAATAAAAAGTGAATAACTTTTAGAGATTTTTAGTATTTTTCAACGATTTTTAGAGTCCAAAATAGAGCTTAAATATGGTTGTGAGAAAGAGAGAGAGAGAGATGTACATTTAAATGAGACATAAGTTAAGGTTTTATTTGGAAATAGTAGTCAGAAACTCAAATTCTAGTTACTTAACTTATTGACTTTTTTCTGAAATTATCAAATTTATCCTCTTATATTTTAATTTTTTTTTAAAACTTTGAATGATAAAAGTATTAAATTAATAAAAAGATTAAAAAAAACTAGTTATTAAAAAGTTATTTTTTTTTCAAACACAAAATAAATGTTAACTTTTTTGTTTTCCAAATTAAATCTAAGTGAGAAAAGATATATGTTTTTTGAGAGAGGAGATGAGAGAGGGGGGAGTTCTCATAAAAGATGAGAGAAAGTTTTAGGTGTCATTTGGTTTATTTTTCTAATTTTTGTTTTTATTTTTTATTTTTTGTTTTGAGCTCATTTTTCATTTTGTATTTTTGAAAATAAAAAAAAAACAACTCAAAACTCATTTGATTACCTGTATTTTCAAAATTTGTTTTCGAAAACAGAAAATAAGTTTACACTTGAAATGAAAAATGGTAAAAATTCGTTTTGAGAGTTTTTAACAGAAAAATAAGAAAAATCTCTACTTTCTCGTTTTGAGATTTTTAACACGTAAAATAAAAATAAAAAATAGACAAGTAAACCAAATGTCACTTTAATTTTTGCATGGTGAAGTGGTTGAAAAACTAATTAAAAGATTAAAGTAAGAAAAACTATTGAGTTAGCCTACGTAACTAAAAAGAATTAGTATCGTTGGCACTAATTTTCATTTAAGATAATCATGTTCCACATGTAATTAAATGATACAAACTAATAAAGTTGATAAATGAATCAAATAACTCAAACTTGATTTATGTTTGCCTTATTAAAAATTTGTTTGAGATCATCTCATTATAAAATAATCAAAATTTGAATACAATTTATGGTTCGAGTTGGATTTGAACTTAGTTCGAAAAGTAAAATTATGTGTAAAATAATTATACTTGAACAAGAAAGCTTAATAAATTAAGTACATTTTTTAAAATTAATATAATGTGATCCTCCTCAAAAAGAAAAAAAAAAAAAAAAAACGATATGGGAGGAAGAGTGAAAAAGATAGAAGATATATATATATATATATATAAACTGATGAGAGAGAATATAAGATATATTATATATATATATATATATATATATATATATTATAGTAGAAAGATGTACATGAGAATAATAATAAAAGATATAATTTTGAGGGTTAGTTCAACTGGTAATACTTTAAATTTACTTTCTAGTAGTTAGTGGTCTGATTTTCTTAAGGGTTAATGGAGAGATTATCCAGTCATTTTTTTTTTTTTTTGGGTAATTGAGATTATCCAGTTATTAACTTAAAAGTTTTAAGAATTGGTTGAAATGCGTGTAATTTGATCCAAACATCCCGAATTAAAATAAAAAAAAAAACCAATTGGACATCAAATTAACGACGGTGTCGATTTACTATGTATTGGTTGAATAATTTGTTTAGTATAATTTTTTAAGGGGAAGGAATCACGATATATATATATATATATATATACACACCTAAAGGGCTAGCGAAGGAGTCCCATCGTAATGAGTAAGGGAGTGAAATTAATTGAGATGTATCCCAGCTCATCCACTATATTTAAACACCACCGTGTTAAATATACAGAGGAGTATTACGAGCAAAATAGTGAATAATTAGGTTAGGCAAAACATGGGCACAGGGGGAAAATTTTTGATAAAAAGGGAAAAAATTAGAACGATAACGTCACAAGCTAAACCCACCATTTGCTGTATATATTATATTTTTAATTATTTTTTAATTCTTATATATAATCTAAAATAATAGTGCAATTAATTTTTTTTCATCGATAGTTAATTCAATTTATCACTAACCATTAATGACATAAAAATTAAAAAAACAATTAATCAAAATTTTAAATGGCCCTAGAAGTTGGAATATATAAAAGTATTTTTAGCTTGAGTATTTTAATTAAAAATTTCAAACTCATCATGAATAATTTAATGTCAAAAAAATACTTAATAAACTAAAAATAAAATAAAATAAAATTACATGACGTAAGATTAGTTCCCTAAAAATAAATAGTTGCCCATTTCTATAGCGGCTATAAAATGTGTATTTTTTTATTATAAGAGAACGTTAGGTACGAGCTAAAAATTTTGAAGGTGAAATATTACATGAATAATTAAGTGAGTAATAAGTTTATTATATTTATGATATTTATGTTGAGATTGAGAGAGCAAATATTATCTGATAATAATTATATTATATTTGGAATGCTAAAAATTTTGGAGGGATAAAAGTTAATTAACAGAAAATATTTTATGGGGTAATGAAAAAGGATAGGAATATTGGTAGTCTTTGAAAAATTTTCCCCACTCCTTATAAATTTTTTGCTCTACAAAATTACAAAATTAGCCTTTTAATTAGGGGTGGAAACGAACCGAGTCGTTCGCGAGCTACTCGAGCTCGATTCGTGAGTTAAACGAGCTCGCACCGAGCTTGGTTTTTGGCTCATTTTGGATTCGAGCTCGAGCTCGAGCCTAGAGAAGTTCGGCTTGAAAGCTCGCGAGTAGGCTCGGTTAGAATAATATATATATTTTTAATAATAATATTATTATATTTTTAAATATATTATATTTTAAATCAAAACGACGTCGTTTTTGTTTAATCGAACTATTCGCATGCTTAACTGAGCCTAAATTCTTCTTTATCGAGCCAAGCTCGAGCCTATATAAAAGTTCGAATCGAGATCGAGCTCAGTATAAAAAGCTCAAGCCGAGCTCGAACATGTTAAAACTCGGCCCAGCTCTACTTGTTTCCACCCCTACTTTTAATTAATGAAGCACAATTAGTACAAAACAACTTAAATACCATAATAACCCTTATTTTTCATTTATTATTATAGAACTAACATATTCACTTTTTACTTTTCTGTAACTCTATTTTTCACTTCTTTTGCCTACATCTCTCACAGTCTCATATACTCATCCCCTCTCTCTCTCTACAGTTCCTATTTGTAGTTTTATTGGCTGGGTAATTTATAGAGAATTTTTGTTAAAACTGTTGAATTATTTTGAATAGTCCATATTTTTTTATTTAATGGTGGCTAGTTTAGGGGATGAATGTTAGAATATGAATTTGATTTACTTTTATTTGAATTATTTTCATTATTATATGAATTGATCAACAATTATGATGTTTTGTGTTGTATCAAATAAAAATTAATAATTGTTTATTTTCTCGTTTGATTTTTGATAAAATAAACTTAAAATATAGATTTACAAACTAATTTAAAAAAAATAAAAAAAAAAGCTTTCTCACACTACATGAAATTATAGTTGATAGTAGATTTTTAATTTAATATGCAAATTAATAAAAAGCTGGGGGATGTTGTAGAAAAGTAAAAGGTGGAAGATTTTAGTTTTGTAATAATAAATAGAAAGAGAGGGTAATTATGATATTTGTTGTGTTTTGCATTAATTAACACTTACTATAAGGCTAATTTTGTAATTTCGTAGAAGTAAAAAAATGATAAGGAGTGGGAGAAGTTTATAGTGGAGTGCCAATATCTCCACCTATAAAAAAAAAAAAAAAAATGGTATAAATTTTCATTACTCCTTGTTACGCACCTTCTCCACCAATAACAATTTACCCTCAATGTAATTATTATTCTCTCTTCCAAATTAATGTAATGGAGAACAAAAATTATTCCAGTAAAATTTACCTGCTCTTACTTCCAAAATAAACATTACTTCCAAAATAAACATGTCGTAAGTGTTGCTAAAATAAAATAAATAATTACTTTGAAGATGCCTTTGTAGACGCTGAAAGAGAAGATTGCAGAGAAGTTCACAACATATTCAATCGTTGATGAATTTTGTAACGTAAAATGTCAGTGAGTGTAATTTTAATTGGTAAATCATTTGATACGTATATTATTATTATTATTATTATTATTATTTTAATTTGTGATGCATTGCATTTGTATTTATGATCGATGTCTCCTCTTGTTTATTAAATATAAGTTACAGTATATTATTAATCGTAATTGTTTTAAAATTCAAATTTGGCCTCCCGAATGGTAAACCTTGTCCTTCGCCCCTGCGGAGGCGTGTGATAGTTTCATTAACGTATGGACATCTAAATCCAATTCAAGCTATCCCCCCCTTTATGATAAATGTGACCTCCAAAAAAAAAAAAAAATGAAAAATAGCACCATTTTTCACTTGGGAGCATGGTTTCAAAATTCAAAAAATAATTTAATTTATTCATAAAAAGTAAAAGTATTTTTTTAAAATTGCAAAAAAAAAAAAAAAAAAATGAGTTTGTCATATTCTTTGGATAATCAAGTGTAAATAGAATCAATAAAGTTTAATTTAATCTTTATCTGATTAACATTAATAAATCATTTTTTTTTTTTGAAAATGAAAAGTATGGCAGGCCTCTGAGTTTTAATATTTAATACTATATTCACAGCAAATTTAAATTAGTGACCAGTTATAAAGGAAGCAAACTTACTAACTAGTGTGTTAGAATTATATAAACAAATCGTTTGATTATATGATTAAGTATTTTTAACAAGTAATGCTTGATTGTGTGGTAAGGGGGCATAGAGCTCCCCTCCCTTCAAACCACTCTTGTTTGGTTTCCCCTCCCTTCAAACCACTCTTGTTTGGTTAAGGTGGACGGAAATTAAAAAAAGAAAAGAAGGGAAAGTGAAAAAGAAAGTTAGGAAAAATTTGGTTGAATTGCCCTTAACTTTTTCTACTCTTTTTTTTCCAAACCCAACAGCTAATTAAGGTGGTAAGAAAACTTTTTTTTTTTTTTATTTTCTCATATTTTTCATTAATCTTCTTCTCAAACCAATGGAGTGTTGGGCTTTGTTTGAATTGAAGAGAAAAAAATGAAAAAAAAAAAAAAAAAAACATAAAAGTGAAAAAAAATGAATAAAAGTTTGGTAAGAGTGGAGAGAAAAAAATTGAATCTCTTTTGCCATTTTCTCTTTCAATTTTCTTTCTTTTCAAACCATACAAAGTGTTATTTTTTTTTTTTTACCGTATTTATATTGACATGCAATATTTTAGCACTAAGTTTGTGTTGGGATGTTTCATAAATAAATTTAATTGTTGTGCATATTTTTGAATACCTTTTTTATTTGTTTATAATATTATTTATTTAAGACTTCGTTTGGAGTCTTGAAAATTAATAAAAAATATTAAAATTTTTTTATTTTATTTCATTACATAAATTACAAATCTATAACTTTTATCAAATTTTATTATTTTTTGTTACTCCGGCGGCTCCCTAAATATAAATGTTCACATACATACACACACATATATATATATATATATAAATACGTGGACTAGTTGTGTCATATGCGATAATATTTAAAAATGGGGGATGGTAATGAAAAGAAGTCTGTGGGGTTAGTTTTGTCATTCGATAAGTGAGTTGATGCCACACTCCCAGGCCGGGCGCGTGGGCCTACATTGTGGGCAATCTTCTCACGTGGAATTCCATACCTTGCAACCTATGTAATCCTCATCAAAACCAATCAGAAGCTGCCACCTTTCCCTTCGCATAATATAAATTTCTCTTAAATTCGTATTTGTATGTTTTAAGTAATTTCAAAATTCTAACAAGTGCTTAGAATACAGTTCTTCTTCTTTCTCCCTTAATTATTTTACCATCTATAATTTAGTTTTTTTTATATTAATATTTCACTCGACAAAAGCTAAAGAAATTATTTTTTATTATTTTTATCTTATATAATTTTTACTAAAATTTAATCATTATTAATTTGAATAATTTCTAGTCGTATTATCCACAATTATAAAAAAATATTTCAAAATAAGAAAACTCACTTACATGTATAAAAAAAATTAATTTTTTTTATCCCATTTACCAATTTTCCTATTTGGAAACTCAATTTTTCTAATTGAAAATATTTTTTTAACAAATATGAATGCTAATAAAAAGCTAACACAATAAAAAACGAAAGTTAAATTTTAATTAAGAAAATCACATAAAAAATTTAATTTCAAACCAAACATCCAAAAAAAAAAATAGAAATAAAAATAAGTTTTTTGCAAAAATTTTTTACAAAAAAGATATTATTTAATGTAAAATATTTTACATTGGAATAAATGAGGCTTTAATTCTAAAAAAAATGTTGAAATGGTTCAAAAAGAGTTGACCAAATAAGTCTTATTTCATTTTTTTTTTCCTAAAAAGTATGATTTTTTAAAAATAAAATCAAACACAAACTAAATTTCTTAATCTCATTAGATAGGGTGTTTGGATGGGAAAAGAAAAAAATAAAAAGTTGGTGTAAATGTGATATGTGATGAAATTTGATTGAATAAAGTTAAAAAATTTGATAATTTTTTATAATTTTTGGTGAAGTTTGGTCTCTCTCTCTTTTATGACTCGTGATGTCTGGAACAATTTATGTGTAGCTCAACTAATTTTTATTTATTTATTTTATGATTTAGGATATCCAAGATAATTTATGGACAACTTGACTAATCTTTGAATATGCTAAAATTAGTAATTGGGTAATATCTAATGCCCCCTCAAGAAACTCAAAATAATGAACCCAGTGTCTTACGTTTGGCCTCTCAAACGCTATGAAAAATAAAAATATTTTATTTGATTGTTATCAAAATAGGAAGCACAACTGGTTGATTTCCAAAATTAACCTTGATGTGGCAGGACGCCGCTTGTGTTTCGTAGTCTTGTACGCAGTAGATCACTACAGTAAGTCCAGAAGGGCAAATTAAGGATTTATTTTTTTTTTGTTCTACCGCCATTTAATAAAATTATATGACATTTGTTGTCCGATTAAAAATAATTATTGAAATACTGTTAATAAAAATATTGTCTGAAATTGAGTTTTTAAAAGATGAAAAACGATGTTTGAAACAGTGTTTTGTTTGCTAAAAAATTAAAAACGTCATTTGATTTGGCGTTTTCCTTAAAATCAAATTTCGACTGAAAACTCTTTCATATAGAGTTTTTTACTTGAAAATGCTATTTTCACTTAAAACTTTGTTTCATATAAGGTTTCTTTTCTACAACTCCATCTGCACTGCTTGTTCCTCTTCTATACCTATTAACTTACAAAAGTTGCTTAAAACACTAACATTTCACTGAATAAACACATAGATAAATTAAAATAATAATAATTTTTAAATAATGTCACAAACATGTGATATTATTTAAAAGTTGTTATTATTTTAATTTGTCTATGTGTTTATTCAGTAAAATATATTATTCAGTGAAATATTGATTTATTCAGTGAAATGTGTTATTTAATGAAATGTTGATATTTTGAGTAACTTTTGCAGGTTATTGGGTATAGGGGAGGAATAAGTGTAGAAAAGAAAACTCTATATGAATCAGAGTTTTCAGTCAAAGATATCAAGGATAACGTCAAATCAAATGGCATTTTTAATTTTTGCAGCAAATAAAACGGTGTTTCAAATAGCGTTTTTCATCTTTTAAAAACTTAATTTTAAACAGTATTTTTATTAACAGTATTTTTATAATTATTTTCAACCGGACGACAAATTTTAAACAGTATTTTTATTAACAGTATTTTTATAGTTATTTTCAACCGGACAACAAATGCCATATAATTTTATTAGGTGGCAGTCGAACAAAAAAATATCCGCAAATTAAGTTCCACGTGTCATTTTGGGTCACCGTGTCGTCACGCTCCTCCACCGCGCGTACTTATACCATTGTAAGCCTTTAAACAGAGGACCAGAGACACCCCTCTCTCTCTCTCTCTCTCTCTAAAACACCTACATATACATACACAGAGTATATTTATATAAATATATATATTATTACACTTTCTCCCTCTACATCTCTTTCTCTCTCTAAAGCAGCGACTAGCGAGAGAGAGAGTCTTCCATTTTCCTCTCCAGGCCTTCTCCTCTCGACGCCCCCACCAATTCAACCTGGGCAAGCCAGGGAACCTCAGCTCTTCTAGAAGAGGTACACAGCTATTTTCCACCGTATGTATGTACGTACATGTGTTTGTGTAAATATATATATGTATATACGCACAGTTCTTCGTTTTGTGTTCACGTTTGGTTTGTTTTGCATCTATATCTTGTTAATCGCCACATAACCACGAAGACCCATTTTCTCAGGTTCGCTTATTCACGTGCCTTCTAACGTTTTTGGTTCTTCCATGGAGGTTAGCAAATTTCCCATCTTGTTCTACATATATATATATATGTAGAGAGAGATAGATATATATATGTGATTATTTTATAGAGTTTGGTTCTGCTGGTGGCGCGATTTAGTGTAGCTTTCTCTGTTTCCAACTGTTCACCAGTGTTCATACGGCTCGAATTTGTCGGGATCACATTGGAATTCTTACTGTGGATGGTGTTTTTTTTTTTCTTTATTAGTTCGTTATTATTTATTTTCGTTATTCACTTTTTGGGTTCAGTTCGATACTTCGAATGCTGTTTGTTTTGGTGGAGATTGTGTTGGTTTTGGATATTCTGAGATTAATGTGCTTGTTTGGTTCTTGCAATTTTTATATTGAAGTTCTGGTTTTGCTGAGGTGGGGTTGGTTCTGCAATCCGCTTGTGTTCAAAAATGGATCTGGGGTCTGATTATTTTGTAATGGTTTTCTTATATACTCTGCTTGTTTGTTTTTCTTCCCTCCCCCCACCCCCTTTTCTCTTTTCCCTTCATAGGCATGTTAATGTTTGTTTATGTTTTTTTGCGAAATTTATTTTAAGCATTTCATATTTTTGTTATGAAGTATTCCCCCTCCTCCCTCCCTCCCTCAGTAATTTTGTTTATCATTTGTTTTTCGTTTCTTTTTTGTCATCTTAGGTTAGCTTTTTGCTGAATATTTTTTAATCACGCGAACAATTTTTATTGAGGATGTTGGTATATTCACTGGATAAATTGTGGTTTTATTGTTTTTTAGTTCAGCCTACCGTTTTTAGAGTAAAAATTTACAATTTACTTAATGCAATTAAAATGGTATATAATTTGATAGGTATCGCATTTCCAGTCCTGAGCTTTTTGAGAGGATTTCCTTACTTTTCACTTCCAGCGTACTGTTAATGGATTTTTGTTTAACAAGATAATTTGAGCATCTTGGTTATCTCTTTGGAGAAGGGCTTGTTAAAAAGACCTCAATTTCAGAGGATAATAGAACATAAAGGATGGATGTTTGCTCAAGTTGTGGATTTCATGTGTGGCTCTCCTAATTTTATTTTACCTTTTTTTCATTGGGTTGGTACGGGTTTTCTTTCATCCAATTACATGAGGTTAAATCAAAAAGTCAATGAAAGAAACCGGCTGCTTACTCTTATAGCAATTAAAAGAATATCCAAGCCAATGAAGCTTGTAAAATCAGTTAATTATCTGTTGAAATCTAGATATTTCAGACTCAAGACAGTCAGCGTCACTTCACTCACCCTACTTACTTCCTTGCTGAAGTCATTCAAATTCACTTGTACTTTAATAAAATCAAACTGAAACTTCATTTTTAGATCCATTTAGGTTCTGGCCAAGTTTGTTTTTCATTTCTTCTTTAATGCTTTGAACTTTACCAATGCGTAAGTTATGCTTCAGATTCATGCCTCTTCATGTTTAATTCTGTTTGATTTATCTGCAGATGGGTTCAGTTCAACCAAACCACAATGGGGATTTCATTGAAGACACTTCTGTGGAGCAATTGTTCTCTCCAGATTCGTCTGATGTATACAATGTCTTTGCAGATCCAGAGTTGCTTCCTCGAGTTGGAGACCTGTATCAGGTTGAAATTCCACCATTAGTCACAGAATTTGAGTATATTTTATATAAAAAGAACCCAATAGAACTGGATTTTGCACCTGGTGTTCACTACGATTTTCTTTTGGGATTACCCATTCCAATCATGCGAATCAATAAGGAAGTTGAGTATGCAGAACATGAACAGCTGCAGTTTCTTGGTGATTTAAATGGCATATCCAATAAAAGTGGGCACTTAAAATCAGAAAGCAATGAAAAGGCCCAGATTTGTTCACAAGTTGAAGACTCAAAGCCTAAAGTTGAGCCTGTGGATATTGCATTGGAAAATGGTACGGGATCAGCAGAGTTGGAAAACTTAGCTTTGGAACAAGAAATGAAAAGCAAAATGTATCAAATGTACAGAGGTGAAGGACACTCTTTAGTTCCTGGTTCATTTGGTGCTTCATGGAGTGACTTTGAAGAGGCAAGTTTCCTCCTTGGTTTGTATGTCTTTGGGAAGAACTTTTTTCTGGTGAAGAAATTTATTGAGAATAAGACGATGGGTGATATACTGGCATTTTATTATGGGAAGTTTTATAGATCTAGTGAATACAGAAGATGGTCAGATTGCCGGAAGATGAGAAGCAAAAGGTGTGTATATGGGCAAAGGATTTTCACTGGATTGAGGCAACAGGAATTATTATCTCGTTTGTTTCTCCATGTGTCAGAAGAATGCCAAACTACTTTGTTGGAGGTATTTCGTGAAGTACTTGTACTTACTCTCATTGTTCCTCCTTATTTCACGAGAATTCACAAGATGACAATGAAATAGTAATTGTGCAACTCACATCCTTACATCATGTGCATATGCACACACAAATCATTGAATTCAAACTGTGACATAACTTGGAACTTAAAAGAGGGTTTTCAGCATGCTTAAGAAAGACTATAACTCTGATGCTTTTAGTCATAATTTTCCACATACGTTTGCAAATTTGAATTATAATTAGCTGCATTTCTTATATTGAAGATGCGGAAAGAAAATTATGGAATGTTTCCAGATAGATAGGGTTTATCTTACATAAGCATCAAACTATTCTCGAAAAATAATGTTATATATACACCTAGTTCTTCCGAAGCATTGTCTTGCAAAGAAACTATATGAATAGTCATCTTGAAGGAAGGTCTCCCATGATGCTGGCAGTGAAATTGTTATGTTAGCTAAGATCGTTTTAGTTTCCGTCATTGACCCAGGTTGATTGGTATTTTTCAGTATCCGCACTAACCATTTATATTCTCTAATAAGGTTACATAGTGGTAGGAAGTTGAGATTTTGATGGAAAATTGTATTATAAATATAATCTCAAAGTTGATGAATTTCGTCCATCTTTTGTTTGGATGAGACATTCAGTCAAATATCTGTTTGTTCCTTTGTTCTGCCCTTCTCAGTTATTCTTTACTGGTTTTACATGTTTGATCAATCGATTTGTTCATACGAGTCAATTTATGTTTACTTCTTTCCATTTTTCAATCCTTTTTTTTTTTCGGTGGCTGTTTGAAACCTCCCTTTCAAGTAGCCTCCCCCCCCCCCCCCATTTTTCAACCAAAATTTGGAACAACTATCTAGCTGTATGGATTTGTTATAAAAAATTTGAAACAAGTTGTTGGTTATTGGTAATCTTAGTTTGTTTTTTTGGATGAAACAGAATTTAGAAATGGGACACAGAAATGGCTTTCAGATCATTTATTTACTTGAATATAGTCAAGAAAATACAAATATAACAACATTGAATCTTATGGAAGAAGTTTTTACATTCTTCGCGTCGGCGGCTATGTTACTGTCACATGATGGAAATTGAATTATTGGCATTACGGGAACTATTTGATGTTAGACTTTCTTATGGTACGTGTGGGATTGGATATATTGATTGTTTGTCGATAAATGAAAGAATTCTCTTCTTATTATGAGCTACAGTGTGTGACTTTTTAGTAAGGAGGTTAGGAAGCATGAAAAAATTCTAAATAAGGGAGCAACACAAGAACAATTTTTTTGTTTGTTTGTTTTTAATGAATAAATTACAAGTATATTAAAAAACATCAAGGGATGCCAACAGGGCCGACCTAGAGGATTTGGGAGCTTAAGGCTAGATGTTGGTGGAGGTTTTTTTATATAAAATTTTGTAATAAGAAAAAATAATATATGCTAGATAAATAAAAATCACGGGGTAACAAATCGTTAGTTAAATACTAATTTTCTTGTTTTTTGAGAAATTAATTTTTTTTCACAAAATTATATTTAATTTTTGAAAAAAAATTATAACAAATAGAAAATAATTTTTAATTTGTTTACAATTAATATACATCATATGGGGCTTTCATCACATTTGGGGGTCTTAGGCAAATGTCTCACTTGCCTAAAGCAAGGATTAGGCCTGGATGCCAGCCAAATACAAAAAGATCCAAAGGCATAGCACAATAGCACTAGGAAATAACCATGTGCTCAATGAAATGCAAAAAGCTATGTAAATCTGTGTCTTTGCCTGAAAGCCAAATATACAAAATAGACAAAAAAATGCTTTTCAACCAATACAAAGAAGTCTTGGAGCCCTGAAAAGAACTTCTATTTCTCTCCGTCTGAAATTAACCAAACTAAATAAAATGAAACTAAATGCCATGCCATGCCTTCCTCCTACTTTTGTGCACTTTCGTTCCCCACCATACCTTGATAGCTTGTTTAACTTTTGGTGGAAAAACCCAAATCCCAAGTCATCCCAAAGAAAAACATGGACAGCACCCATAATTCTCTTGTCCAAGGGCAATGGATAAAACAGTGGTTTATATACTCCCAATCTCTCTTGCATAGGGAAAACCTTTTTTTTTTTTTTTTGATAAACAACAAAATGTTATTGACATAAGGAATAGAAACACAGAACGGAGGGCGAGAAGTCCCCAGGGAACTAAGAAAAAGATGAAAAACAAGAGCATGGAAAAATGCTAGACAATAGAAAGTACAAAGGTGCCATTTGGTATACCTGTTTTGAGTTCATTTTCTATTTTGCGTTTTTGAAAATAAGGAAAATAGCTCAAAACGTATTTGGTTACTTGTGTTTTTAAAATTTATTTTAGAAAACAGAAAATAGGTTTACATATAAAATGCAAAATGACAAAAAATCATATTGAGCTTTTTTAACCCAAAATAAGAAAAATCTCAAAATACGAAAAATAGAAAATGTCAAACTAAATACATTTTCTATTTTTCATGTTTTGAGATTTTCAAAACATAAAATACATAAAAGAGAAAATCGAAAACAAAAAATAGAAATACAAACCAAATGCTACCTAAATTACAGAGATACATGAAAACAGAGACGAAGCTTACTTAAGAGTAAAATGAAAAATAACAAAAAATCATTTTGAGCGTTTTTAACTCAAAATAAGAAAAATCTCAAAATACGAAAAATAGAAAATGTCAAATTAAATGTATTTTCTATTTTTCATGTTTTGAGATTTCAAAACAAAAAACACATAAAACAGAAAATAGAAAACAAAAAATAGAAATGCAAAATAAATGCTACCTAAATTACAGGGATACAGGAAAACAGGGATGAAGCTTAGTTAAGAGTAGGGGGCCATGATTATGGTATTTTACCTATATATGTGCCATATTTAATAAAAATAAGTAATACATTAACTGTGGCCCCCCTTCATAAGTGAAAATTCTCACCTTCACACAATGGCCCTTTGGTAAATGAAAAGTCTTAACTTCACATTAAAAATTAATAAAGCACAAAAAATGAATTTTCATCTTTTCCAATGCAAATTTAAAAATATATGTCTCTCTCCACCGTGAGATTTCTTTTTCTTATGCCATTAGTCATTATTTTTTCATATTCTCTCCTTTACTCCATCTGCTCATCATTTTCACCTTTTATGCTTTCCTATTCCCTATCTAATTTTACAAAACATTTCTCTTTGACAACCATAGCGCCGGAAAAAAAATTTCCGGTTCTATTTCTATCTGGCAACCATAGCACCGGAAGAAATTTTCCGATTCTAGTGAAAGAAAATCTTGGATAAAAGGTTAGCATTTTTTTCCCCTTACCTTTTTCGTTTTTAGTTGTTTCTCTCATTGAGAAAAGGCTGTATAACTGTACAATCGTCAAATATACTAAAAATTTTTTGGCCCTTCCTAACATGAAATCATAGCTTCGTCCTTGCATGAAAAGAAAATAAATTAATAGCAAACTTCAGGTCAATTATGCTTGATAAGGAACAATGGAACTCCTTTGAAGGTATTTAAAGATGAAGCCCAAAAAGAAGCAAAAAACTAGCATTTTTCCAACATCTGGTCAGAACCATTGCTTATATACTTAAAAATTATGAGATTTCTCTCAGTCCAAGGGATCCTGCCAAGCACCCTTCAAAGCAACAACTTTCGGAGGTGCACCATTACTTCAAATATTCTTTACGTGAAACCAGAGTGTCATAAAAAGACTTTACCTCGATTTACCCTGATTTTGTGGTGTTCAATCTTAGAATGTCCTCTCTATTCCCTAAACCCCACCTGCTCAAGAGTATAATTTACTACAAAGCAGGTTAGGGAGGTTTTTATGTTCCTAGTCATGAGGGTGTAGAGCTAAGTTCGAAACACAACTCCATCATGAAAATGAAAATAATCTACTACTGTTCTGCCTATATTTGACGCCAAGTGAAAGATATGCAGTGACCAACCCTTAAACATCTATCATCAACCCAAGGATCCAATCAGAGATTGACTCATACTCCCCTGCAGACATCAAAAGAACTGAAGACCAATCTTTCTGATGCCCTTCCGCAAGCTTGTACCATCTGCTCCTTTACCACTGGGTTAGTCCACTTCCCCCACTCTGGCCCATGTTTTACCACTGTTTTCGTCTACAAGTGATCCTTCTTAGAAGTAAATATCCGAGGCTATGTCTGCATAAGAATTTTATTGAAAAACTTAAATCTTCGAATGCCTACTCCACCTTGTCTCATCAGCAGACACACCCTGTCTCAATTTATTATGTCATATTTAAATTCCTCCCATATGCCCCTCCCTCCCTCCCTCCCTCTCCCTCTCCATCCATAAAAATTTCCTTCGGAGTTTCTCCAACTTATTTATGACAGACAAGGGCACCTGAAAAGAGAGAGAGTATGTAGGCAAGCTTGATAAAGTACCTTTAATTAGAGTAATTCTGCTCCCATTTGATGAAAATAACATTTTTTTTGGGTATTGAACTACTACATAATCTTTTATTAACTGAAAAAAGTTAGGTATTAGTTTGAAAAAGTGTTAGATCACATTAGTACTTGACTGCAGTATGTAAGTATCTGGTATGACAAGGCCTCATGACCAAGCTGTTGCACTTCCGTTCCACCAAATCTGGTAATTGATGACCATCCGGTTCTAGACGTGAGATTACTTTTGAAAAAAAAAATAAAATAAAATAGCAAGATAACAGTCAATCGTTCAGAAGTGAAGTCATTCATTGTTGCATTTCAACAATAGCAACCGACAATTTAACACGCAGATATGTATAGACATGGCATGATAATGTGCTTTTAACATCTGGGAGCCAATACAATAATGAATTTATGCTAATAAAAGAATCTAATTTATTTTCTGGTTGCACGTTCATTGTATTAGTCACATAACGTGCTTACGTTTAAACAAATATATCTAAAATGAATGATGCATCAAGATCACTAAAGGGTGCACGAGATAGTAACACTTGGGAAAATCAGTTTCCTTGCTGCTAGAATTGCTAACATTCTAAACCAACATCTATTGCCCTCATGAAGTTTTTTTTAAATGGTCCATTAAGATTCGTACAGGCTTGTTGTGTTAACCTTTTTGGAGGACTTGCTCACTTCTTAGATAACTTTAAATATCAAATTATGAATTACAACTCAACTCAACTTAGCCTTTTCCCAATTAAGTAGGGCCGGCTACATGAATCCTTTTTTTTTTTCCCCCAACTCTATTCAGTTAAGTGTCTTATTTCATTAAACCACACGGAGTCATGCCTTTTTTTATTATTTCTACCCATGCTAGTTTTAATCTACCTTGGTTTTCACATAACCCATAATTTAGATGCCATCACTTTTCCTAATTGATTGATCTATGGATGTTTATTGTATATGACCAAATCTGCTTACCAGATTTTGTATCAATTTTATATTCAATTGGTGGCAACTCTATCATCTCACGAATCTTGTTATTCTTTTTTTTATATTTTCTCATGTTATCACATTTCACCTTAGTATTCTCATTTCAGCTACATCCATTTTATTAATTTGTTTCTCAATAGTGAATCATATAATATATTAGGTTTAATTGCTATCCTATAAAACCTTCCTTTTTAATCACATTAAATGTTGGATAAATTCCACTACTTAATCCAACCCGCCTTAATTTCATGCATAACATCCGCACCAATTTTTCATTCTATACAAGCAACCCAGAGTATAGAAATTATTGATGCTTAAGTATTTCTTGACCTTCAATGCTAATTATGTTTATATATTTGTTATTACTAAACTTATATTGTAAATATATTTGGTTTACTCTTGTTCCTTGTCCTAAATCATATGGTGATTTAGCCATGGGCTTTGAGCCTTTTCAAACTTGTTAATCAGTGTTTGTAACATTTCTGTCATTATGTAGCTAGATTTGGCCTTTATAACCAAGACTCATTACTGTAATGTCCTGATAATCTATGCATTACCAATTGACAGGTCTCTAAGACTTTTGGGGATGGGAAAATGTCCCTAGAGGAATATGTCTCGACTTTGAAAGCTATAGTTGGGATGAACAGTCTTGTAGAGGCAGTGGGAATTGGTAAAGGGAAGCGAGACCTGACAGGCATCACAATGGAGCCATTGAAGTCCAATAATGCCGTTCCTATGCGCCCAGAAATACCAATTGGCAAAGCATGCTCCTCTCTTACACCCGAGGAAATTATCAAGTTTCTAACTGGTGATTTTCGGTTGAGTAAGGCTCGATCAAATGATTTATTTTGGGAAGCCGTTTGGCCCCGTTTGCTAGCAAGAGGTTGGCACTCAGAGCAGCCTAATGATCAGGGTTACGCTGCTGGTTCCAAGCATTCTTTGGTCTTTCTTGTGCCTGGTGTTAAAAAGTTCTCGAGAAGGAGATTGGTCAAGGGAAGCCACTATTTCGATTCTGTTAGTGATGTTTTGGGTAAAGTATCTTTAGACCCTGGTCTTCTTGAGCTGGACAACGAAGGCGATGAAAGCAGCAGAAGCAAGGAAGAGTGTGGGTGGCCTACTGAAACAAGATTGGAACAAGATGATTTGTCTGATCGCCGACGTCATTGTTACCTTCAACCTCGAACTCCAAATCGCAGTGCAGATCTCATGAAGTTTACCGTTGTAGATACGAGCCTGGGTGGTGGAAAAACATTTAAGGTGAGAGAATTGAGAACCTCACCCAACATAGTTTCAAAGGCGACCATCTCCAGAAGCCATTCTGAAGAAAGTGACGATGAGAATAATTCTGAGGTGTCATCTGAAGATTCAGGTCGTGTTGATGCCATGTTATTTGATCAGGAGGACACTAATAATTCCAATTCGGCAGCTACTGTTACAGTAACCGAAGAGAGAGGTCTTAAAGGTGGTGCTTCAAACCCAGGGACTAAATGTCCAGATTCTGGAAATGTATTGCTTAACAATTGTGAGGACTTCAACAATTTTTTTGAAGACAAGAGGCCGAGGAAGACCCTGAAGAGCATCCGGGGCCAGAAACAAGATGGTTTAAACCATTTAGCGCCTGTTACAAAACGGCGCCGGAGATTGAGTTCTTGTGCTCGGTCTGAGACAAACCATCACCCCATCCTCAGGTTCTCGGCGAGCCCCACTTTGGAGCAAGACAAGCGGATTTGCTGCTTAGAAACTACTGACTGCAGTGAGAACAATTTCTCTGGGAAAAAGGTCTCATCCACCACTTCATCAAAAGGCAGCCCTGTTCAGAGCAGCGAAGGCATTTCCTGCAACACCGACTTGGGTGCAGGAGGAGGTCCTTGCGATAATCCTCAACCCCGGACCTTGATTGACCTGAATTTACCACAAATATCTCCAGATTTCGACACCAGCGAAGCCTCGGTGACGGAGTTGAGAGACGGGCAAGATGATCTAACAAGCAAACCAGAGAACTCTGTTGCTGCACCAAAACCTACCACTGCAGATGTGACTCTTTCTGAGCAGCAGCAGCAGCCTAACATGACTTCCCGGAGGCAGAGCACAAGAAACCGGCCACCGACCGTGAAAGCGTTGGAAGCTCTAGCAGGCGGGTTTTTAACCACCAGCCGGAAGCGGAAGAATAAAGAAGCATGTCCGAGGGAAAAATCGACGTCAAGACCACCGAGACATGCCCGCGGTGGAATGGAGGTTGCTGAGAATTTTGCCGGCGGAAGTATCGGTTCCCAGACAGTAGAAGTTGGCAATGGCATGCAGGATGTCAACAATAGTGGCATGTATGGCCAACTTCAGGAGGATGTGTCCGAGGGAAATGCAGCAGCTCAAGCTACAGGACCCTAAATGAGTGTCATGGGAAGTTTCTAACTTCACCTATTGGAAGAACCAGTTCTTCAAAATTGTTATTTTCTGCAGAAAGGTGCTGTTGATCTTCCTATTTTCAAAGCTGATTTTAAGCGCTCACTTGAAAGAAGTTCTGATATGTGAAACTGGAGATGAGAGGAAATTCTGCTCTTTCCAAATCTTGTTTAAAGAGCCTCCGATTGAAATGATCCATGTGCAGTGGCTGGGGATGGAACAATTCAGCCTCTCTCTCTCTCTCTCCCCTTATGATCAAATTTCTACATGGAATCAGTTGTTGTGAAGTGTAATTTCTTCTAATAATCTGTAACATTTTATTTTCATCCATGATAAGAATTGTCCCGGATTGTTGCCAAGTAGAGGGAAGTTAATCAAGCTGTTTCTATTGTGATCTTCTTGGCAATGAGAAAACAATAGAACTGATGTTTCTTTCTGCATTTGGGTGTTTTTATTTGTAGATTTTCTGCTCTTTATCTTGTTTCAACGATGGCTTTTGCATAATACAGGTTTTTGCTAGTATTTAGTAATTTATGAATGACATCCTTGTTACTGCTGTAAAAAATTTAGCTTCGTGATCCCTGAAATGGTGGCGGGCTAGGCCAGTGAATTAGATGGTCTTTTATATATATATATATATATATCTCTGTGTGTGTGTGTGTGTGTGTGTGTGTGTTTGTGTCTGCTAATGAATTTAGCTGCGGAGTATTTGGTGGGATTTCACTTCTGGCCACCATACATAAATTATGCTTGGTTAATTTAAAGTAGTGGCGGCCCGACCACTAGAAAAATGAGACAAAGGCAGTGTTTGGAGTTAAATATATATATATATATATATATTTTAAAATTTTTCTATAAATACGAATGATGAGATCGTAAAATTTAAATTTTTTATTCACTTTACAAAGCACAACATATTAATTTATACAAATTTATGCAACTTCAAATATAGTAAAAATATCACATTTTTCGTGTATTCAATATTTTTCACAACAACTTTAAAAATAAAAATTAATACCTAATTTTAAACGGTTAATATTTATTTCAAATAATTGGATTGCTTATCGTTTATTATTGAACATATCGAGTTATTTATGCTAAAATAAATCTTTTAAAATTAAAATCGTTAAAATCTTATTAAAAATTTGGCTATGTTATAAGATAAAATAAAATAATTAGTAATATTACTTATTAAAAATAAGATATTAAAACATATTGAATATAAAATTTTAATAAGTAATTTCATAATTTAAAAGATTACAAAAAATGAAACAAAATCGTTTATAATTTTTCTTACTTATTATTTATTTATAATTTTTCTTATTATTTATTAATTGGTTGGTTAAAATTTAATAATTTAAATAAATTTACATTTTTTGAAATTAAAAATAAATAAATTTAATGATTTTCAATTTTAATATCATTAAAGTAGCGTCAAAACCAACGTAAACGCTACTTTTAAGCGGCCTTGTTTAAAGTTGGTAAAAAAAAAAATACAAAATTTCACAAATACAAATTATAAGACTATAAAATTTAAATTTTTTACTTACTATATGAAATAAGAGACATTAACTTTTATAATTTTATACATTTTTATACAACTCCAAACACATCATTAAAATTTAACCATTAATTAATTGCCACCAGCGCCCTAAAATCCCTTTCAAGTGGGAGAACCCCTACGTGGCCTGCGCTAGACACCGCCACGTGGACACTCAGTATTCACCTCAACTAATAGGGTTTCTGTAAGCGTAGGGCCTCCCATTGATGACGACATCTTCAGAGCCACACGCAGGTTTATATTGAGCAGTCTTAGAGAGAGAGAGAGAGAGAGAGAGATACATGTATACTTGTCTACAGAGATAGAGTGTGTGGGAAAACAAATTGCAGAGGCCCGTGGGGGAGGGGAATGGGGCAGGCATTTCGTCGAGCGTCTGGAAGAATCCGAAGTTCGAGTCTCGATTCGCCGCCACTCCCGACGTCTTCAATGAAAAAGGCTGTCGATAGCCGGCAACCGGTGGTTCCGCCCGCCAAGGTCACCGGAGATAGTGTCGGTCCTTGTTCCGGTGAGTGTCTTTGAGCTCGTTACGTTGGAATTAAAATAGGTTTCTTTTTATAATTTAAATTTTAAGTTTTCTAAATCATTTTAAATTTAATTCAAAATTATATAATTTGATTAAAATTCATTATTTTTTTAAGTTATTTATTATATTTATTATTTTCTATTAGTAGAGCCAAATTTGATATTTTTTCTTAAATCAAATCAAATTAATTTTTTATTTTAAAATTGTTCTAAACATAAAATTTTATTTATTAAATTAAATCAAATTAATTCTTTATTTTAAAATTAAATCAATTCTAGAAAAAAAAAATGTTTAAGTCTTTTCCTTCGATGTGGCATTCACATTTAATCCGATATAGTTGATGGATCATGCCGTATAGCTCTTATAAAAATTGAAATAAATCATGAAAAAAGATAACTTTCTTATCAATAATAAACGCACACCTTTGTTATCTATCTGGAGATGCATATATTAGTTCATATGTTGTTTATTATACATGCCTACATATCAATGCTGACACTGAATTCAGTTTGAAAAATGAATCATTTTATTGGGTGAAAACCCGTATTGTAAATTTGTAACTTTGCCACTTCTTTCATTTTACCAAGGGTTATATCTGATTTTGGGAAAAAAGAAAATTGTTTGTATGTGAATTCCAAGTTAGTATTATTCGTTGTATTCGACATACAAATCAGAGATAATGCGTGCACCAAATTTTTTTTTTTTTTAAATTATTTTTAGTTTTTAAGTTATGTTGAAGTCAAGGTAATGTTGTTAGGTCTAGAGGACTAGAGACTCAGGTTTCAGTAACATAATATTCTGCATCTATAAATATGAAAAAAAAAAAAAAAAAACGAATATGAACCAAAATTTTAGAGCTTCATCTTTGATTAGTCACTTTAGCAGGGTGGCTCTAGCTGACATTGGTTGAATTGCTAATTTGTTTGTGAGGGAGGATTACATATTGCATTTGTAGATGATTACGAAAAAACTTGTGCTTGTTTTGGGGTGCATTTGGAGTGACAAAAAATGAGATAAAATGTGATAAGTTTTAAGTTCGTAATTCGTGCAGTGAAATAAAAAGTGAATATATTTTTTATTGTTTTTTAGAGTTTTTTGTCACTTCAAACGGAGCCTTGATGGGTTTATTAACATTATAAGGGTGTCTTTGAGGTGTGCGTTAAGGCATAAAATTTTAAGGAGTATACTCCTATAGGGCGCATGCGTTAGTTGGCTAAGCTATGTTGTAGGATGCAGAAGGCACAGATTTTGTGTGTTAAGAGGGTGAGGCACATGCCTACCAAGTCTCAAGCGCGGAGAATTCATCTATTTTCAGTTTATTTTTAAGTTTGTAACTATTTATCATTGTGAAAAAGGGTAAATACTGTGTTGTGGCTATGGAGTCTGGACTTTTTTATTTTTTATTTTTTTGGAGAGTATGGAGTGTTGAGCTTTTTATTGGAATTGGGGGTATCCTCTTGATGCCTTTTGTTAATGAAAATTTTACAACTTGAAGATCCATTTTAGTGAGAGATCCATCAAAACATGGGGTTTGGGGCCTTCAGTGTAGACCTAGGGGGTCATTTCCATGCCAATCCTTTGTGGGATAACTTGTCCTTCACATATTAATTGTACATCACATTTTATGCGACTTACTTTCTGTTTTAAGCAATCATATTTAGGAGCTAAAGGTTGAAAAGCCAATTAATTTAATCATCACTTTCCTGTTTGCCATTCTTAAATTTTTTTTTATATCTAAATTATTAAATATAATCCTTATTGCAGAAAAAAAAATTATATTCCCAATGCCCGCAAGTCTGATCAGAGGACATTTTTGAAGACCTGATGCATCGTTTAAATCTTGGTTTTCTGAGCTGTATACAGGGCCAACCCTTCCACTCAAAAGGATATGAAGGGGAATGTATTGTTAATATAAAATTCATAACTTGAAAAGCTTAGACCTTATTTCAAGGCTTACTCGCCTCACCTGAGTAGAACAGGCCTTGCGCTTTGGTATTCTTAAACACTGTTAATTAACATCCCTAAGCACCTTTGTAAGCTAGAATTTGCAGCCCTCACTATGCATTACCTGTTTGTACTTCTGAGAAAATCTGAGTTATCATTGTAAATTGTAGGTTCTCATTTCTCCCTTTGTCACAGAGGTTGAATCAAGAACTAATGCAGAAAACATCCTTGAGGAACGGGATCCACATTATGATGCTATGCTTAATCAAATGGTGGGTAGAATTAGATCCAAACCTGGAGGAAAACCGGAGATGGGTGAGGTGAGTTTATGGAGGCGGTTATTCTTTCCTTTTTTAACAAGTACTATCGAAATTTGCCATGCTATTTCTCTATGTACTGCACCTCAACACTTGTTTAATGGCCGTTTGGATGGGATGAAATAGAAAGAAAAGAAGAGAAAAGAAAAAGAAAGGAAATAAGGATCTATCTCTCTCTTCTCCTTCTTCTTCTCCTTTTTTTTTTTCCTTAAAGTTTTATGAGGAGAGAGAAGAAAAAAAATAGAGCTTCAAAATTTCATCTGCCCAATGTTGGATGGGAATTGAGAAAAATAAAAGTTCATCAATGAATGTTACTCCTCAAATAAAGAATAAGGAAAAAAAATTGCAATACATATCTTTGGATGCAATGGTAAAACAACATAAACTTTCCTTTCTTTCCATTTCTTCTTAACCCTCAAACAAGGAGAAAGAAATCATTATTTTTACTCTTCTAAACTCCCAAACAATGAAAAGTAAACTACTATTTTTCTCTTCTTTTCTCTTGCCTCCTTACTAATGTTTTTCTTCTCTCTCCTTAAGCTCCAAACAAAGCCTAAAAGAGAATTATTCTCTTCTCATTCTTATTTTTAAGTCTGGGGGGAAAATTGTCTAGGGACACTTAAGCTTACCTTGCTTATGATTTCTTAGAGTGCGTGGCAGAAAGTTGGGACTAGAATTGATTTTGCATGGTAATATTAATGGTATGTATAGGGCGCCCACGTTCCATCCATGCCTTTGTGCGCATGGTACTGTTTTAGCCCAAAATTCTGTAACAACTATCTCATTTACTTCAACAAGTAATTTGAACTTCATTTCATGAAACAGCATCCTTTTGAGACTTTTGACGGTGATTATAGTTTAATGGGAGTGTTCTGACAATAGACGCCCCGTACTTGGTGTTTGAGGGCAAGGAGATGCTAAAAATCTGTAGCAGAATTAAGAATCCTGAATTTTCATGTGAAACCCAGAATAACCCTAATGTAATGCTAGTAATTTTGGAATGTTTGGCTTTATAATATGGATCTTTCTTTTTCATTGAGTACATTCTATGACAGTGTGTTCTTGACTGAATGGCTGACTCCATTTCGACACACTCGATGCTTGCATATCATATGCTTTCAGTTGTAAGTGTCTAGGATGTTTCGAATGCAGGCATCTCCAGTGGACAAGTACAAAAGGCCCTTGCCAAGATTGAGAAACACAACAGTTGAATCCAGTAGATATGAAGAAAGACCTGTTATTCCTGGGACGCTGAATGTGGCACAGCTACGACACATCATTCTCCTGCATCAAGGCAAGGCCGACGACCACAGTGGCCCGATGGATGCCCACCAGATTGCCCAGAAGTTCCGAGTTGATGTTGTGCAGATCCAGAAGATCCTCCAATTCCTTTCTCTGCCTCCGGAGGATAGAATTAAACAGAGAACTGATCAGGGATGACTACTGGCTTCTCACTTACCACTGATGTTACTTACAGTTCTTTCTACTTATTATACTTTTATGAACACGTTTTGTACGCTTAAAGAAGGTGAAAATCCATTGACCGGGTTTTATAAATGCGTGATATCTACGCATGAATTTGTCGGAAATTTTGTAGGATCTGAAGGTTTTGACTGTAAAAGAGTTCACGAATCAACTCCAGGAAGTTCTTATTGTGACAAAATAATTGTGAATACATGTGTTGGAAGATATCTCTTCAATAATTCCCCATTTGAGAAAGCATCAGATTCGCCAATACATATTCTGAAATGAACAACAACATTCAGACATTCAAAAAATTATCCCCTCTAAAACTTTTAACACTTTCATATGCAACATTCTGACGTTACTACAAATAGAGGACTATGATGTGGTATAAATAATGACCAAAAAAGAACTGCTACAAATGGCCCTTTCTCTCCCATTCCATGGGGGCCTTTCTAAGATACAAGAGAGAAAAGAATGAAAATGAATCCAACGAGTGTAAGGAATCAAAATCAACTTCAAGTTGAAACGGACTCTAACCAATCTGATGTAAATTCATAAACAACAAATGTTACAGCACCAGAAGGTGCAGCTTTAATTATTGATGGGACAATACCCTTGTAAAGGCCAGGCCAGCCCTCCGTTTGTAGAATCCGACGAAGTGCGTCATACATATTCCTGTAAGCGCGATGCTCAACTGGAGCTCCGTACCTCGGATGCCTCTGCAATCCTCCGATCTGGAAACAGAAACAATCACATATCTAAGCCGGCATAAAGAAACCAACAAAACTCGTTGGCCTAGAAATGGATTATTTAACAAATATAAATACCAGTTTAAATATATATATATAATACAAACATGGTAAACTGAAATTCTAAGAACCAGTTATAAAATCTGAACAAGTTCCAAAAGAACCAGTTAAAGGAGAAAACATGAGCTTTCACATGGATTAAATCATGTCTGCTGGGATTTTTTGTTGCATTTGTTGAAGCTCGTGGGCTTTCAAAGCAGGTGGAGAGCAGAGAGAGTAGCTCTGGTGGTGTATCATACGGTAAATCTACCAATTCTGGTCATTGGAACCCCCAAAGGTTTTTTTGAACCTTCAAGGGAGTTGAGGCGAGGATATCTCCCATCACCGCAATTGTTCCTCTTGGTTATGGAAGCTTTTAGCAGGACATGTAACAGGGTCACATACTATAGGAGAGAGTAGCAGAGTTCAAGGTTGGTGAAGATAGTTACTTGACAATAGTGATTACTCACCTTATGTTTGCGGATGACTCCATGCTTTTTTGTGAGGCAGATTTAGTACAGTTGGGTCACTTAAGATGATTTTATTATGCCTTGAGGCAGTCTCTAGCCTAACGGTGAAGTTGGCAAGTCAGAATTCATTCTGGTAGGAGAGCTCCAAGGGAGGGTGGGCCTTGATTCTACCTTGAGCTGCAAAATGGTAACTTGCCATCTATATATATCTTGGTTTCCCCTGAGCTCGACGTTCAATGTAGCTTATACAAGCTGGAAGCGGAGACTGTCGATCACTTTTTTGTGCAATGCACATAGACAAGACAAATTTGGAGACTGAATTCTTAATTGTTTCGGGATCAGTGGGTTTTCCCATCAGATACAAAACTCACCTTTGGGACGTGATGGGGGACGAAGATCAGGAGGAGAAGAAATTTTGTCTTTCATGTGTGCTGTGGGGGGAGAGAAATAGGAGAAATTTCAAAGATACAGATAATTTTCTGCGTAGAGTGAAAAGCATTTTTTTGTCTCTTTTGTATAGTTGGCTTTCTGGAGGCAGAGATGTCTGGATTTATTCACCTTCTTGTATCTAGTTGAGCAAATGGATACTCTGTAACACTCGTAATCAAATCACTTTTTGTTCCCCTTGATGCCTTTTAATATTATCCCAAAAAAAAAAAAAAAAAACATTTACATTCTTGCTTGCATTTCTTGTGTCCAGCATACATGTTAGCACTTCTCATGCTTAAATAAATTAATTAAAAAAAGACACACCAAGCTAAACATATTAAATTATGTACTGATGCCTGGCACAGAATAGCCCCTTGCAAGGTTGAAATCATACCTGAAACCTCTTCTTGACCACATCAAGTGGATGACAGACTGCTTTGGCACAAGTACCAGCTGCCAGCCCACATAAGAAAAGCTGGAAGCTTGAAAGGGAATAATCAGCTACAATTCCGTCAGAAGATCTGAACTGGTTCCAAGCCTACAAGTAACACAGAAAACGTAATAGCCCTAAAACAAAGGCCAACATTATCATCATTTGAATAAACACATAATGAAGTGTCAATTTCCACTATAAGAAAGATGCATGCAGGGGAAGAGAAAAAAATAAACCTAAAGGCTAGAGTAGATGAATTTTAACTGATAAAATAGCTCTGTCAAAATGGCCTCAAGGGCTATAGAATATGCAAGCTCCCATAAAAGTCACAAGGTTGGGGTGTTTGAAAGCAAGAAAAGAGGGAGGGATTGTTGGAGTCAAGCCCCACCAAAATTAAGCCTACGGAATCCAGAATTTCTTTGAAGCACACCAGAGTACAACCATACAGGAAGAGATCATGGGTTCAAACCTAAACCTCCGCAAAGGTTTCTCTCCATCTGAGACTACCCTCATAGACTTTGCCCGTACTTGTCTAGTTCATGGGTCTATGAGATGATTCATGAGCTCAGAGTTTACTCTCTAAGGATGGGTACAGTGTATCCTGCCTTGGAGATCACCACCATTGTTGAAGTTCTCTAATGGGCAGAGCCAAGGTTATAAAATGAAATCATCGTAAATTTTTAGCCAAACCTAAATTTGTCTCAATGGTTAAACTAAAAGCAGCCTCAAGAATGCAGAATCATATAATTTGGACTAAATGGCTTATTCTTGCCCAAAGTTTTAGGCTTAAGTTCTGTCTCTTTGGATAAGCAAAATTATTTCAATGTTTTCCACAATACATATATATAGAGAGAAGGGGCCACGTGCACACACGTGGAAGGAAGGTGGAGGAGCCTATCCTGCTATATATTTCATGAGATTCAACTTCACCCAAAATATATATATATATATATTTTTTTTGATAAGCAACTTCTACCAAAATTCTTGTACCTAATTTCTTCCAACTCAAATCTAAATATGCAAGAATCTGGGATCACGCCTGGTATTTAAAACCACAATTACATCACAGCTATTATGATTTAGAAAATGAACAAACGAGAGTGCAATTCATTAGTTTACCAAAAAAGTTAAATCCAGATACACATTCCTTTTTGGAATTCCTTGACCATATAGAGGCTTAGGCCCTTTTAAGTATGCATCTTGGCAGTTGGCATTATCCTGTTCTTTTGTTTGTGAGGGTTGCAAATGTTGATGCTTCTTTAATAAAATCCATTTATTTACTTATCAAAAAATATATAATTTAACAATAAATAAATAAAAGAGCAAGGTGGCCAAGAAATAGACGACGCCTAGACAGCTCGAACATGCACTGAGGAAAATTGAAATTTTCCTAGAATTGCAGAGAGACGGTTGCAGCTTTGGGTCTTTATAAGCTTTTCAGGTTTATATTCATTTTAAATTGCACTACGGATTAAAGATTCCACAGTTACATTCATTCTGTCTGAATACGCTGCTACATCAACTTATCAGTTTGCAGATTTAGCAAATGTGCTCAAATTATTATTTCCCTGCCCCCCTCAAATAAAGAAACCAATGTATAAATGATGGGGAAAAAATCATTTACAACATACAAGACGTGGATAAAAATATGTGAAATGACTTATAAAGAGCCAAACCTTACCATTGCCCACCGCTTGAAGGTATCATAGGTTCCAAACTGCAGGCCAGCATAAGGAACAATCTCAACCAGTGTCGGTGACAATCCAGCATAAAGCCCTTGAAAACCACGAGTTTTCATAATATCAACGAATGCAGATCTCATGTTTGGATATACCTGAATGTAGGCACAAATAGTCATTTCTATCTTAAAACAAGGGGTTCAGGCCTCAGAGCCCTGATTGACACCAAAGACCCATTAGTGGTCCTTTCACTCATCTGGTAATAAAAAATTTTGTTTCATTAGGTAGCACAGCATCCTTAAGTCCTTGCACAGATAAGTGAAAGGGAATAGTTGGCATGTTTCATTTTTTTTTTTTCATATGTAGGGAATAGTTAGCATGTGAACCAGTGTAAAAGCTTTAAAGCCCTTATAAGTCTGTGATTAGGTTAAAAATCTACAGACTTCGGACTTTACTAAACTCTGCAGAATCTCACTAGTCATTAACCCTTATTTCCAGATGAAAAATGAATGAAACACGTGATCTTCGCAAAACGACTATTATTGCAACCATAAGCAGATAATTGTAGCATAGTTTATAGAGGCAAGAAACTAAACAAGTTGGCATATGCATCATGCATAGAGTGAGTATGTCCATAGAACCTGCCAACAAACATATGCATGAATGCATGCATAAATCGCCTAGTTAGATTAATCTGGATGGTAAAAAGAAATGGATTTTAAAGATATTTGGATTTGTTTTTTATTTCCTCCATAAATAAGTTGCCAAACCCATAAGCGAAATGGGGTTAAAGATTCTTTGATGTATATTAACCAGCTCAGTGTACGAAGCTCTGGAGTCTTGAGGGGTAGTGTATGCAATCTTACCCCTAGAACATGAAGAGATTGTTCCAGAATATTAACTCAAAACCTCCAGATCACAAAAGTTATTCACTAACCTTCAAAATTTAAACTTCTTTTGGAAGACAAATATACCGATGTAAGTACATGTACTCATATGCTATACCTTTGGCTCACCCTGTGAAGCTAAAATGGTTCGTAGAAGATCAAATGGATAGGATCCAATTGTAGCTGCACATCCCGCTAATGCCCCACTGATATAAGAAAGATATGGACTTAAATGAATGTGATCTTCTGCACCATAGAAAAACAGCAACAGATGCACATTGCATGTAAAAGACCAATATTTGAAAGATTAGGCCTAATATTCCATATAAAGCCTTGCATTAAGCAAATTTTTGGAATTTAATACTAATCAAACAGATAATATCAAAGTCCATATATATGGATCAGTACCATGAACAAAAACAGACAATCCCCTTTGATATGCTTCCATTATAAAACAAAAACAGTGTGTCTAGCATCACATTAGATCTTAATAGAGAAAGAATTCATCAAGTAAGTCAGTCATAGACACACCACCTCGGTGACCAGCACTATACAATAATTTAGAACACAACCATGACCAATGAGATTAATTCCTTTAGCAGCTAAACACTCAAGCCACAATTCAAGTTAAAATCATCAGAGATCCAATTGAATGCAGTAGCAAGTAATTATGCAAAAGAACAAATTTCCCAAGAGGGCAATATAGTTTATATTTCTGAAGGTGTTGACTGAGTTTTTGAACAAACCTGCCTTGGAAGAGCCAGCTGCAAATGTCTTCAACTTGTGTAAAACAGTAAATTGTATGGCAGTATATGGCATAACCATGAGTAGTGCTGGGACATTACCACGCCAAAAACCCTGTAATGAGCCATCAACTCAAATAAAATGAGGCAAAAATACAAGGCATTGCCAAAATACACCAATTCCAATTTTTGTTTTCGACGGCCCAGCCAAAGTTGTAAAGGCTTGCCCAATTAAATTTCTTTTCAAGACCAAAGCAAAACCAAGGGCAGGTAAAAGTTGTTTTCAAAATCAGTATAAGCCATAAAACTTTGGCTTTGTCAAGAAGCAAAGCAAAAAGCCTTTCATTGTTCCACACCACACCTATGCAGACGTAATCCAATCATTTATAGCTGGTAATGCAAAAGTTTCCATGTTCAATAGATTCTAATTGCCTAAGGATATAAAAAAACTATGTAGACATAAAAAAAACTTATCATAAATATTATCTGTCTAGAAATTGGTTAAGGAAATTAACCGACCTAAACCTATCATCACAAAACTATGTGAAATGGAAACAGAAAACATTTATTACCAATCTAGAGATGAAGAGAAAATTACCCGTAATCCTTCCTCTCTAAAGATGTCCTTAGTTGCCTGTAACATCCCATTATATTTTGATGGTGCATACAAATCCTTCCGAAGCAAAGCCCACGAAGTAGTTGGTTCCAATTGAACCTGTAATAGATCCCAGACAAATGACCTTCTAAGTCCACCATATAACATCCAAATACAGAATTAAGTTTAAAGTGTGATTTTGGCTGGTAACTATAGATGTAAGTTTGAGAAATAAAAAAATAAGTTGAGAAGTTGCAATTTACTAATCTGTATTCAAAAAGTCCAGGAAAATCAGCAATGCTAACTTAAAACAGCTTTCCAACCTTCTAATATGTAATCAAGGCAAAGTCTTAACATATTGAGATAAAGTCCTAAATTGCATTTAAGCAAAATGGACTACACAAATTTACCTGGAACCTAATCTTAATAACATCAAGAGGAGACGTTACTGTCCGCGATACTGCACCAGAGATTGCCCCTGCTGTTGCATCTATCAATGCCCGTTTCAGCTGCCCGGGCTCTTCCATCTCCCCGAAAAAAACCCAGCTGAGGTTTTGCTAGACCCTACAATCCACACAAAAACCAACCCCTCAAATTTTACAATCTCAAATCTTACACCCAATTACCCAAAAAACACAATAAATAAAACAAACCCAATACGTGTTAACTTACTCAAACCACATCCGCATGAATGCAACAACGAAAATTTTCAATTCAATCTAGACATACGAATGCACACATATAGCATTTGTATGTGGATATAATACATACAAAGAGACGCATAAATAAAATGTCAAAAAGCTTGTAGAATTTGGAAGTGAATGGAAACAGAAATCAACCAAGAGGAAAGCAAAACCAACCGAGAAAGCCGCTCAGAAAATTAGGGTTTAAGCGTTGTTATGGTGAAATTGTGCGTAATCAAACATCAAATGTAACTCGAAGTACATATGTATTGGTAGAACGAGTCACCTGAGAAGGGCGAAGGAGACAGGAAGGAGAAGAGACGCCATTTTGACGAGTTTCGGGATAGCCGAAAAGTAAATGGTAGGGAGCGAGATATTGGAGAAATTGGCCTTCTCCAATATCGGCAGCAGCAAATCTGGAACGTTTCACAGGAAAAAGGGGTCAGCAATCAGAATCTTATTGCAGGGGCGTTTTGGGGAAAAGAAAAGAAACAAACAAGGGAAGGAAAAGACTCGCGGAAGAATTGAAGACCGTGCGTTAAAAATTAAGGTTTCGTTTGGGATTCTTATTTGTTTATTTGATTTTTTGTGTAATAATTAAATTTATCTCCTTATATTTTAATTTTTCTTAAACTTTTAAGTATAGAAACGTTGAATTAATAAAAAATTAAAAATTTTTTTTTCTAAACGTTAAAAAAAATTAACTTTTTTTTTTACTTTTCAAATTAAGTTTAAAAATATAAGTAGAATAATTAACACTGAGACCCCTTTAGTTTTTTGAAATTAGACATCCTCCCTTAGGTGACAAAAATCATAGCCAACAATTGACTGTGTTTCCGACTTCAGAATGTGGAGAAGACATGGGATCATGCTTTGCCTTCTCGTTTACTACGCTTGGCAATTGGGGTTACATAGATTAAAGGGATTGCAGTAAAAAAAAAAAAAAAAAAAATCGATCATTTTAATTTAATTATATTGATTTAAGAGTTTTAATTCAATTTAGTTAAAATTAATTTTAAAATAAAAATAAAAGTTAAAAAAATATGATTGGATCACAATTATTGTAAAATATAAAAAAAAATGTCTCATTAAAATGTAATTAAATCAAGTCATTGCTTTTCTAATCCTTTGGAACCCGATATAAAATAGGAGAATTTCAGAAAACTGACATCGTAACCAATGTTAGTTCGATGGTTTGTGGTCGAGGTCATTGTATTAAAATTCAATGGATCGGATACATTAATAATTTTTTGAATTAAAAAAAGTATGAATGCATTTAAACTGTTTGATTTTAATGCAATAAACCTGACTTTATTGTCGCCAAACTGATATAGGTTACTTATGTTACCAACATATTCATAATTAGCACATTCATTATAGTTAATAGCCCAACTCTGTGTCAATGTCATAATCTAAAATTTAGAGTTTAATAATTAACAAAAATTAAAAAGTAATAATAATTAATCCGCACAATACATTAATTAAAATTAATTGATCTAAACTAAATTATCACCAAATATTATCAAGTTTCTCATCACTTTGACCAAATCATGGTCGTTCCTCCGAATTCACAAATTCAATGCTATAAATTGATTTTTTTTTTCAAATTTAATATCAATATCTCAAAATTAATTTACTAAATTCACAACTTCCCAAATAATCATTTCCAGCTTGTAAATGTTGAATATGATTTAATTAATAATATCTAGTGATAGTTTACAAGCATGACATTTATTTAAACCAAAAAAAAAAAATAATTTTTTATAATTTTTAGTTGAAAGTTATTTTGACTTTTTATGTCTGTTTTTGCTATCACGTAAATAATTTAATAGTACACATTAAAAAATAAGATAAATTATACTTAATTTTTTCCTTAATATTTGACTGATGACGAATAATTATCTTAACATTTAGAATTTACACACTCATACTATTTATTTGAAACTTTTGTCACAAATTAAATTATTTTGTCCATTCAATTATTAAGGTTTAGGTGATGTTTGGATAGTAAAAAAGTATAGTACAAATATTTGATGTAAGTGATATGTGGCGAAATTTAATTAGAGGAAAATACAAAAAAGTTGATAAAATTGGTAAATTTTAGTTAATTCTGATAAATCAAATATCTCCTTAATTAAAAAAAAAAGAGTATAGTTAACGTAATATATATATATATATATATATATCTAATTAAAAGTAGCTATGTCAATAATTAAAATTTATACTCACATCATTTATTTTGAACTTTTTTGTCCTAACTAAATTATTATGGCCACCGGTTAGATGGTAGGATTTATGCTGGGAGTAATGGCAATTTAGCTGTCAATAATGTCCAATCAATGAGTTCTAATTCCAGAAGAATTGTAAAGAAAAACGAAGTCATGGATTCGATCAAACCAAAGACATTGGCAACTGGGGGTTAAACAACCTATTTGCTGCGAGAAGCACTAAGATGGCACATTCAATTAATGGCCATGAAAGAGCAGAAAGAGAGAGAGCAATGGATGGTTAATGGCTTCTTCCACGGACGTCAAGGGACACAGAGAAGCAAGAGAAGAACAGGCCAGTTCGGATCTTGAATTATTGGACTCCACGCTGAATGAAGGCTCGCTCTGGGCTCAAAATGCTTGATGCATTGGAAGGAGAGAGGATTGAAAGCCTTCTAACTTGTCGAAGGGCATTGTTCGAGGAGTCCGTAATAGAACTTTCTTTGGCAACGTGCATGAAGATAAAAAAAACACCTATTTTAGTTTTGTTTGGAATTGTATAAATTTACAAAAGTTATAATTTCGTAATTTGTGTAACGAGTGAAAATTTTGAATTTTTTATAAAAGTTTGTACAGGCTTTGTTTGGGAATAAATTTAGTTAACTTTTTTTTAGTTAACTAAATTTATGTTTGGGAAGGAAAAAAAGTGATTTTTTTTAAGGTGGCTAATTTGTTTTTATTAATTTGACATTTTTACCCTTGAAAGTTTAAAAGAAGGTTAAAATATAAAATGATAAATTTGATCAAATACTGTTGAAGTAGCCATTAGTTTGACTAATGACTACTAATGCCAAACGGAGCCTTATTTTGTAGAAGCCTAAATTGGCCCTGAAAGATTCAGACCCAGAGAGTTAGCTCAATCTCTAGTGATCAGCTAGGCAAGCGGCTTGTGCAAAAGCCTGCTGATAAGATCTCAACATTGATCGCTGGTGATTCTGCTGGTGAACCAAAAGTCTACAGCACTTCAGCAGTAGCCTTTGCACTTCAGGTGAATTAATTCATGCCTGAAGAAGAAGCCAGATGATGAAATGGGATCTATCCATAGTGTTCAAACTGATACTCCTAAACTTCCCCCTCCCAGAAATTGGAGATGCATGAGAATTTCAGTGTTGCTCATATCATCAATGTCTTTGACATGAAATATGGCCAAATAAAGGCAAGTAAGAATGAGAGCGATCAGAATGCACAATCTTCTTGAAAAACTCAGGAACCTATAGATAGAGTTTAGATGGTATATACCATGAAAAAGGAGACCAACCCAACCCCCTTCTCAAATTGTTGGGTGGTTTTGCTCTTTTCCCGTCCTTACATTTATATTACATTTATATATTGATCATTATTTAGGCCTCGGTTGAAAGAAACCTTTCAACCCTTCCATAATCGATGAAGGGACAACTTATTCTTTCTAATGGAAAGGAAATTGATTGTACAATTGAATTTTGATACTTAAACCCCTTCCATAATCGATGAAGGGATAATTTTTTCCTCTCAATGGAGAGGGAATTAATTGTACAACTGAATTCTAATACTTAAACCTTTTTCATAATCAATGATGGGACAATTTGTTCCTCCCAACGGAGAGGGAATTAATGGTATAATTGAATTTTGATACCAGTAGTTAGGTAGTCTTCAGTTTCTTTCATCCCAAAAATTAGCTTGTAATTAGGATAAAACTTTCTCTCATACTTATATCTTGACCACCAGTGTCTTTTACAATTAATATGAAAATAAAAAAAAAAAAAAAAAGAAAGAGAGGCACGCAAACGTTGATACATGTATATGTTTGTTTCTCTTTGGTTGTTGGAATATGAATTGTATGCCTGCTGTTGACTTTGACAATTGCAAGTAGGGAGAAGTTTCATAAAGTTTGGATTCATCTTTTTTCTCATCAGCCACGGAAGAATTAGTTGCTTCCATTTTCATGATCATCACTGTAAGGGTGGAGTCAGAATTTTTACAGGGGTACCAAATACCAAAAAAACAATAATAATCAAGTTACTTTTAGATTAAGAATAGAAAAAAAATAATATTATTTAAAAAAAAATAAATTATTTTTGAATATTAATCAGTGAATATACTTATTACGATTAATAGTTTAACCACCTGAAATTTATTAGAGATACCTCTCGCTACAAAAAAAATATAATTATTATTAAATTTTATTGTCTATAGAATTTATTGTGTTATATGCTAAATTAACTGATACTATGAACAAAAAAATGCAATAGTATATTAAAAGGATACACTTTATTTTACAAAAAATATTAAGTTTAATTCTTGTAAACTTTTTGTATGTTAAAAATTTTTGAATTAATTTTAAATTTTTAATAAAGTTAAAATATTTTAATTTTTAAATAAAACTAAAATAATAAAAAAAATATTTTAATAATTTTGTATTAAAAATTGAGGAGTTCACTCGCACCTCTTACCTCCAAGTGGTTCTGGCGCTGATCACCATGTTAGCATCACATACGTCAAGCATCTATAACTTTTAGTTTTAATCATGCTGGCTCGTGTTATTTTGCCTATAATAAAAAATTAAAAAACAATAATTCTCCTATAAAAATAACCAACAAAAACCCTAAAACCAATAACATTCAAAAATAAGTAAATAAAATCACTCATCTCTATGTGTTCTAGAAGTTTAAAAAAAATTAGGGAATTTACTGAACGCTGCAGAGATAAAAGAGCCAAAAGAAAGAAAAAAAATTAAAGAAAATAAAAAGATAAAAATTGTCTAGTCGAGTGTGATCTATACCTTAATACAGGTGTATTAATAATAACAAAAAGTGATAAAATTTAATAAAAATTATAAATTTATAATTTGTATAATAAAATAAAAAGTAAATAATTTTTAAATTTTTTTATATTTTTTAAGGTTTTTTAGGTGGTATTTGATTTATTTTTCTGTTTTTTATTTTCTGCTTTCATTTTATGTTTTAAAAATCTTAAAATAAATGAACAAAAAATATTCTGTTTTCATTATTTTCAAATTTTTTTTATTTTAGATTAAAAACGTTCAAAATAACTTTTTATCATTTTTTATTTTATGTGTAAGTTTATTTTTTATTTTTTAAAATAAATTTTAAAAATATAAGTGATCAAATGCGCTTTGAGATTTTTTTTTATTTTTAAAAGTATAAAATACAAAATAAGTTTAAAATAAAAAATAGAAAATAAAAGTAAAAAATAAAAAATAAAAAAATAAATCAAATGAGCGTTCAGTGTTCCAAACAGTATATATATTGAAAGAATGCAGGCCTCACAAAATTACAGAACGGTCCTTGTCAGGGTTATGGAATTCTACCCTGTAATGGGCATGTATCATCACCCATACATGGAAGAAGCAGAAGGGAAACTGGGAGTCACTCTCACCTTTCTCATCTGATTTTTATTATTATTATTTTTTTCTAGCCCTTCTTAGGGGCGTTTGATAGCGAAACTTTTAGAAAAAATTATTAACTTTTGATATTTGAGTATTTGATAAATTATTAATTTTTATTATTTTTTAATTTTATTATAGTGATTTTTTAATTCAAAAGCTTCTAAAAATTAATAAAAATTGTTAAAAGTTACTAAAAGATGTTGCTCAAAAGTTACAAAAAAATTGTAATAAATTGCTACTTATTTTACCAAATATATTAAAAATTACAACTAATAATTTCTGATAAAAAATACAAAAAATTATTAAAAATTAAACCATCAAACGCCTCCGTTAACACGCTTTGACGCCTTCAATTTTCTTTTCTTGAAACTCCAAGTAACCATCTTGGAAGTTGCTCTCGTATGGGCCTTTTACGAATTCTGACCCGTATTTTTAAAGTATGTTTTAATTAGAATTTATTTATTTTTTTAAAAAGTTCCATTAGTATTTTTAATTTTTTTTTCATTTTAACTCTCTTAACGGTCAGTTAACGGATCATCGCCAAATAAAAAGTTGTGCACATAAATTAGTAGTAAATTTGTATAGCATTTTATAAATATTAAGGTTTAGTTTGGCATTTCATTATTTTTTTTTCTGGTATTTTTTTGTCTTACATCTTTTCTTAATAAAATTTTATTTCTATTTAGTAATTTTCGGACATATTATTTATACTCATAAAAGAATTATAAAAAAATATTTTCAAATAAAAAAATTGTGTATATATAAATTCTTCAATTCAAAATAATAGTATATAAATAATTATTATTATTATTAAAAAATGAATGAACTTTTGGAATATTCAAGAAGGGAAGGTTGATGCCCATGGTTATTTCTTAACCAGGGTTACATGCTTCTTAACCATGGTTATTTCTTGGTTCCAACGAACCAAAGCCGCCGGGTCAAGACTCACAAACGTTTGACCTTCGGTTTCCTTCTCCTTATAGATATCGAACTTGTAGCGTATTCCCGTCCGTTTATCTTCCCCCCTTTCTCTCTCTCTCCAAAACCCTGTTTATACATCTATAGACTAATAACTATACTCTTCTCCGAGTTCGTTCAAATCAGGAATGGAGTATCGTACTTTAGAGATCAAGGTCGTGTCAGCAAGAGATCTAAAGAGCGTCAATCTTGTCTCCAAGATGGACGTTTACGTCGTCGTTTCCATCTCCGGCGACCTGAGGACGAAGCAGAAGACCACAGTCGACAGAAACGGCGGCACCAACCCCACCTGGAACTTCCCCATGAAGTTCACCCTCGACGAGTCCGCCATCCGGCAGAATCGCCTGACCGTGGTGTTCACGCTCCGCTGCGATCGAGCCCTCGGCGACAAAGACATCGGAGAAGTTCACGTCCCGGTGAAGGATCTCATCGCCTCCATCGACGACGGCAAACAACAGTTCGTCGGCTATCAGGTTCGAAAGCCGTCGGGGAAGCCCAAGGGCGAGCTGAATTTCTCCTACAAGTGGAGCGAAAAAGTAGCCCACGCGGCGGCCGCGGCGGCCGCGGCGGCGCCGTCGGTGAAGTCTGATGAGCCGGTGACGGCATATCCAGCTCCGGTGGTGGGGGCAAGTTCAGCTTATCCTCCTCCACCACCGCCACCGTACGCAGCCGGGGCATATCCGCCGCCGCCACCACCCGGAGGATATCCGGGTTACCCACCACCTCACTATGGCGGATATCCACCGCCTCCGCCGCCGGGGTACGGCTACCCTCCACCTCAGCCGGGGTATGGTTACCCGCCGGTGCAGCAGCCGGCGAGGAAGAACAATTTCGGGTTGGGATTGGGAGCTGGGTTGCTTGGAGGAGCCATTGGAGGGCTGTTGATCGGTGATATGATCTCTGATGCAACTTATGATGGTGGTTTCAGCGATGGTGGTTTTGATGGTGGTTTTTGATATTTTCCCTTCTAGGTTAGAATTTGTTTTGGTCTTGTTTGAATGATGTATCATAGATATATGGGGTGTTTTGATGCTTTGATCTTCTTGTTCAACATGTAACTATTTTAATTTACTCTTACATATATATATATATAGATATATAGTTCAAATTAAATAATTGTGCTGTGTAAACTGCATTTGCTTGCTTGTAACTTTTGATTAATGTTTTTTAAAGAGAGAGATCATATTTGTTTTGTTATGAATAATTAAGACTTGAAGCACAAGAATTGGAGAAGGGGGTGGTAGAACATGTCAAGCAAGGTTGGTGTGGAAATAATTATATAGGTAGGTCTCGTCTCCCTCCGTATTATAAGTTTTGGAAAATAATAAGTGACATTGACATGAATATTCCTTCTCCGATGAAACGAGGGCTGGACTTGAGAAAGTATGAGGTCTAATATTTGATGAGATTTATGAAAAAAAAAAATTTTTCTATTAAAAGTCTCATTTTTTTTAATTATAAAATTAATTATTAAAATTTGGTATTCAAAATATTCTATTATATTATATTCGATAGATAATATAACTAAACTATTTAATTTATCTCGTGACATAGTTAATTTTAGTAATTTTTATTATTTTGTTAATTTTAGTAATTTTTATTTTGAAAAAAATTTACTTCAGCAAAGCAACGTTCACTAAGTATAATTAAGTAGTTTAGCTACAATACCTATCAAATCTGATATGTTAGAATATATTATGTACTAAAATTTTGCCTTTCTAGTTTTTATTTTTTCAAATAATAATTTCAACTCCCAGTTATCTAATTTTATTTTTTATAATTATTTACTTGTATGATGATAAATATATATATATATATATATATAATTATATTGCGTTAAAATAATGAAAGACATAAATATAAAATATTAATCAAAATACCCATTAATTAGTAAATAATTTTTTTAAGCTAAGCCTTAATTTATGATAAAATTAATAAGTAAATTAATTTTCTTAACTAGAGTGAAACTACACAAAATTCAAAATTTGAACTAATTATCAAAACTATTTACACTTCTGTTAGTTAGTAAAATTTATTATTAAATTAATTTTCATGAATAAAAGATAAATACAGAGAATGCATGTTTTAAAACCAATTATCTAAATTAATGCTTCCGCTAATTTATAAAATTTTTTATTAAATTAATTTTCATGACTAAAAAATAAATATATAAAATTTATAATTTAAAATTAATTATCCAAACTACTGTTATATTGATTAATAAATCCTTAGTAAGATTTATTATTAAATCATGTGACGAGGTTACCAAAGAATTCTCACCTTGTAAGGAAGTATTAATGCCAAGAGATGGCTTAGGAGTTTGGGTCAAAGGTGAGGTTGCTAAGAATTCATGCCGGGGTGTTTAATTTACCAAATTTTATTAAAAGTTATAAAAAGTTACTAATTTTTTCTCAACGAATTTCTCTCCATATTACTTTCACAATAATTTTTTTTTATATTTTTTTACCACCCAAACAATCCATTAATATTATAAAAAGTTTTTTTTAACTGAAACTTGGCAACGTTCTCGCATGTACACATACAAGGACCATGTGAAAAAGATTTATAAGAGGTTCTAGATTTTCACTGCAAGGGTTATAGTGTTTAAATCAAGAGTCAGGATGCAATTAAGGTGATGCAAGGAAGCGTGAAAGTTATACGCAAATAGATGAACTGTATAATAACCAGTTTAGCCTACGAATACCCAAGAATATTAAACATAGATTTGAAGAGAATTCAACTCTTATTCAATTAAATAATAATAATCATCTACCTTTTTTCTTGACTTACAATTATTTAAATAGATAAAAACTAGAAAACTAATAATGGAAAAATTCGAAAAATAAGGAAATCAAATAATAGAAATTACTCCTGACATAATTAAAAAAATAAAAATCTCCTAAAATTGAGAAATTCTGAATTTATAGACATAACGGTTGAAATCAATTATACTTAAATTCAGGTTTTCCAAAATCTCTCCTTCCAACGTGGACAGAATAATGTAGACCAGATTATCCCGTAATATTTGAAAAGGAGAGATTTTGGTAAAACTGAATTAAAGCATAATTGATTTCAACCGTTATGTTCATAAATTTAGCCATTCTCACTTTTAGGAAATTTTTATTTTTATAATTATATTAGGAGTTATTTCCATTATTTGATTTCCTTTCTTTTCGAAGTTTTCTATTATTAATTTTCTAGTTTTTCTCTATTTAAATAATTGTAAGTCAGGAAATAAGGTAAATGATTATTGTTATTTAATTGAATAAGAGTTGAATTCTCTTTGAATCTGTGTTCAATATTTCTGAGTATTCATAGACTAAATAGACTATTACACAGTCCATCCATTTTCATACAACTTTACTGCTTCTCTGCGTCACAAGGTAAGTTTGATTAAATTAATAAATGTTGTTTGAAAAAATCGATAAATTTTAATTACATCCTGACCTTTGATTCGAATACTGTAACCCCTGTAATGAAAAATCTATCGAGACCCTCGGAAACCCGATTTATAGAGAAACCAAAAAAAATGGTCTTTATCATTGGACCAATCAATTCAACCATTGCATTGCCTTGCACTCGTCAAGGACGAGTAGGTCTCAATAGTAGCAACGGTCAATTGCGGTAATTACCAAAAAAAAAAAAAACGGTCAATTGCGGTTACCTCCTCAGAAAACTATTACAAACTCCTGAAGCATATTCTAGCCCCTTAGATACGTTGTCTTAGTGGCTGTGCTGAATTACGGTTACCTCCCACCGTCATGCCATAGCGCTCTGGGGGGTGTGTGTGCGTGTCACAACAGCGTATTTTAGTAAGCTTCACTAAAATATGTTACTTTCAATGTATTGAAGACGGAATAGCAGATGACATTATTATTAGTTTCATCTCCCTAACCTCAGTCAAAAATTATACCCACACAAGTACATGGTATAGATCGCAAATATTCAATCAAAGATAAGTCCAAACTCTTCAAATGATTTACCCAAAAGCACCTTGAGCAAGGAGAAGCAAGCCCACGAGCAGAAATTTCTGCAACCAACTTTTCTCTATATATAACTCCCGACTGATTGAGCAATGCACCGATTCAAAACGCAACATCCATGGTTGATGGGTTGTAATGTCAACACAGAATTTTGCAGCAGCAGCATCAAATATAAACTTTTTGTCTTCCTTGCCAAGGCATTGTAAGCATCTCTGTGTGACATGATTTCCATTCGAGTCCTTAATTAGATCAAGAAAACCTGGTTCAGGAGCTAATACAAGTATACAACCAATGGGAACTGCTTCCTGGTTTTGAGAATCTCTCAATCAACTTCTGCACTACACGCGTACCTTACATGTTCACTGATATTCTGACAAGTTCTCCAGGTTGCTCAGTCACCACGAGCACAATCTGTGTTCTCTCTGGTCGTCACTACAGATTTCCAATAATTTCTGCATTAGGTAATTTCCAAAAGAAGTGGCGGAGGGACTCTGCCTTTTGGGTTTGCTCTAGTCTTTTCTCTTGACATTGAACTACTACTGAATATTGGACTTCCCACACTCAATGCCAGATTATGATACACCAACTGAGACTCAGAGGAATTTACTGGATTCAAGAAACTCTTATCCTCATTAAAACCCACCCCCTCTTCTCAGTAAGCAACACATTTCATCATTCAGATAAGGCCTACTACAAGATGTGGGTCATGCATGTGAAATCCCCTATTACAAGAGCATCTTCCCTGTTGTTTTCTCTGGTCCGTAACATAATTCATCCTCTCTTCCTAGCAACAGGGTTCAGAATACATAGGACTGGAGTGGTTGTGAGTAAGATGAGACCCCGTCAAATTAGCCATGTACCCCTTCCACAACCCAAGAAATTTATCAACATTAGAACTCATCACAGAATTTCCAGGAATTGATGGCTGAAACCCCTCATAGCCATGAAAATCACTACTAAAACCCTCAAATGCCCCTTAATTATCCAAAATGTAGGGATTCATCGCATCCAAAGAACATCCACTTAAACCAAACCCATCTGGTTCTACACGGAGTCTCCTAATCCTCGAATAATTCTCATGTACCTCCCTAAAATTCGTTATACAAAAATTTTCACACAAGCTGAGTTTATCCAACATATACTCATTGGATTTCTCCACCACACGAGAATCTATGAAATGGGTACTCTGTGTTCACTTCATAGTTCGGTCCATTTGTGCCAAATACAGAGAAAAACAATCTTCCGAAAAACACAACCCCCTCCAGGGAAGGAACTTGAACCAAAAGGCGGAACACTCATGAGCTGGCTATGACTATTTTGACAATGAAGATGGTGATCGAGAGAAGCCACATGAGTGATCTCACTCAACAACATTTGAAACTCTAAATTATCCCTCATGTTGCCTACAACCCTCTTCTCCTTCTCAGCTTCTTTTACTTTAAACATCACAAACAAAACTACATATACACACACAATATATTAATACAGAGGTAAACAGAGAGTTATAGAGAAAAATCCCAAAAACCCAAATTAGAGATCAACCTAAAGTCTAATCAACCTAGAGATGCTACAGAAAGCATGTCATCAAGAGATAACAACCAGTGCACATGTAGAAAACAGTGCAAAGAAATATGTGTGTCATTTGAGTCTCATATATATTTGATTTGGTTTTGGGGATTCCGACAAATAGAAGAATCAAATTGATCCAACATATAGAGAACAGCCTTCCAAAGCTTCAAAAACTTGAAAGGAGGCAACCTCTTATATTTCAGCCAATTCACTAAAACTAAAGAATTTGACTTAACTACCACTTTACAAATTCCACCAATTTGATAACAAATCGACAAACATTGCAACAATAGCCCATTACTATCAGCAAAAATAGTTCTTCAATTTTTTCCTTAATCTGAAAAGTTTATAAGAGAACTTAAAATTAGGTAAACTAGTCAAGTGACACAGCTTTCATTCAAGCAATTCAAAACAAGATCCCTAAAACCATGATGTTGAATACACGTAAGCTGAAATTTAAAAGAAGAAGGCCTCCCTCAATAAGAAAAACTAAGGCTGGTCCGTTTAACAAAATCGACTGACACCCACATACAAAAGCTCAAAACTTTCCCCAAAATCAACACAAACCCACGTTACCAGAACCTCCCAAAGCCCCCCCCCCCCTTTTCATAGGTCATCCTCTGTCCTCAAGTACTCCCCAATATCCGCCTGGTGCAGCACAACGATCCCATTCGGATCCATCTTCCTGCAATCCTGAGTCGATTTCGCCGCAATCCCGAAGCCCAACGGCACGTCAGCCATGGAAAACACCACAACCCCGTCCTGGGGCGCAATGTTCTCCGTAATCCTCCCAAGCCCACCTTTCAACACGTGGTTTCCGTACAGAAACGACATCTCGGAGGTGGGTTTAAGCCAGACCTTGTGCTTGGCGTTGCCGGCGAGGAGGTTGAGGGCTTGGATGGTGAGGTGGAAGCTGCCTCCTTTGGTGAATTTCCCGATCTGGGTTCCAAGCGAAATCAGTTTGTCTCGTTTGATATTGGTGGCTCGCTTGACCAGCGATTCGCTGACGTAGTAGACGCGGTTCTTCTGCAACCGGAAGCAGTAACGACCTGGGTTGGGTTCGGGGCCTTCGTGAGACGGGTTCTCGACGATGTTCTTAATATTGTTGCCTGTGAATTTGAAGATCTTCCCGAAGACTTGCGTCGCCTCGTTCTCGTCCAGTGGCCTCATGGCTAAGTTATGATCAACAAGTGCTTCGTTTTCACTTCGCTCTCCAAAACCCGGTGGGGTGAATTGGGGGCTAGGGTTTTGGGTTTATTCCCATCTCTACCCTTTACTTATTATTTATTTCTTTAAAACTTTTCCTCACTCTATTTAAAAGCTAAAGAATTAATTTCTCTCTTTATACTTCGTTTGATTTCCTATACAATTATAAAATTTTTTTAAAAAAATTTAAAAATTATTTACTTTTTATCGTACTGTATAAATTACGAATTCACAATTTATCACACTATTTTATTTTTTATTATTTCAAACATATCTTTAATATTCATGAATGATCGATTAGCATTAATTCCTAACTCTTTTTGCATGCATATGATCATTTAACTAACTAAGGGTCCATTTATTTTAATTAATTAAATTAAAAAAATAATTTTACTCATATTTTAAAAATTAAACATACTAGAAATAATCCATTCAGACGAGTATTAATTCCATTGGTTATGAAATCCAAGTATTTCCAATTACAAGTTATCATTCATTCAAGGCAACTCAAAACTAGAAGCTCATGGGTCATCAGTTTTTGGGTTGATTTTTGTTACTTATTATTACTCGTTATTCATTGCTCATGTATACATAGGAGATGTGAGGAAGAGAGTTCCAATTAGGAGTTTGAAAAATAAGTCTGGACTATTAAGAGAGTGGTGAGAGAGAGAGAGAGAGAGAGAGAGAGAGAGAGAGAGAGCTTGGCTTTTGAGTGTGCAATATGGAGAGTGAGAATACCAGTTACATAATATTCAAAAATTTTAAATTTTATAAATAAATTTTATTTAGTTATTCGAAGCATATTAAATATGCTATATTCGGTATTAGGAAAAAAATTTTGAAAATTAATTTTTCAATCTTCGAGTTAAAATTTTATTTTCAATTCAAATTGAGAGGGGAAAAAAATAAATTTCTAATTCTTGAAATTAAATAATCGCTAACTCATATATTCAATTGAATAGTTCGAATCCATTATTCCCATAAGCTCATTCGAAATTAGAAGATAAAAATGTTTTCACTTTTTAATTGGTCCTTATTACTCATTATTTCTTACTTACGTATAAATTAGTATCTATAAAATCTGTTCCACGTAAAAAACAAACCCTTGTTGCGTGAGAGAAAGAGGGAGAGAGATAGAGAAGAGGAGGAAGATGCTAGCAGGAAGGGGGGAGAGAGACCAAGAGAGAAAGCGAGATAGAAAAAGAGATGAAAAAAGGATCAGTGTCGTGATTTAACAATGTCCAAATATACATTCATTTGCTTGAAGGGTAAAATTATCATTTTACTCTCAAACACTAGAGACAAAAAGGAAAAAATATAAAAAATTAAACGTTTGAATACTTACTTTCAATTGCGCCTTATAGTAGAGATTTTGAAAATGTAAGGAATAATAATTTCGATTAGGAGCTCAAGAAATAAGAGATTATGAATAAAAGAAGATGAGTGAGTGTATGTGTCATCGAAAATGTGAAGAAAAATAATTTCGATTAGGAGCTCAAGAAATGGGCGTGAACTATAACGGGGCCGCGAAGAGAACGGTGAGACAGAGAAATAGCGAGAAAGAATAATGTTGATAAACAGTGGGTGAGAGTGTTGAGTGTTAGACTCTTCTTTAATTATTCGAAAAATTGCAAATTTTTTTAGATTCGCTTTCGGAGTTCCCATGCATGAAGTAAACGAGGTGCGGCACGTGGTGCAAATCAGCGAGCGTGTAGTGGTCTCCACCGAGGTATTTGGACTTGGTCAGTCTCTCCTCGTACACGTCGAGCACCTTCGGGTTACAGTGGTTACAGTGAGAAAATTTACTACATAAATTGTAATAAGTAAATCAACGGTCAATATGTGATAGTATTAAATTTGATAGTCTTAATTTATTGTAATAAAATTAAATTCAAAATAAAAATAAAAGTCAAACAAAATTTAATTGGTATATAATTAATGAAAAATATAAAAAAATACATCTTATTTTAATGCAATCACATCTTAGCCGTTGATTTATTCACTACAGTCGTTGCAGTAAATTTTTTCACTGTAACCCCTAGAATCCAGCACCTTCTCTCGACCAGCCCGGTTTGAGCCTTGATCACCTCTTCGTCGGGATCGAGGCCGGACATTGGATTCACGGTCACTTGTTGGCAGATCTCCGTCATCGGACGGTTGAAATGGTGGGCCATCCACGCGTCTGCAACGGCAGATCACTCGGCGAGGTTATCTTGCCGGAGAAGGTCTGTTCCATTATCAGATTTAACTAAAATGTGAATGTATATATAGGAGACTTGATCAACAGTTCGCATTCAAGTTTATTATCAGTTCAATCGGCACGAATCGGGTCGGTCTCTCTCCTCATTCTCATTCAACTTTCGCCGCTTATTTACCATCCCCAGAGGGCCTTTTTCTCAATTTTTCGTAATGGGATAAATTTGGCAGTCTAATTAATTATCCTCTTAATTAGAAGAAGCAACCACGCTGCCATTTCGTTGGTGTATATGTTGCTTGCAGGTTGTTAATTATATATACATATATACACATGCCAATGGGCAGCCTTGCATTGATTTGTCCACCACATGAATTGTTGAACCTCTCGTCCAACCACCCAATTTTTATTTTCTTTTAATTTTCTTTCGCATGGTTTGACTAAGTGCACAAATATATCAATGCTAACTCCAAAATTTATAGTGATATATTATGAGTATATTCAGGGACAGAAACAAGTACTTAATTAAGGGGGCCAACTTAACTAAAGAGGGTCAATTTATAGAAATCTTGATTACTAGATCACTCTTCCATTGTGTGAGATATACATATAATATATGTATATATTTTTTCAGGGGACCATTGTCCCTTACGGTCATAACGCGGTTCCGTCTCTGAATATATTTGGAGTGGTAAGATAAAATAAGATAAGTTGTAGGTTCGTAATTCGCACAGTGAAATAAAAAGTGAAATAATTTTTAAAATTTTTTAATATTTTTATTATTTTTTAGAATTTTTTGTCATTTAAAATTAGGCGTGTGTGTATATATATATATATATATATATGTGAAGTGGAATTGTTTTTTGAAAACTATAGTTGATTGGCAGTTGTAGGGTAGCCGATTGAATTACCATTTGGATCCAAGCCTGTCATAGAAGATTTCTTGCGTCAAATTTGTGAATCCGATCTACTCTTGAAGACGCTAACAATGGCTCGAAATACAAAAGATGCAACTCATATTAATTTCTGCTAGTATTAGTTAACGGACTCCATTGGATGGTTTCTGGCAGCCATTGGAGTATCAAAGTTCTTTTTAGGGCTCCGTCTGAAGCACCCAATACTGAATCTGTTGTTTATATAAAAGGGCTAATCCGATCATGAGGAGTTTAATAAATTAACCTCTAACCCTACAGTTTAGATCAAAGTAATCAGAGGCCCAGCATTCACCTTTACATTAATCTGCTGCTGCGGGCCGCCCTTACTTGGCCCAGCCTTACAATTATGCGGATTGTTTGATGGGGCTGATTTTCGTTAGGTGTTTGGAGCAAGAATTTGTGGAGGGAAAAGAAGAGAAATAGAAGAAAAGTGTAGGAAAGTAAAAATTATATACATATTAAATATTTTTATTTTTTTATTTGATTGAATATGTACAATTTTAATTAAATAATATTTATTTATTTGATCATAAAAAATTGAATAAAAGAAATGAGGGTACTCAAATGCCACTAGTTTGAATTTAATGGTAATTCACTAGTCAGCCAGTGGAGGGTTTATTTCTCAATGATCACTAATTCGAGTATCCTCAAAGTCATTGAAGAACTTATTCAGTCGTTAACTTGGTTTATCCGGTCGTTAACTAATTCGAGTATCCGATTGTCATCCGATTGTTAACTATGAAATGGTAAAAAGTTATTTTGAGTGTTTTCAACGTAAAATAAAGCAAATCGCAAAATGAGAAAAATAAAGCATAATCTGTCTTCTTATTTTGAGATTTTTAAAATATAAAATAAAAAATAAAAAAGTAAATTAAATGCCACATAACTAGTTGGAATCAATAAATAATGTGTGTATTCAGCTTGATTGCTCGCTTCTATACCAATAATGGAGTACCCACCTTTGATTACTCAATATGAAATATTAATTTTGCACGGTTGATGTTATAAGATATTGTCAGAAATTTCATGTTTTGACCATGATATTTAAGGGACTTTAAGCCTAAATTAAAATGGGATCCACCTATCATTAAATATAAGTCCATGTACTTACCAAGAAAAAAGAATATTAGTCCATTTTAGAATTAATAGAGTTACATGATGTGAAGATTAATTCTATTTCTTTACTTATTTAAAATTATGAATTGGGTGAATGAAAAATAGTTTCAAAGTTTGTACGTGGCTTCAACGTGTGTGCTTAGGAGACTAACGTACATTACAATTCAAATGTAACATGTGAAAGGCAAATTTATCTTAAGAAGATAGCGTTCAAACGCTTCTGATTTTCCTATAAAATCCGTCGTGTGAGTTCTTTCTTTTTTGAATTTAATTTATATATTTTTTATTTTATTCTTAAACAATAACGACATATACAGGGATATCAAATATACTCGTATCCGGTAGATATTCACTCTAGCCGCCCCGCTTGGAAAGGGTATAGAGATGTTAGTAGTGGGGATGGAAACGGGTATAGGGATTTAAGGTGTTACCCAAACAGGAACGGGAACGGAGATGGGTATAGGGATGGCCATCTCGGCCAACCCGTTCGTACCCTACCCGATCCCCGCCCCAAACGGGTAGGGGATTTGGGAATTTTTTGGGGATCGGGTAGGGCATGGAGACATTTTTTAAAAAAATTTGGGGATCGGGTAGGATACGGGTATGAGTCTGTCCCCGCCCCGTACCCTACCCGTTCCCCGACCCTCCTCATATTCTCGTATATATATGTATTTAATTTTTTAATATATTTGTTACTACAGATTTCTCAGTAAAGTAGTGAATTAAGATTTTGAGTTTCTTTATCTATTAGTTTCCTATTAAATTACTTTGTTTTCTAATTTACAAAGAAACTATAAATTGAGATAGACCAATTGTGAATGTTTCTTTATTTACTTTTCTTATCTTGAACCATAGAACTTATTAATATAGTAGGAAAATAGAAACCTAATAAGTGCTTTCTAAATATGTATATATAGTATTTTTTGATTTTTTAAATATGCATTAAGATTCTGCTCTATTTTTTTATAAGTCATAGAATTTTTGTATTTTTATATTTTTTTCAATTCAGGTACCCGTTTCTCCATGGGGATCCCCATTCTCCGTTTGGATCGGGGATGGGTGGTAAAAATAAATCCCCAGTGGGAATCGGGTAGTGTATGGGGATTGATTTTAGTTTGGGGATCAGGTATGGGGATATGTGTACCCGTCCCCTACCCGCTCCATGCCCATCCTTAGACAGATACGATAGTCCCCACCCCGTCCCGTACCCTTTTAAATATTTATTTATTAATTTATATATTTTTTTAGTTTTTATTTAATATATATAATATTTATAATAATTTTAATATTTATTTTATACATATAATATATAATTTGTATAGTTAGTATACTTGATAGGTAAACAGGGGCGGGGACGAGGATGAGGAATTCATTACCTAGCAGGGACGGGTATGAAAAAAATTTTTTTTTCCCCGCAACGGGGATTGGGATGGGTAAGGGTATTGCTAAATGGGGACAAGGATGGAAAAAGTCATACTCGCTCCATACCTGCCCCATTAACATCCCTAAACATATTTGGGGTTAAAAAGTTTGTGGTATTTGGTTTATTTTTTTTTCCTATTTTTTATTTTTATTTTATGTGTTAAAAATCTCAAAATGAGAAAATGGAAAATACTCTGTTTTCATTGTTTTAAAATTTTTTTGATTTTTTGTTAAAAACTTTCAAAACGACTTTTACCATTTTTCATTTCATATGTAAACTTATTTTCTGTTTTCAAAAACAAACTTTGAAAACACAAGTAACCAAATAAGTATTGAATTGTTTTTCTTACTTTCAAAAGTATAAAATGAAAAATAAGCTCAAAACAGAAAATAAAAAATAAAAAAATAAATTAAATGATGCCAAATATATGTACACGTATCATATAATATTAATTTTTTATTCAGTAGAATAGATCCCATCTTTTAAGAATAGAACTATGTTTTGTATCGTTTGGGAGAAGCGGACAATTGGGATCAAGAGTGGGAGCTGGTTTGAATTACCCATCAAGCATAATTACGGTCAATTTTTGCCATAATCGAGTGTGGATACAAGCAGGGCAACAACCCAGCCCAATTGCCCAAGTTGCTGGCATAATAATCGACGGTCCCTTTCCTAGGATTAATAAAGAAAAAAAGACCTAAACAAAAAGCTAATGGTGTCGTATTCCTTGCTAGGAACCAAGTACTATTGGTGATATCGGTGCATAATTAAGCTTTTTTTTAATGAATTATTCTAAATCTTATCTTTCATTTTAATTATTAACAGTGCAATAATAATTAATCCTGTCATTGTCAATGAGTTTAGGGACATGAACCCAAAAAAACTCTTAATTTGTTAATTGTTCTCTTGATGGGAATTGATCCTTCTTCAATTCGAAATGTTTAGGGCTTTATATATTCTCACAATCTATCAATCTATATATATATAGATATTAACCCCAAGGGGTTAGATGGGATGGTCTTGGACTGGGACTTAGGGGCTTACCACCCCAAGGTCTCAAGTTCAAGTCTCCTCTCTAGCAAAAACTTGGGGCCAGCCTCCCGGGCGCAAAGCGTAGTAAAGGTTGGTAGGACGGGTCTCCTTGGCTGGACGAACCGTATCCAGTTCTTGGGTGTGGGTCCGACTCCCCGCCACTACGCGAGTTCGCGATTGACCGCTATACATGTTGAGGGGCCGATATGTGTGGCACAAACCAAAAGAGATTCACTCTCTAGGGGTTTGGCCTAGGGAGTGAATCTCTCGAGGTTAAATCTTTTTTTTTTTTTATATATATAGATATTTATATTGGTTCACCTCCTCCATTTTAATAACAAAGTAGGGCATAATCCCAGAACATAGATTAGCAAAACATTCTCTTTCGGCTTTAACACACGCACTTTCTCCAACTTTTGGGAGAAAAATTCCCATTCACTTCCATGCATATACATTCACAAAGTAATAAACTTTTAGTATACCCAATGAGGTTTATAGGGTAAACTAATATTATGGAGAATAAATTCATATATACAAATATATATATATTAGAGGGAACACTGTTAATTAATTTAATTGAAGATACCCGCCTTATGATTAAAAGGAGGGTTGCTCGGAAGCTTACTTTGTAAGATAAAATTCCAATTGATATGTTAATAAGAACCCATTAAGATAACAAAATCGGCCCTTTTAGCCTAGTGGCTTACAACTTAATTCCTCTTAATTTGAAATGGTACGTGGTGGGATCAAGATTTCCATTACCTACTTAAAAGATGATGAAGTTGGGAATTAAGCCCTTCTAATTTACCCTTAATTAGGATTCTAAACTAACTTTCTTTTTAGTGATGCCCTTTTTTATATCTAGATTCTTGGGAATCATTTTTAAATATCCAAAATATTTAACCTATTCTAACCTCACACAACTTTTTTATAAAATATCAATTAAACAAAGTCCAATAGCTTATTATCAAAATCTTCTCATTTCAGGCTCCGTTTGAAAACCTTAATAGTTTTTAATTTTTGCCTACTCAATTTTTTAGTATTTTTTAAACTGATCAAATTTATTTTTTTATATTTTAAATTTCTTTTAAAGTCTGAAAGATAAGAATATCAAATTAATAAAAAACTAGAAAAGTTAATTTTTTTCCTTTTCAACTATAATAAAAAAAAAAAAGTTAGTGTTTTAATAATTTGTCGGTAACCAATTATAAAAAAATTAGATTTTTTTCTTTCCAAACTAACCCTCAATTAGACAACCCCTAACATGGGAATGGGGTTATGTAAATATAAATTTATGGGAGATCATGACATTAAAAACCTAATTAAATGTTGTATCTTTGTAGTTCAAATTTTTATACATAGAGGTTAATTTGCGCTCCTCTACTCATAAATTATTGGCTCCTCTTAGTTCGCTCTTCATTAGAAATTTATGACTCTATTCTTGCCTCGATACACACATTCAATTCTCACGAAAAATTCCCTGGCCAGCAAATTTATTAATCCTTTGAAAAATCTACTAATTAGGAGGCTATAAGGGCACTAAAAATTCTCTTTAGTGATTAAGATGGATCGTTGCTTTTCCTCACAAAAAAGTTGAGGTTAATATGGAGAGACATAAGCTTATAAAAGAATAAAAAAAATATCTTGTTTGTTTAAAAATTGTAGGACTTGGATTTTGGCTTTTCTAAGAGATGATCACATGGGCATGTACAGAAATGTTGAGGTGGTGATTGAGAGATATTTCTATCTTTGTGGAGCCTAGTCCCTCTATAATTCTCACCTTGATCTAGAGATTAAAGCAAAGCATGTTGGGAAAAGCTTGTCGGATTGAAGCTCCAAAAAAAAAAAAAAAAAAAAGCTCTCAAATTAACCTTAAGTTAACAACCTAAGTGTTAGGAAAAACAAACAAGTGATGAAGTGGCCGACGTGTCACCGCCCAGTGGATACACAGAATCCGCAACGCTGATGTGGCTGTTGAGATGCCACCTCATTGCCTATCTCATCTCGGCAATATTTATATTGAATGATTTTATTTAAGCAGATTAAAAATATCAAAAAATAAAAGATATATTATTAATAAATTATTTTTTTAATTTTGAATCTCATATATATATTGTTTTCATTTTTTGTTACAAAGTAAATGAGGAGTAATTTTAAATCTTTATCTCTTTCCTTTTCACTTGATAAATTCTCGTAGTAATTAGTTATTTCTGTTAAAAAAATGCCTGTATTATTTAATTTGTTAAGAAATGAATGTTTTGAAATTGTACAAAAATAAATCAAATGAAATATATGTCTCTGTGTGTGCACGCATCTCTATAAATGTGTTCTAGGTATTTAATTATATAAAAAATAAAGTTATCTGCAAAAGTTGATAGTACAAGCTCAATCCCTCTCTTTCTTTGGCTAGTATTAAGAAAAAGCAACTCTGCAACATTCACAACCTTGTAATGCAATTGCAACGATATTAAATGCTGATAATATATATATATATATATAATTTCCTAGAAGTATATATATTTAGCGTGTATAACTTGGTCGTGACTTTGTGATCGGATCCCAAATCCCTAAACCTGGTCCAATGACATTGAGACAAATATCAGAGAGGAGATCACAACTCTGGTCCAAACCAAATCTTTTGTCTACTCTTTGTCTAAGAGAGTAGAGGGAGTTCTTGTAGCTGAATTTGATTTGGTAAAAAGTATCCATCGCAGGACCATTTCACCAGAGGAGGAAGAAGAAAAATGAATTAGCACTAGCTAGAAATGACACCACACTAGTGGTGGCTACAAAAAGAAAAGATGTATGTCCTAAAGGCAAACAACATATACATCTATGCTTGGGTTTGGTTGGCCTATATTGGTGTCAAGAATCCGGCAATGTTTTTTCAGAGTTTCAAATTTGTTTCCTTCTCATACATTATGCATACACACTAATTGTCACCTTTTAGATGGTAAGCTCAATTATTGGGTTCATAAGAATGTACATCCATGAATATTTTTTGATTTTGCAAGAAAAATACTGCGGACAATCTTGAGTGACGTAACTAGCCAATTTTAACTGTACAAATACATAAATGAATGAATGGTCGAGACTAGACAATTGTAATAATAAAGTTGTCTGTGTAACACTTCCATTTTGCAAATTCTTTAATTTGCTAACCGGGAATTAGTTAACGTTGTGATTAAAAAAAAAAATGGTAGATTGGGGAATCAGTTATGGGGAAAGTATGGATTGATGTAAGTACGGAAGAAGAAGCACATCCAATTTAGCCACAAGCTATCTGGCTAGCTAGCTAGAGAGCTTCCTTGGGTGTTGATGATCTCACTTAAACAATCTAGACAACTTGAGAGAGAACTTATTGATGTACCATCACCGATTGCTTATCCAGTGCTCATGAACGTGAAGGTTCTAAGAGAAGGATAACAACTTGGACATAGTTGGAATATGAGGACCAAGAAAGGGGGGAAAGAACGAAGAGAGAGAGAGAGAGAGAGAGAGAGAAAGAGAGAGAGAGGATATACTATAAATAAGATGAATTATGATGATGCTTAAATATTCAACTAAGAGAATTAACTAATATGCAATAATCAACATATATACACCCAAAAAATTAAAGAAATTTCTCATTTAATTAGTTATAATTTTAAATAACCGTAACAGTTACAGATATAGTATAATAAATACAGAATTTAACGAATATAAAATAATTAAAATTTAATCTAACGATTATTAAAGATATAATTTAAAATATTAATTACTTAAGTTCCCAGTTTTTCACAAACCATGACCATATATTCTAGTTTTAGGGTCACTGCTCAAGTCAGAAACCAACCACAAAAGTTGAAAATCATAGTAGAATATTATGTAGAGATATCATTTTGTACTGAACAGTTTATCAACTCTTGATGTTCAGTCTCCAGGTCTATTACTCTTTCCAAGTAGACATTGTGATCCAGCAAACTTGTCTAAGATCTTCACTTTACATCTTGATTCTTACCCTCCCCCATTGTGCCCCAGCACACTTAGAAAGATGTAATTCCAGAACAAAGATGTTAGCGCAAATGGAATTATCTATCATATCAAAACTCTCCTTTTTCTATTCTAATTAAAATCTTAAATTCTTTCTAGACATGCAATCTTTTATATATATATATATATATATATATATATGTATGTATATGCGTGTGAGCGCCTTCAACACAATCATACAATAATATATATAATAACATTGTGCATAGAAAAATTCTCACAAAGACCATATATAATGCATGAGCAAAGGAGGTGAATTGTCAAAAGAGTTAGGCCAAACAAAAAGGAACGCTTTGGGATAACCACAAGTTGTCCTTCTTGTGTGACACCAACAACCAGAATTTGAGAATCCCTATCTTTTTAGTCCCGCGCTCCACTTGTGAATTTCCTTCTCTTCCCTATTTCCTATATACACACAAAGCCAATATATATATATATGTATGAGAAATAACTATTTGTAAATTTATATATGTATATACAAAATCTAACTACAAATATAAGCATCTCACACTTTCCAACTTTAGAAACTTCATCACCTTTCAACTCTTATCTTATAATATCATATTCCCGAATTTTTTTTTTTTCTCTTATATACACATGGGTTATATATATAACATATACGTGTGCACGCACATGCATAAATATTACATACATATTAACTTAAAATTTTGATGGGGTTTGATCCATCTACATCATGATCACAATCAACCTATATCCAATGGGTTTTGGTTGATGCCCGAATATGGGCAGTAGTGATTTGTACCTAAGAGTGAAAATTTTTTATAGCTACGTACAAGCAATTGATATAAATATTTACAAACACACATTATAAAAGGTCATTTTCCATTGCTCTTTATCTAGAAAAGTCCGACCCTTAGATAACAAATTCTCTTGTAACAAATATTCCCACATTGGGATTAAATTAAAAAAAAAAAAAAAGGGATTCCCCTCAATCCGATTACACAAGGTTAAGCGTGTCCCAAACACCTTGACCCGGGGTGTATCCTTAGAATTGGCCAATCTGGGCCCCCACCTTAGCTACACCCGCATCCAAACACCTCCCCTAACTCCTAAGCAATATATATATTTAATTTCTTGTATTCCACACCTCCCCTTTATATATATCCCCACTCCAAGCTTTTCCTTCAGTCATCTCCTCAACCCTTAAAAACCAGCTCACAGTACTTCTCCCCCCATCCCTCTCTCTCTCTCTCTCTCTCCCCCCCTCCCCCTATCTTTCTCTCTCTAGAATCTCTGAAAATGTCAGGTGTTTGGGTGTTCAAGAATGGAGTTGTTCGGCTAGTAGAGAACCCGGGGGCAGAGTCGAACCAGGGCTCGAACACACGTCGCAAAGTGCTAGTGTATACCCCTACCAATGAAGTGATCACTTCCTACGCAGTTCTCGAAAGAAATCTCACTGCACTTGGTTGGGAGAGGTATTATGACGACCCTGACCTTCTTCAGTTCCACAAGAGATCCACAGTCCACCTCATCTCTCTCCCTAAGGACTTCAACAAGTTCAAGTCCATGCACATGTACGATATCGTGGTCAAGAACAGAAACCTATTCGAAGTTAGGGACATGTAGCCCTTACTATCCCTAGTTTGTTTTCTTTTAACTAAGCCCCCGTTAATTAATTTGTCTTATCATGAATTTTTCTTTTTCTTTTTCTTTTTCTTTTCTTTTTTTTACTTCCCTCAAACCTGCTTAATTTTAAAGAGTCTGTTCAGTTTGAATGATGCTATTTTGTCAGAATAATTTATTAGAATGATGTGTCAATAACAATTTTGTAACTATAATACGTGTCAAATATGTTTTCATTCAAAATGACGAGTTCAAAAATTTTCACATCATTCTAAGAAATTTTTTTTGGCGGAATGTCATCTTTGATTCACTCATTTCTGTGAAGTCAGTGTCTCTAGGTTAGTAAGTCGATCATGAGTTGAAAGGACTATTTGGTGTATCAATTGATGTTGTGTAAATTAGTTGTTCAGTGACTTTGTAATGAAAATTGGGCTTCTTGCGTGTTTCTATGTATGTACATTGTATATTATATATGATTCATGCACTAGTATATGTACCTTGCTGATAAGGATATTATTTTGATGACATGGCATAGTGCCGTGACCCGTGAGAGGTTGTGGCATGCAAGATTGATGGTGTGGGGAGAGAGAGATCTAGAGAGAGAGAGGGAGAAGGGGAGCAGTGACATGTCACCATATATTCTTCCTTTGCTTTGAGTCTTTCTAATATCCAATGAGATGAATTGTGTACGTAGCTTTAGGTATAAAGTGGACTCAAAATTAATGGTGGATGGGAGCAAAAGGGACAGAGCCAACCATAAGCTTTGCTTACTAACAACGTTCAGATGTCACGTGTTTATGTCCAAGGTGAACCTAATTATTATAAGTATCCAGTATTTATGGAAGCAAACGTACGTCTGTCTGTATATGATGCTTCTATATTGTATTAATATATGAATGTGATATATATGTACATCTATACATGCGTGAAGATAATAGATACTTATTTATTCAAGGCTAGCTGGCCAAGAATTTTAGGAACAGAAGGATAACATTCAAGCTGCCCCTCAAGTCCAAGAAAAATGAATGCATGAGAGTGCGTGTGTGTGTGTGTGTGTGAGAGAGAGAGAGAGAGAGAGAGTCCATTCTCCTTGAAATTCAAGATTAGAACAATATCATTGTTTAACATATAAATAAGACAAATACGAGATATATATTTCTTCAAGTAGGGATGTTTGAATATTGAATGGATGCAAACAGCAATCTAGCGACCAAATTGGCAGTCTTTTCATTAGAGCACATTTTTTTTTGGGGGGGGTGGGTGGGTTGGGGGTTGGTAATTTTCAGTTTGTATCCTATAATTTAATTAATGTCTAAGATTTTAATTTATTCCAATCTTAGCCCTTTGTAAGCAAATTTCCCATTAAAGAGTTATGTATCTATTTACCCTAATTTACTAAGTAGTCAAGTAAAATCTGGTCAAAAACACATATGTAAATTATAATTTAGCCTAATTTAATTTAATAGAAACTTGAACTTAATTTACATTTCCTTTATGCGAGTTTTTAACAAACACAGTATCTAGAGTATTTGCATTAGTTATTTTTAAAAGTTTCTCTAAATTAGAATAAAATGTGATTTTAAAAATTCTCTACTCAAAATCACTCTATATCAATTATTTTAGATAATTCTCTATGATAGAGAATGTTACGATACCTTTCTATATTAATTGAATAATCACAATAAAGAATCTTTAAAATAACAGTTGTATAAGATAATATTGAGAATCTTGAAATTAAAAGTTTTTTGTGTATAGATGATAACGAGAATATCTTTTTCATTCTTTTCTCTTTACTTTAGAGAAAAAAGAATAAATTTAAGATAATCGATGTGAATGTTTTTAAAAACACATTAATAATTAAAAAATCTAAGCATAGACAACATTTATCAATTGGTCAGTTAAGTCTATATGAGAAAAGAACTAGAGTTTTACCATTGTGCATGTTAACTTCAAATTTGTTTAGAGACTCCTTAACAAATTGGGTACGTATTGAAGGTTAAAATATACATACCCTGACGCTTATATATTTTTACTTGAAGTCCTTTTTGTGCGTGCATGGAAACAATTTCATAAGCAAACACATATGCGTGCAAAACTCCAAAGAACATGTGCCCTAGAAAAGGGCGTGGAGAGATCTCTGACAAGGTAACCAATTGCATTACTGTCTCTCTTGCTAGCTCTCTCAAAATCTCCTCTGGATAAGGAGGCTTATCAACACGTGTCTCTATATCTATTGCTATCTATAGGATAACCAAAATTCCATGGAAGGAAAAAGGACTCTCCACGGCTCTTTCCAGATTCATGCCCGTCCTAGCCCACTCCTCCCTTGGATGGGCTTCTATATGACGTCTCTCTCTCTCTCTCTCTCTATATATATATATATATATCTCATTTCCTTGAAGCTCAATCCAAAGGGGGATATGGTCAATGAGCTCATGCATGAAATGAAAGGGTGATAGAGATGTCATATATATGCCACCCTATATCCATAACAATTAATTAAGAGGATGTATGGGGGAAAGAAAGATCTGCATTTGTCTTCTGGTGAGTTTGATTTTGATGGCCAGAGCAGTTGGTCTTGTCATGCCATTGCTTATTTTTGCACCTCTCCAGAGTTATAGTGAAACGGCCAACCTCATCCATTCATTTTCCAACTTGTCACATGGCCAAGAGTCTTCAATAGCTTGCCACGAGGACACGTGAGAAGAGAATTATGCAATTTATTTTAAGAAAATGACATTTTTTTTTCTTGTTAAGGACTTTGATAAGTTAGAAGTTGCTATTTGTTAAGTTAAACTTGTTTTGTTAAATTTGAAAAGTGTTGGGCAAAATAATACATTGACGTACGGAGTGCTGAACAAGTATAGCCAAGGTGCCACGTGGCCCAATACCGAGCATATTTGTGTGAGTCACGTAGTCATTCACCGAGCACGTTGACGCGTGACACGTGACTTTCCACCAAACAGTTGATTGATGGTACGAGAGTTCCACGTGAGTGATATACACGGACACGTATCTTTGGATTAATATTCCAAGGGATTCCCTGACTCTCAGTATCTATGGATAATGTGTTGCTACGTGGCTGTAGCCGAATACCTCAATAGCCAATTTGTTCGGCCCATTGATTAGCGGCTAGTAAATGTTATGCCTGGAACCCACAGCCTTAATGAGGGATCATAACCATAAATGTACCGTAATTATGACTGAACTAGGTATTTATCTCTGAGGGAGTAACTAGCCCAGTTCATTTCGTTATGAGTAGTTGACGGATGTGACAGGTAGACAGTTTGACCACGAAATTCTGGCTATATTGACGTGTTTAACTACCAGAAGTATTGAATGAAAGATATGGAGTATTTAATGAAAGATATGAGGCATTAAATGAGCGGTGAAAGGCATTTAAAGCAAGTAAGGAAAAGAGGTGCACGCAAGCCTGGATGCAGTCAAATCACAGGTATTTTCTTATTTATTATTTACATTACTATAAATACAAGATTCCACTTGACAATAAAGCTAAGCTGACTATTTGCCAACTTAAGCTAATGCTCATTTCTTCTCTAAAAAAACTTTCTTCTTTGAGTTATTTGCTGACTTAAGTATCGGAGGGTTTTCCAGGCAGAGACTTCCACTCCGGCCGTAACCTTTCTTTTGTCTTTATTCGACAGGTTGTTGATTACATTTTCAGTTGGCGTGGTCAGCAGTTCCGACGGTAAATTTTGCTGCCGAACAAAAAGCTATATATTTTGTTGATTTGTTTGGTAATTTTATTCTTTAATATAACTTGTCATAAATAAATAAGTATAATTACTGGCTTATGAAGGTACTTAATTCGAACTTGAACTAGCCAATAAACTTTATAACTGAACTTAGAATATAGTACTTCTGAGTTTATGCAAAACTCGATTCGAGATCGGACTTGCTTATAAATTCAACAAGTTAAAAAATCTGGGCATACTGATACACGATTCAACTGGCATGTATCCCCTATTGGATTATTGAGAATTCTATGAAAGCATGGATGGATGGTCCATGACCATGTAATGGTTCAACTTTAAAGAATTCAGTAACTTACAATCAGCAGTATCCGCCTATTAATTAAGTAATGTGGCTTATACAATTCATTATTCTTCCACAAAAGTGCGGTTTTAAAGAACCGTGTTGGAAGCCCTTAAAACAAATGGGGGTGATCTGTACTACATATATATAGTACTTATATATAGGTTTATAGAAAATTAAAAATTAGATTGAGAGAAAAGATACTTGGACAACCCAAGATGCTACTTGAGGGCTTTGAGACCAATTTTATGCCAGTTTCTTGACATATCTGCAGGTTTTAAAAGTATTTAGGATATATTTGGAGTGATAAAATTAAAATTAATTAGTAAAATTTGTCGTCTCGTAATTTATATAAGGGATAAAAAGTTAGATAGTTTTTGAAAATTTTTAATACTATTTAATAAAATTTTAATTTACCAAATAAGAGCTTATTCTTACGGGGAAAATCAACTCAAAATCGCAGTGCCTCCAGCTAATTAGAGCTGAGATTGATGGGTTTCATACAAAATTAACAGAACTAAACACCTCAGGAAAAAAAAAATCCAAATAAAATAAACATATATAGATATTTAGCACTTAAAACAGAATAGTTTTGATGCCTAGCTAGAAACTAAGAGGCACAGTAATTAACAAAAAGTTGCTCATTAATTCTCTAAAAAAAGAATATGTAGAACAATTTAGGGCAATTTAATTGGTAATTAACGTTTATCTCTTTCTGTTTATTGTTAACTGTTTTTATTTTTAATTTTTTTTAAAAAAAAATTAAATTGCTATTCAACACTAATAGCAACACTCTAAATTGTTCAATAAGCGACTTTTTGATACAAAGCACAGTACTATTCAACGCTCTAAATTGTTTAGAATTGAATATGAGTTTAGGGTTTTTGACACAAGGCACGCAATAGCACTTTTTTAAGTATGAGTTTAGGGTAACTAATGCAAATATCCTAAATAATAGAAACTATATGTATTAAAAAAATCAGAAAAGATTCCGATTTGATCTTGTTGCAGGAGGTTGGAACTTAGATCCCTCCAAAGAGAGGTTCTACTCAGGTACCAACAATAATTTTTTGTCTTTTTGTAACTTATTTTTATTATATATAAGTTTTTTTTTTTTTTTACGGAAATTTAAATTTTTTTTAGAAACTGTAGTTGTAGTTTTTAAGTGTATTAATTGTGTTCATAAAAATAAAAATATATAAAAAAATAAAATGAATATGAATTTTAAAATTTTTTTTAAATACGAATAACATGTTTAAAAATTACAATATGAATAAAATATAAATTTAGATAAAAAAATGATGAAAAAAAAACAAAAAAAAAAAAAACTGTTTTTCGTACTAACCAACCCTTATCCGTCAATATCAGGTGTATTTAGAATTGTATAAAAATGTATAAAATAAAATAAAATTATAAAAATAAATATCTCGTAATTTATGTAATAAGTGAAGAATTTAAATTTTATTATCTCGTAATTCGTATTTATAGAGATTTGTAATATTTTATTTTATTTTATTTTACTCCAAACGGAGCCATCATCATTCTCTTTTTAATGCATATTCTTTTCATTTCTTGGTAACCAAACAATTAGAAACTCCCGGGAGGACGGGGAAAGCAGCATCAAACTCATTTCACATGCGCCCAACATTGGGGAAGTCATCACTTCCAAGTCAAATTATAGTTTCAAAGGGGGGCAAAGGGCACCCAAAGTCTCAAAAGTAGAAGCTAAAAAGTCTCAACTTGAAAGTTTGGAATTGGTGTTCTGAAAACTTGTGCGGAAAGAAAATAAAAGTAAGCGAACAAGCAGTCAAAAAGTGAAGTTAGGTTTACCTAAATTAATTTTCTTGGGATAATAAAATTAAGTTAAGAAGTTTGGTGATTTTTTTCCTTTTTTTTTTTTTAAAGAGCATCCACGCATAGGTTGTGCAAATGCTGTCCAACGGAGAAAAATTTTAAAAATACTATTAATAAAATTGTCATCTCAAATCGCAGTATTTGGTCCTACTTGAAATCGGTATATCGTGTGATGTTTGTATTGTGCGCAAAAAAAACCGTTATTTGATAGCGCGTTTTTTCATTAACTGCTTCAACAATCGTTATTTGAGAAGGTGATTTTAGATGTGTTATAACCGGATCCAAAGACTTGGTCACTCGATTTCTCTCAATCTTTCAATTTGTCACCCTCATTTCTGTCGTGATCAATTCATCGACGCTCTCGCTCATCTCTCTCTCTCACCTGAATCTCCTAGATCAGTGCTCGCGACCCAGTGATGATCTCTTCCACCATTATGAGTTCCCACCTCCCTTCGTCATCATACATTGTTAATTTTTATCAGGCATGGTGGAAACTCATGCTCCCCGAATCCGACTTTTATTAGTAAATCCCTCCGCCGTCGGTTGAATGGCAGCTCCGTTTGCTATTGCTGCCCCCGAATGATCTCAGAAAACCATAAGTCTCCCACTACAGATATATATATATGTATACATGAAAGCAATTGCAGGATGAAAGAAATTAATTACTATACAAACCTATTTGATAGTTGAAATTAAGTGATTTAGAGTTAATTATTTAAAAAAATTTACTCAAGTATAATTTTATTATCTTAAATAGAGATTTTATCACGTGTTTGAGTAATTTAACACGACAAAGACCTTATTATTTTATAATTAATTTAAATTTAATTATTTATTTATTAACAAATTTTATTATTTTATCCTAATTTTAATTTTATCTGTAAATTATAGTTTTCTATTTTTAAATTTCATTTTTGTAAATAAATTTTATTTATTTTAATTTACAAAATTAAATGTAATTGAAATTAAATTAGCACGTTTGGAAAACATTAGTTACTTCACAACCATTGTAATCAAAATGCATTTGAGCTATTGACAACTAATTGGTCTATAAATAAAATAAAAAATAAAAAAATTTCCAAATGAATTTCGACTACAACAAATTAGGGCAATGCACACATTTTGGATGTGACAACCGAAATAGGTCTGATAATAAAGTTTGGACTCATGACAAAGGCCAAGACTTTGTGATTACAAGTGTTCTAGTTGCGTTGCAGGGGGTTTGGGCCTTCAAAAACTACCATTTGAAATGACGTGCTATGATAGCTCAAAAATCACCATCTCCCATGGAATGGCATTTTTTCATGCTCTCTCCATATTCGCTATATGATATAGCGGTTTCAAGCAAGTCCAATCACTATAGTTTGCGACGGCAATTTTGTTAACAATATTTTTTTAATTTCTCTCTATCTGACAGTATTTGCATAATTTGTGTATGAATGTTCTGCAAAAAAAAAAAAAACTCTCGATGTTTGGTAAGTTTACTAAGGTTAAAAGGCTCTTTCCAAGTAGAAAACTTCTTACAAGCATTAGAATGTATATATATATATATATATATATGTAAATACATATTTACAGTTTCCAAGGGAGGATGGTAATAAACTATGGGTGTGTTTGGAGTTGTATAAAAATGTGTAAAATAAAATAAAATTGTAAAAGTAAATGTCTCGTAATTCATGCAATGAGTGAAAAATTTAAATTTTGTTGTCTCGTAATTCGTATTTGTAAAATTTTGTAAGATTTTATTTTATTTGGTAGAATTCCAAACCGGGCCTATGTCGATATTAAAGTAAATAAGAGAGAAGGTTTTTTTCCCCCCCCGCATGAATTTTTTTTTTTTTTTTGGTTGAAAACGTCACCATTACAAAACTTTAATGAGTATTTAAATTTAATTTGATACAAGAAAATACAATAAAATGAAATGATACTGAAAGTGAGAATAAAATGGGAATTAGAATGGATTGAAGTGCTCGTTCTATTGTCTCTTTTAATTAGGATTAAAATTCAGAGGTTGGAACCCCGACCAGCAACCAAACGCCTAGCCAAAATCAAAATAGGAATTCTGTAGGCAATGAACATCCAGACAACAAATTACTGACATGGAATGGGCAGATAATGAATATAGTAAAAATTGCACCAAAACCTCATTTCATTACTCTTTCAAAAGTTCAGAGAATAAAACGAAAAGGAACATAAGAAAAACCACCTCTATATTATTTATCCATCAATGACAGCACAATCAATTGGGGTTCCCAGATGCCCCCCGCCCAAAGACCGATTCTGTAAGAGAAAATATTGAAAGGAAACTAAGAAAAAGGAAGCTTAGGTGTATACATATTGAAACTCATCATCTCTGACACTTCTCCAGCCCAACTTGCAGGGTTAGATTTTCGTCAAGATAGAAAAATAACTCTGCTTTCACCTCAAAGTCTGACCAAAAGCACAGATGCAGACATGACTAATTCAAATCCGTGATTGATGACGACACTAGTTGGTGCAGTCAAAACCATGGCAAACAGATACCCAGATTATCAGAACCAGCAACAATAGGATTCCGAGAACCACCAACTTTATTTTCATATTTTGATACCACATCTTCCGCCGGATCTGTGTCCCCTTTTTCTTGAATTCTTGGGCCTGAAAATAACAAGAATGTTCCTAATCTGTTCCCTAGAAATTAGAGGGGGAAACTGGTAAAAGTTAGAATTACAAATGGATCAACTCACCGAATCACGAAGATCTTGTGCCTTATCAGATAGGACAGTTAGGTTTTCCCCCCGCTCAATAGCCTGAAAAAGTGTATATAGGTTAAAATAAATATGATTGAATTTGTATTACTTGATTTATTGCCAGTAGTGACCCCATAATCATGATGCCAGAGTGCTTTCAATGACATGATTTGATCAGAATGGCAGATCAATATTGTGCAGATAATGTCAACATGAACCACAAGTAAACCAATATGGACTATAAGAAGCACATAAACCACAAACATTATAACATTGACAGTATGAAGCAAAGATTCCATTGGATGAATGTAATATAGGAGTATTTTTCAACCAGGATGTGGTCATTTGGCTTGGAGCACTTTCGTGCTAGTTTTAGCCATTCGTGCTTCTTGAAGATTGAATCCAAACATTAGTGTTCACATTTTTTAAGTTTCAAAGTCATCTACTGAATGGGAACTGAAACGATTATAACAATCTCTACAGAACATTTTCCAAGTATTTAAAATGAATGAGAATCGTCCTATTAATGGATTTGATCTTCAAGTTTACTGGATAAAGCAAATTATCCAACAAAATACAGCCTCGGTTGAGGAATGGATCGTGGTGGATAAACTGAGAAAAAGATGCTAGCACAATTCAACAGAGGAAAAAAAAGGCCTAACATAAGGCAGAGCATTTTATAGGGAGGGATACACATAATGCGGAGATGTGTCAAGACGCAGATGTAAAAGAAGCATGGGCCTGTCAAGATCAAGTTCATCAACACTATCTGGATTTTATTTGAAAAAAAAAATGCAACTGTATGAAGAAAAAGGCAACCCCAAACACGGAAGCAACAAAGTTCAACAACCCTCACTTTGTCTTCTTTTTAAATGAGTTTCTGTACCTTGTCAATATTTTCCAACATAATGCTTTTAACTTCCGAAACTTGGGCCTTCACTTTTAATAGCTTTTCAATCTCTTCAGCATGATCAATTATGTACTGCATGTGCTCTTTCATAGTCGGGCTGTAGATTTAAAAGAAATTAACTCAATTTATTTCTTTATAGAAAAATATTATTGCTCAAAGGCATATAAACATTTTGTCCCTGGCAACACGACTAAACATACCCAAATTCCTTATTGAGACTTTTAGCAACAGCTGTATCTGCTTTACCACCGCCGTATCTTTTCTTAAAGTCTGCCCTCACACGTTCCAAAAATGCAATAGAGATCTGCTTCCCAACAGATTCTTTGGCAACAACACAATAAGCTGTAAATTCCAACAAGCACCATTTAAGTGAATAGAAGCAAAAAGCTTGATACTACTACTGAAGCCAATTTTTATTGTGATGCGTTCTGACTACCTTGTGAGACACAAGGAATAGCAACCAAAGAACTATAACAAGAACAAGGTTGTTAAAATCTGGATTCAAATATTAAAATCTTACAATTTTACGAGGTTAGGGTGAGAAAACTTGATAAATTGCATCAAAAAATTTAATGGGGGTAAAATAAGTAAAATTTTGATTTTATAGACGACTTTACCAATGTTAAAAATTGAGGGGTTTTTGTGTAATTTTGTCAAATAAAATAGACTTTACTGGTTTTTTTTTTTTCCTTTTTCCAAGTGATAGGCCGGCCACATGTGATCCGTCTATTACTTTTTTTGATAATGTAATATTACTCTTTCTTAAAATATACTAGGTGAGAAACATGTGCATTGTTCCACCAAATTGATTATCGTAAATTAAATGTATTAGTTAGGATGGAAACCAAGAGAAACAGAATAAAATGTTATAAATACATTTCTAATTCCACAAAATTAAGTTAAAATGAAAGTTAATATTTCAAAGTCAACTATATAGGTCACATTAAACACGTTAAAGGTCTCAATTATATAGTTAGGTAAAAAGAGGTATAGAACTACATAGAGAATTTTTTTTGTGAACTTTATTGAGAGTTCGTTCTGTTGATATGGGTACGTTAGTGTGCATGGCATTTTCTTGATACCTATTTTTGCTCTCTTCTCTTATTAATAAAATTCTTTATTTATCAAAAAATAAAAAATAAAATAAAAATGGAAGCTCTCAATAAAGAAATTATGGTACAATTGACAATGTTATCGTGTGATAGGCCATAGCTAAAATCTTACAATTTCTAAATTGATTTAATGATTTCATATCCTCCACCGATTTTTGTTAGAATCCCAATTTTACAACCTTGAACAAGAAGCTAGCTATTATTGCAATGCATTCTGATTACATTGTGTGAGAAGGAATAGCAACAAAGAACTATAACAAGAAGCTAGCATCCTTTTGGATTTTTTTATAGACATTAAGCACCTAAAAGTAAGAAACATAAGCTTAAAACTACCATGTGTTTTTAAACATCTCAAAATCTAATATGGATATCGAAATTTAGAGAACAGTACTGACAGAGGCAATAAAGGTTATCCCAGAACTTTTAGTGTTTAGTGTAACTACTTCTACGATCACGAATCAAAAACCTAGGTCTCTCAAGGACCTAGCTCAAAGTCTTAAGTTCTTAACCTCAATTGGCACTCTTCATCAGCTGATGAGTGATTGTAACATTCAAATAAAACAACTAGTTTACAATTCAAATAAACCAAATGCCCATGCGCCATAATACTTGTGAGTCTAGAGACAATTAATAAGAGGGCAAAGAAAATGTCTGCAGTCTCTTCAATCGGAATTGACAGCTTAAGTTTTGTGTGCCTAGGTGATTAAATGGTACTTACAAAAGCCTAATCACAATACCAATATAGAAAGTAGTGCCTCTCTCTCTCTCTCTCAAAGTTATTCAATGATGTTTTATCAATAGAAACTAATTGACCCGGTATGTCAAAGAACCAAATCCATACACCATCCTACATAATCTTCAAGCAGCCCAAGGAGACAATTGTTACTAAACTTTCAAACAACTCAACTATTCTAAAATGTAACCTATCCCCATAGCCACCAAAATCAATAAGCAGCAACAATTACAAAACCCTCTACACAACCCAGGTTGCTGATTAAAATACAACCAATTGACCAGCCAGAGCTGAGCCATTCACTTCTCTTCCCAGAAAGAGACAGAGAATTCACAAGATCAAAATCCCAACTTTATTTCTTTTTTCTTTTCGCCAGTAGTCTAAGCTACCAAACAAAAAATAACAGAATTGATTATAATTTAAAAACTGCACATAACACATCAAATTTACTCTTGGAGTGTTACACTTACTGACTTACAGCTCCCAAACTACGAAAAGACTCAACCTTCATCCAAACAAAGTCCAGATCCAACCACTACCACTAGGAACTCTCAACTTGAACCGACATTTGTCTCCCTAAAAAACAAATGCAGCGAAAACGAAGAGATCGGGCAGGAAAATTGAGAATTTACCGTAACCGTCCTCGACTAGGAAGTTGAAAGTGTGGTGGTCGCAGTTGTAGGTGAACTTATTGTTTGACGACGGCAATCTCTGGAGGCACCGAGTCGCGATCGCCGGAAAGTTCCCAGTGAACTCGGTGTACTCGGCCAAAACCATCGTCCCCCGAGCCACGAAGCTGTATATGAACGATTCTTGACCCATCTCCGACGATTCACCGAGTCGAGCTCCGAGTTTCGGAGAAGGAAAGACAACGAGAGTGGGGGGAGGGCTCCGGGTTCTCTTCCTCCTCTGTTATCCTTCCTTGGATTCTTCCTTCTGCGAAAGCATCTTTAAGGCTCTGTTTGGCTTGGTTTTAATTTTTAACTTTGCGGCGAAGTTTGGCATTTTTTGTATATATATATATATATTTTTTTATGATTTTGACACAGTACTGTAGAGCGGGACCAGTGTCAAAACGGCGCCGCGTCCCTCTTTGACCTGGCAAAGAAAGGTATTGAAGAGAAGACATTGATTTGCTTTAGCTGGCGTTTAATTAATTTAATATGTGAAATTGATTAATTAATGGAATTAATTATATTAAAAAGTCAAAATCAAACGTTAAATTAAATATATATTTATAATTTAAGTTGCAACGGTAATAATGCGTTGTGTTCTAGAAAGCTCTGCGCGTTACAAATTTCACACCAGTTATTAATACTTTTCTTTGATACCATGTCATTCAATTTTGAAGCATATTTTTTCTTCCTTCTAGGGTTAATTAAAGATGCATTACGTGTAACTTTGTTAAGTTTTGTTAAGGCAGTGTTTGGAAATTCTCTTGTTGGGACTTTTTAATATTTATTGAGATATGTGTTTACTAAAATTGTAAAATCTTACATAAAAATATTTATAGATAGGTTGCTGCTTATAAGATCTTAATTGAATTAAATTTTATTAGGTTTAAAAATTTAAACTAATAATTAAATTATCGTCGTTTAAAACCGATCAAATTAAATTTTATTGTTGTATAGGATTGATCAGACTCAATTTTATCAAACAGGTTTAACTTTGTAATATAATTATAATCTCCTTATAAATAAAAAATAATAATTCAGTTCGAGTCTTGAAATTCAAAATTGAATTAATGAAAATTGGATTGACATTTTTGAGATAAAAAATCAAATTAAAAACTAAATTGGTCGGATTAGTTTGAAGTGGACAAAATTTAAATTTTATACCTCGTTCCCTCCTAATTTAGTAATTCTCATCAATGTTTCCGCTTCTATTTCAGTAGAATAATGAGACATTTAGAGGTATTTGGGTTGTTAAAATCAATTAAAATTCACTAATTTTTATTCATTTTTTGTATTTTTTTTCTAATCAAATTTTGTCACCTATTATTTTTATACTAAAATTTTTATATTTTTGTTGTATATTTTTATCATCTAAACACCACCTCATTTATTCATATTCTTAACTAAATGTGAATTCTTCATTCTTGACATATGTTTAAAAATAATATTATAAATATTTGGATTAAGTAATGTAATACATTAACATATATTATATAAATATAAATATAATAAATATATAAATAATAATATAAGCTAATATAAAATAACATAAGAAATTATCTTTTATATACTCATATGTGTTAAAGTATTACTTAAAATTTACATCTTGTAGATCCCCGTACTTGAAATCCCAAATCTTAGGCTTCGTTTGACATCGGTAGTCATTAGCCAAGCTAATGGTTACTTCAACAGTGTTTTGTCAAATTTATCCTTTTACATTTTAACATTCTTTTAAACTTTTACAGGTAAAAATGTCATATTAACAAAAATAAGTTAGTCACCTAAAAAAAAAATCACTTTTTTTTCTTTCTTAAACACAAATTTAACTAGTGTTTTTTTTTTAGATAGTTAGTACTAGCTAAATTTATTCCTAAACCAAACCTTAATTATATCACTGACTCTTCACCTATTTTCCGTTGCACTATTGCCTACTAATGGATATGAAAAATAATAGCGGATGGGTTTATCAAGGTGGACTTTAGAGTTCTGAAAAAATAAATAAATAAATAATAAAAGTAAAATGATACCTCACAAATTTAATTAGAAAAATTTAATTTTTTTTTCAAAATTTAAAAAAATAAAAAATTTAAATATCCTCTAAAAGTATGTTTCACATTACTATTAGCAAACACCTCATTTTTTTCTTCTTATCAGAGTTATTTCACAAATACTTGCTATGAGCAAGAAGAAGGGAGGAACAAGCACACCTGGATATCGCAGTGTCAAAGAGTTTTTGCGCACAACATGATCAAGGAGTGTTTGCAGTTTGGTTTATTATAATTCTCTACAACTTTTTACGAAATTAAAATTTTTTACTTATATTACGAATTATAAGAATACAATCTCTATAAATTTATAATAAGAGTTAGTTTGGAACGACGAAAATTTAAGAAAAATATAATTTAATAAACTTTTTGACATTTAGCGCACAGTCACTAAATCACGTTTTTCAGATATGAACAGTGAAATTTTTTGATTTTTGCGTTAACTTTTGAAGAGAAAAACCGTCAGAACAGTTTTTTTGTTTCGTTGGAAACGTTTTATGTCAAAATTTAATGAAAATGATTAAAAATTTTTTGAGATTTGTAGAAAAGTTATTTAAGTTTATGGAATGTTATTGGAGTTTGTAAAAAATTTATTAGACTTTGTAAAAATATATTGAGATATGTAAATATATAAAAATTTATAAAAATTTTATGAAATACGAAAAGTGTAAAATGTATAGTATAGAATTTTAAAAAATTTTATAAATTTTCAGGAATTTTTAGTGTTTTTTAAAATTTTTTTGTTGTATTAAATGGACCCTAATTTATATAACTAAAAGTACACCTAAGTTAGCTTATGATTTTTTTAGTTTATTTTTGTTTTACACGATCTTTTTATAAAACTTAAAAAAAAAACTTTGTTTTATTTTCATGATATTTATATGTATTTTTAATATTAAAAACATCCGCTCCAGGCTTGACTTGATCAGTGCGAAACACATTTTAGAACTTGAATAAAAAACAAGTTGGAGAGTGAAGATCTTGCGTTCAAAAATTTTCCCTTCATCTTTCTGCCCGCCCAAACACTCTTTCTTTCTCTGTAAACCCATTTTAGAACTTCACTTCTCTCACTTTCCATTACCAGTTGTAGTGAGAGAGATAGCTAGTGATTCTGTGTTTCTACTTTCAATTTCTTTTACCTCTGTCTCCTATATCAGCCGTGTATCCAAGATCTGTCTCGGAGAAACCTCCAGAAAACCCTAGATTTCGATTTCATCTCTCTCTCTAAATGGCGAACTCCGATTCTACTCCGTCCGTGCCTCCCGCCGCTCCACTCTCCGCCGTAAGTAGTCTCTATCCACATGTACCATTTTTTTTTTCTCTGTATCCACTATGACGAGATCTGGGTAGATTGAATTTTTGCTTGTTTGTGCTGATTTGAACTTTCGGTTCTATTTCAGAAGAAGGAGAACATAACGCCTATGAATTCTAAAATTGCTGTAAGTTGGGAAATGTTTTAGGTTGAGTTTTAGCTTGTCCTAATGTTTAGTTTTCACAAAAATGTGATCTTTGCTCTTCGTCATTTGTTTGTCAGGAATTGAATGAATCGAGACAAGAACTTCTTAATAGGATTCAAGGGTTGAAACAGGTGATTTCAGTTTCCACTTCTCTATCGCATTCATTACATATGTATGTAGGTATATATGTGTATGTATGTATAGGTGCATATGTGGACATTTTACTGCAGATGCTTTTGTCTACCCTGTCTTTCTAGTTTTAGCTCTGGTTTTGAACTGCTCTTTGTCTGACATGTAGGATCTACAAAATTGGAGATCAAAGTTAGACACTCAAGTTAAAATCTATCGGGATGTAAGTTCTATCCCTTTCAACACATGCTTTTTTCTTTCCTCAATTTTACTTCATATAGTTTTTCATATGTGGAATATATATGATTTGGTTGTACATGGTCTTTGCTCGTTTTAGCCATTACATAAACTGCAATGTGACTCTTGCTGGAACAGAATTCTTTACTAGCCCTTTACCTGGGTGTTGCAAGACTCGGGTACTTGCTATTCCATTCTCTAGCTTTTATTTGATTTTAGGCATTGTATATGGTTTCATCTGCAATGGGATTGATTGCTGATGCAACATGCATTGTGTATTTTAATTTCTATGAGATGCTTTTACTTCATTTATAATTTGGAAAATTACAGGAAAAATCTTTAAAAAATCATCATCATCATCAAGCCTAGATATAGCCTTGAAAAAATGCACCATTTAGGATGTGTTTTTGTCACCTGCCGAACATAGTCAAAGCACTATAAGATGACATTCATTTAACCATTTCTTATTTTTCTTGTGTTCCAAGTGACCTCATAAGGAGATATCCTATATCTAATGCATTTGCCTGGCAGTCAAGGTGTTATTGTGTCACAAGTGCCTTCCAAAGCCTTGTATGCCTTTGTTTGGGTATCACCTAAAGAAGTCAACTGTTTTGACTTTTGCAAGTAGCAAAAGTAGGGTTGATAATATATATACATATATAGGGAGGGGGGTGGGTGGGTTACATGAGTTGAAGCCTTGATATTATTCTATATGTAGCCACAATGGGTATCTTGAGTCGTAGTTGACCTTTACTTGGTCCCTAGGTCTTGTGGGGTGTTTCACGGGCTCAGGGTTTATTCTTGAGAGTTGGGTCTAATGTGCTCCCCTACCCTAGGGAGTGATGTTCTGAGTTATTAATACGTGCGCTTGTGTGTATTATACCATATTTGTAGTTGTTTATCGTGATCCTTGTTTAGGTTTGTGTGACATTAGGAATTGCTAGGATAGCAACATATTATGTGAGTCAATAGAACATTGGTGAAAGACAGTCAAGACATGTAGCAAAATTCGGATTGTGTTTTGACTTTAACACTAAAAACATTTTTTTTTAATATAAATGGTTACTTTTTCTATTGAAACCCTTGGCTGCCTTGACAATAGGACAATCCTTTCCATTGTCGTTACAGAAATAGTTGGAAGTCAAATTTATTTGTGAGAGATACACACTTTTCCAACATGATTGGAAGTTCCAATTTTTACAGTGAAAGTTGTGGCATGAAACATGGGAAGGAGCTGTGACTTGAACCCAAAATCTTAGTTTTGAGTTAACATAAAATTCATTTTGATGATTGTATTCGAGTTTTGGAATTTGAGACTGTAGATTATTTAAATTTGGCCCATAGTTGTCCTTTCGGGTCTTGGAAAGCTTTTTTTTTTTTGGGGGGGGGGGGTGGGTGTTTTTGGATCACGGCGTTTGTTCGTTTATTTGTTTTTGTTTTGTTTTTTTATTTGAATTATTTGCTTTGTTATTGTGTTGTTATCTATGCTTGCCAACTGGCTTGGTTTCTTGGAGTTAATTTCTTCTTTAGATGGATGCAACAGCCATGGATTGAGAGGTCTTTATCCAAACTATGGCTCTTAATCATGCCTTTTTTACTCAATCCCATTGATTCTTGCTGTATATGTAATCTCTTTCCTGGTATGGTTGTTCTAAAGTTTTCTTGTATTCCAATGATCACTATGAGGCATTCAAGTGCTTAACAATGTTCCATTGACCCCTTGTTGACCTTCTAAATGTGTACTGCATTGCCATAAATAAGAGCAGGATCCAAGTATAAAGATTTTATTTTCTTCTTGCTTGTGTTGGTCTTCCACCTGAAGAATGTCTTAAATTCTATAGACAGGCTTTTACCGATTTGAATTTGCAATTAATTTGTTTTGTTTTTGGTGCTGTTTGAACTTATTAATGTTACTTAATCTGACTTAATTTCTATCTAAATACAGGAGCTTTCGGAACTCAAGAAATCACTCAATGTTGAAGTGGAGCAAGTTCGATTGGTAAGCAAAACTAAAATTTTCCCAGATTGATATTCTGAAATGCACATATATAACATGCATATGTAAAATGATTATTTGAGTAATTTTGCTTTCTTTGCACAAAACCAGGAATTTCAAGAATTGAGGACCACTCTCCAGCAGCAGCAAGAGGATGTTACTGCTAGCTTGAAAAACTTGGGGGTAAGCTATCTTGGGGAGTTTGTTAACTTGTGCATCTCTTCAGGCTATTGATCAAGTCATTTGCTAACAACATGAATTCCGTTCTTTCCACAAACATGGTAATTGACCATTTTGGAACACTCGTAGTTGCAGGATGTTTCAAGAGAAGCTATAGTGGCTGAAGGCGCCAAAGTTGAAAGCAACAACGAGATAGTTCAAGATTTGCCCAAGGAGGATAATAGTAAAGAGTCCGAACAATAGATCTATTTCCCTTTGAAGTTCTTAATTTTAGAGCTTATCTGGAGAATACAAGTATGGAGTTGAGTGTTTTGCGTTCTGTGGTTTTTATTTTTTTTCAATCGTGTTGTTTCATCTCTTGGGTGACTATCATCAAACTAGTTGTCCGTCTCTCATAACTGCCTGATGATTGGGTCTTTTACACCATCTCTGTTTGACATTGGAAGGTATGAAGAAAATCATCAGAGTTGAGCTTTAACATAAACCTTTTTTTTGTGCATTTTGTTGTAGTATGAATTCCATACTTGCAACACCAAGACTTGGCTTTGGACCTGCTTTTTGTTAGTGCAATGCATGTAAATTGTGTGTTGGAGAATTACATTGGCAAAAAGCTTACATCAAAATTCATAACTATTAAGGTGCTGTTTGGATGGCCCCTTCAAAAAAAAAAGTTAATGTAAAAGTGACACTTTGTAAAATTTAATTGAAGGAAATTAAAAAAAAATAACTTTTTATATTTTTTTGTAATTTTTGTTGGAATTTGATAAACCAAATACCCTCTAAGTGAATGGGTGGTTTTTTTTTTTTTTTTGGTTGTTTTTTTTTGGGGGGGGGGGGTGGTTCTTTCTTTACACTACCAGAAGAGTCCGTGTGTGTATGTCATGTGTACATTGTGTATGATACAGGTGGTATATTTTGTCATATTTTTTTAGACAATAATTGATGAAAGTAAAGTGAGATGATTAAATGTGTAGAAATAAAGTGAGTTGATTAAGGTAGCATTTAGCTTGTTTTTTGTTTTTTATTTTCATTTTATGTTTTAAAAATCTTAAAATAAGAAAATAGAAAATGTTTTATTTTTTTATTTTGAGTTAAAAACGTTTAAAATAATTTTTTATTATTTTTTATTTTATGTGTAAATTTAAAGTGAGTTGATTAAGGTAGCATTTAGTTTGTTTTTTGTTTTTTATTTTCATTTTATGTTTTAAAAATCTTAAAATAAGAAAGTAGAAAATGTTTTATTTTTTTATTTTGAGTTAAAAACGTTTAAAATAATTTTTTATTATTTTTTATTTTATGTGTAAATTTATTTTTTATTTTTTAAAATAAATTTTGAAAATATAAATAATTAAATTATTTTTAACTGTTTTTTTTTATTTTTAAAAGTGTAAAATGAAAAATAAATTCAAAATAAAAAATAGAAAACAAAAAATTAAAAAAAAAACCGAATTAGTCCTAAACTTTTGAGTTTTAATTCCGGATTTATAGTAAAATAAAAGAGTGCTAAATTATATTTAGCCTTAGAAAAATGCAAATTTTTGTTTGATTTTGTTTTTGGGAGCTCTCATTGATTGCAGGGAGAGAAAAGAGGGTGGGCTTTTTTGCATGATTTAATTGATCCAACTTTCAAGGTCCCTTTACTCAAAATGATAGACCTCTACCGACCTTGCTTCTCTTCGCTCTAAAACGCTGAACTGGTTGTTAAATTCATTTACTATCCTCATTACACCACTGCTACACTAGCAAACCTCCCTTCTCTCTCTCTCTCTCTCTATATATATATATGTATATCTATATACACACCCACGTATACATGTAACTCTGTGCCGTGCGAAATGGGAACTGCAATTGGTTTAGAATGGAAGTGAAATCCAAGTCTCATTTATCCTTTGTTTCTAAGAGAAGTTGAATTTTATGGTCATTGGTAGTTGAATTTTAGTTATTGTTGTAAAATAAATAAATAAATTAGAATGATATAACATTAATGTTTATAAAATAAAGATACTTATGTAAATCTTTTAATAATGAATTTACAAATAATTTTAGTGGTACAATATTACTTAAAATAAAAAAAATTAAAAAAAAAAACCATGGAGGATAATAGTACCTTGTCACTTGTAAGCGAACTACACAAGGCATGCTTGTTTTCCCCTTTCCAAAATTGAAGGATCCGACCAACAAACAGTTGATCTTTGCAATTGTTTTAAATCCAAGATTGAAGTGTGATCTTCGGAAATTCGTAGGTGGTGGACCTGGGGGTGATGCTCCTGATACAAGAAGAGGCGCTTGTTTTCAAACTTTATACGATTGAAACTTTTAGCATTTTTTTCTGTGCATTAATTGTTGTACAGGGTGAAGGCTTTTCAGGTCCAAATTGTTGCAATAATGGCTCCGTTTGAAACTAAACAAAACAAAATAAACTACGAACATAAATTACGAGATAACAAAATTTAAATTCTTCACTCACCGCATAAGTTACGATACATTTATTTTTATAATTTTATTTTATTTTATATACTTTTATACAACTCTAAACACACCCAATACGTGTTCTATGGCACACCAAAACCCATAAAAAAAATTATAAATTTTTTTTAATTTTCTTCAATCAAATTTACTCGTGTGTTATTTTTCTATCACATTTTATCGCGTGTTACTTTTATTGAAATAATAATTTCCAAAAAAAATTCATTGTTGAAATAATAGTGACTTGTTAAAATTTTAAAAATTATATAAAATCCGGAAAAAATAAAGAGAAGAAGATGATATTGGAAAATAATATTAGAAAAGTATAAATAAATAAAAAGCCATTTGCGTCTTTTGTCATTATCTGTGTACTTTTGCTTGCCGTGGAGGGTGTAGACTTATTAATCAGTGGAGTCACTCCCAACTTTCTTACTGAGGTCTGGCTTTTGCATTCATTTATAAACCTTCAAATCACTTCAATTCTCTTCAAACCACTAATCCACCTCTCTCCCTCCCTCTCTCTCTCTCTCTCTCTCTCTCTCTGTGATGGCTTCTGCATCTGCTGGAGAACTTCTGAAATACCAGGTATATATACACACACACACATTTATAATATCATTTTTCTACACATGCATGTATATATCAACTTCATCAATATTGTAATTTGTGCTGCTTTTTAATGCTTTCCATCTCTCTCTCTCTGTGTTTTCAGACTTGGGTTCTCAAAGTTCCCATCCACTGTGAAGGCTGCAAGAGAAAAGTAAAGAAAGTTCTACAAACCATAGATGGTATATGCTAAATTCTTAATACGCTTGCCAAACAGGAATAGAAAATAATAGAAAAGAGAAACAGAGCATTCCACATATACTAGTTGTGAAATACCATTGTCTTTTCCTTTCTTCCAGCTTTCTCAGCAGCCAAACAAAGATATACATGTGTAAGTATTGTCTATTTTTTCTTTGTATATCTCCAGGTGTCTACACAACCACCATTGACTCCCAGCAACACAAAGTTTCGGTTACTGGAAATGTAAAAGCAGATACCCTGATAAAGAAACTGGTCAAAAGTGGAAAACACGCCGAGCTTTGGCCAGAAAAAGTCGCCGGAAAGGAGAAGAAGACTGGTAAAGCTGAGAACGGTGAAAATGGAAAAGAACCAGACGTGAGTGAAAGGCTAAGCAGTTCCAGTGAGGAAAAAGAAAACCCAACCCGGATTAATGGAAGCGCCGCCAAATTTTGCGGCGGCGAGAGCGGTGGTCCGGCCATAAAAGAGCTGAAAACTGAAGGGAAGGCGACGGAAAATGTTCCCGCCGGTAATAACTCCCCGGCGATTGATCAGAAGGGCCGTGAAAGCAAGGGAGCTGGTGAGAGAAGCGGCGGAGGCCAGGGTGGTAAAAAGAAGAAAAAGCAAGGGCGAAAGAGTAATAACAGCAACAGCGGTTCATCTTCATCCGGTGCACCAGCGGCCACTGGATCTCAAGATCAAATTGCGGCTCCAACTCCAGTTACGGACCACATTAATCTCAGCCCTACAGGTCAGCTCCCAGACCCTCACCCCCAATATTACGGACCGGACTCGGTCTATGCGGTGAGTTACAACGCGGCCAATCCAAACAAAATTGCCGGTCCTACTAATTCCTACGTTGTTCCTCCACCACCGTACATGCATCCTGAGATTTATCCAGTGGAAGCTGCACTGTGGGATTCCTTCCAGATTTTCAGTGATGAGAACGCAAATGCGTGTGACATCATGTGATCCCTCTATTGGGATCGGATGGCTGTTGTATGCAGGGGAAGGGGTACAAGATAATTTTGCCTATGTATAAGGTTTAGTTTGGGAAGAAAAAAATTAATTTTTTAAACTAATTATTAGTTTAGCTTAAAATTAGAGTAAGAGAAGTAGAGGAAGACCCAAGAGAAACTGGAAAGAAACCATTAAACATGACCTGACTTACTTAGATTTATCGGAGGACATGCCCCTAAATAGATCTAATTGGCGTCAACAAATCCATATAACCGACCCCACCTAGTGAAAAAAGACTTGGTTTGTTTGGTTAAGCTAATTATTAGTTAGCTATTAAAAAAATTAACATTTTTCTTTATGCTTGGAGAGAAACAGAAAAGTTAGTTTTTAAAGAACTATTTTTTTTTTAATTTTTTATTAATTTGATATTTTTACTCTTTATGATTAAAAAAAACTTAAAATATAAGAGGATAAATTTAATTATTTAAAAAAAAAAGTTAAAAAGTTAAATAGCCAGAAGCTTGAAAATTCTCAAACGAAGCCTTACATAATTTTGTGAAACTTTCATCAACAAACTTCCACAATTGTAGATTTTTTTTTTTTTTTTTTTTAGGGGGGGGGGTGAGATGTGGCTTTAGAAGGAGGAGGGGGAGAGGTGGGGGGGGGGGGTTTGCCTTTCAAATGTAACAGTAGGCCTAGAGTTGGGGGAGAAGAGTAGACTTGTGTCCAAACAAGTGGAAATTGGAGGTCATAAAAAGCACTTTTACCATTCCCCTCAATCCAGTTAACATGTCTCATGGATGGAGAGTCAAAAAGGCTATGCATGTTTTCAATATACATAGACACTACGCTGATGGATAGGAAGAGCCCTATCAAAGCTACCTTTGTGATCCTATTTTATGAATATGATAATCTTCAACTTCAACATATATGAGGACACAGTTGTTGCGTCGTGGAGACCACAAAAATTCTAATAATTGAATAGTATAATTTAACCTAACTAATAATATATTCATCAATGGTTCCATCCCCTTCTATCATATATACATACATATATATATATATATATATATAAATGTAGGAGGACCACCAACACCACCCATCTCGACTGCTGATTTTTTATCCAACGATCTAAAAATATTTATGATTTTTTAATTAAAAAAATATATGAATATCAGTGTTGTTGCGAGATTGACATTACTCCCAGACCTATATATTTAACAAAACTATTTTTGAAAAACAAAAATAGAAAAGGTGTCTTTTCTTTTTAGCCTTTCATTTGATTCCTTTGAGAGTCTTTTCTACCATAGAGTAGAGTGCTTCCCCTGCTCATCAAGTATAAAATTTTTTAATACAAAAAAAAAAAAAAATTTATTTCTCATCTCACTTTATTCAACTTTTTGAAGAGAAAAACAATAAACAAAGATTTGATAATTTATAAAATGAATATTTTAAGAAAAATAACATTTTACCAAAAAATAGAATAAGAAAATTTTACGAAAACAAATGTGGCGGTGACAATTTTGTAGATAATTTACATCTTCATGTACTTTTTCTTTTGAAATAATAAGTCCACCTTTGTCCACATTATTCTGAGGACATTATTATGATAAAATCTTCCGACCACAGAGTCTGGTTGTCTTAGCATTGCTGACATATTTAGTGCAGCAGAAAATGGTTTAGGGATGCTGTTGTAGAGTGAGTGAGATAAGAAAGCAAAAAAGTAAAAAAGTGATTTTTTAGAATATTTTAAGAAATTTCTGAGTGTATTTTACCTTGCATATAAACAGACTTTGTTTCTATGTTCTAATCAACAGCAATTAATCTTACTACTGCTCAAATGCTGTCTTCAGAACACACACACACACACACACACGTATATGTTTATTTGAGGCAATATTAATTACTCTGCACCTAGAAAAGATCTAAAGTCCATTTTGAAGGAGCTGACTGCAAATGGGTCACTGGACAACGTAGGAGCTCTCTTGGGTGGGTTTCTTGTTCTCCTAGCAACTTGACAACTCATTTGACATTCTGAGGCACAGGTCAAAAGAGAATCTCATCCTATCAGTTGATTATTTGAGTTGCCATGAGACAGACTTATGAGGAGGCCAACCCTTCCAAGTCAACATTGTCCTAGTCAAAAAGATAGCATTTATACTCCATAACAATAATAAATCATTCCTCAATAATATTCCATTGCAAGAGGTCAAGATCCAAGCCCTCGAGCTTAATTATGCAAAGGCTTGGGTTTGGAAACAATGGGAATTTCAGATATTGATTTTTTTTTAATTTTTATTTTAACTTTCCATGATTAGTGGTGTCAGAATGTCTGGGCTGAAACTATTGAATTATGGGTCTCCTAAAATTTTATTTTAAAAAACAAAAAAAGAAGTACGACAGAGAGCACTTTAGGTCCAACAGTCAAATTCAATGAAGGCCACCCGTCAATAAGACCCCAATTCATCCTGTTCATTTCCATGCAATAAGACTAAAATTCAACTTCTCCAATCCTCGTATTTTCTTCATTTTGAAAACCAAATTCCCTTAATATAAATATAATAATAACAATTGCACCACCGTAGAGAACTTAAATACCATTTATATATTTACACAATTCAAGAACTTCTATTACAAACTAGGAAATATGTGCAGTCTTGAAAGGAAGAAAATGGTATTTATACATATACGATTCAAGAACTATTATAAACTAGGAAATATGTGCAATCTTGAAGGAGAGAAAATGGATGCAAAATGACTTACAGGCAAGTTGATGCTTTTGAAGTGTGTTTATTTGTTCCCAGAACAATTACAATTACAGTTATGTCGTCATGGTATTTCCTTCTCCTACCAGCTGGTATACTCATTAGTTCTTCTATACTGAAGCCTGCAATGATGAAGCTAAGAATTTGAAAACCTACGCATCGAATAATATGCCAATATATGGCAAGACACTTACACTTGAGGAAGTCAAGTAGTTTTTTGACCAAATCCAAAGGAGTGAAATGTAATTACCGAAAAGAATAAAGATAATTCATTTGCTCAATTTAGGATTAGGTTAATGATAAATGTTATTGTGAGTCCCATTATGAATCAACTGAAATAGAATAATATGCCAATATATAGCCATACATTTATAATGAGTGCTATAGACTTTATCTGAGTTCAATGTCAGTCAAAATTAGTATCAGCAAATCCTGATATATTCTTTACTAACCATTCTGGTGCACAAAATTAGTAAACCAAGAAGTTCATATGTCCTAAAAAAACTTTACATTTTACTTGGCTAGATTTGTTTTCTACGCAACAATGAAAGCAACATAGCACATAACTAAACTGCTGTCCGATGAAGCATCGATTGTCATGATATTACTAGTGTCATGATGTACAAGAAGGGGTTTCAGCCATCCTGGTAATTGGACATTTTCATGATATGACTATTGCCATTGTCAAATTAGGTAGGAAGTAGCACAATGGAAGTGTTTCACTAGTATCAAAACATAAATTCTATGTGAATTTCTTTGCAATATTGTGGTTTTGCTATTACGATTTGCACAAAAATCTGGCTTAGAAATTTAATATAACAACAAAATAGCAATAGTAGTAACAACATGATATTTTGAATATTATAGATCCCCTTCATCATTACAATAGAGAACAAAGAAATTCTACATATGCTTAGGATATAAGTGTTTATACCTGCACAATCAGCTGCTCTAGCTACAAGCTGTTCCAATAGAAACTTTGCTGGATCACCAGAAGGATTATTCGCTACATAAGAATGTACAAGACTTACTGCCTCATCATTGCTAAAAAAGTCAAACAAACCATCGCTCCCAAGTATGACAAAGTGATCAGAACTTGAAATTTTGTGAACATTTAGTGATGGTTGTACGGAGATATACGGAGGACTTAAGAGATTATGAACTCGAAGAATGCCCATCAAAGCATCATTCAAAATTTTCTGCACAAAGAAACTAGAATTATTAGTTCCAAAATAAGTCTCGATAAAAGCCCACTATCTCATTATCTCCAACTATCTCACAATCATCAACTTAATATGAGTTTTTCCTTGCACAGCATTGTTAAAGCACATAGATGACCAACACGGATGCATTAGTACTCTCACAGGCTAGTTTTTAGCAAATGTGACTGAATGAGGGAGCTTAGGTACTTTAAGAACACAATATCTATCACATATATTTACCCATATCTTCTAAAAAATCTTCTAAATGTGTTTTATGTCTTCTAAAAATGCTTCTTGCCATAAGTAATAGTTAACACTGTTGGTGTAATTTGGGATATACATGTTTTGTGGAATTTGGATCCTTATCGCAAGACATCCCCAATTATTAAGTGTCAACTTCCAGTCAAAAAGCACAGTTTTCAAGCTAAATTCTCAAATAGAAGAGAAAACAAACTCTTTTACAGTGAATGCATATGAGTTTGTTGCTAATTGAAAAAAAAAAAAAAAAAAACAGAAAATCTTCCTACCTTTTTCAAGTATCCAACTCCAAATGCCCTAGTGACCTTCAATTTCCCCTTCACTTTTCCTCCTACAACTGTTCCAGGGTCATCTGGATGATCACGTATGAGTTGATCTCTTTCAACTTCATTGTCCACTGTATGACTGTCAGTGAGCTGGATAGCTTGCAACTTTTTCACATTCATATCATCTTCACCATAAGTTGCCAATATTGCTCGGCTATCACCCAGACTGAGAGTATACAAGTCTTTCCCATGCAGAAGGACAACCAGCACACAAGACCCAACAGATACTAAATCAGGGCGGTCATCCATTTCTTGCTCAACCATGTGTAAGAAATCATTCTCGGCCTGATTAATAGCACGTTCTAAGCAATCAAGCAAGTTATGCTTGAATGAATGAGGTGATAGTTCCATTTTAGCATAAGATGGTACTTTGGTGAAACAGTCAATCAATGAATTCTCAATGCTTCTTCTTGCAGTTTTTTCGCCACAAATAATATCATTATCTTCCAACATATACTGGAGGGACCCATCTGAATCCAAACAATCAGAATCTGGAACCAAATCTTGCTTTAGTTCCCAGTCTAGTGAATTAAGGTATAACCCAATAGTCTCGTACAATGTTCCAGCCAGGAAATCAGCTGCATCTCTTCCATTGAAGCCATCATAGATTGCACAAAAAACCCATCCATCTTCTTCAGAACAAACAGCTTGAACTCTATCTTCGCCAGCTGCACCCCCTGCCACTTGTATGTCCATAGCATTAAGAAAACTTTCACTTCTGGAGGGAGGACTCATCGATTTTAATGAGAAGGAATCATACTCAAGTAGTTCACTTTGAGAAGAAGGGCTACAACTTAGGGTTGACAAACTACTTTGGAGAGAAGATGATAACAAATCCAATTTTGAAAGAGAAGGTGAAGAAGGAAATCTTCGAAATGAATTGGGGGAATCCAAATTCGGAAGTATTTCTGCCCCAATTAAACCATTGCAGATACTTGTGTTGGCCAGTGTGGCATTGGCACTTAAGGCAGCCCCAGATAGCCAAGAGAAGGAACTGCTGGCTCTTTGAAGCTTAGTCCCAGGTAAAATTTCATATCCATTGGGCATTTCACAGTAGTTACCAAGCTTACCATTGCACTGATAACCAAAACTTACTTTAATTTCTCGGCCAGAATCACTTGTTGGTTCTCCAAGCATAATGTCTGCAGGGAATACGTAAGTGGGATAAATATCTTCATCAGTCATTTACTTAGCATAGGAAAACAGCAATATTAGAGACTGCATGAAATGCCATAAATAGTAATTCCCCACTCCACACCCGCACCCCCCGCAGACTCCCCAAAGAACAATAAACATATTTTATGAAGTGCATACTTGACTTGCTCTTCCCAAATGATCGATTGCACAAGAAGCATTAAATGTGAATCTCGGGTCAATGACCAAATGGCATCTACTTAATAGAATTTATGGAATCACATTCTACACATATATTAACATATGGTTCCAAAGTTTACAAACAGAAAGAAAACCCATATAATCTTGTAACTGCAAAGGATCTGTTTACAGGCTGTCAGACTCCAAAAAGATGGTTTTGCATTTGGAAATTGTTAAGAGACCAACTGATACGACAGAGAGGATAATTCCCGGGTTTTCTTTGATGCTCCATTTGGAATGGCAAAGCTTGTTTCTTCATTTTATCATTGATGATGTACTTGTAGTTATTTAAACATAAACAAAGTACAGCTAACAATGAATCAAATTCATATTTCTTATGAAATGTAAATGGGAAAAAAAAAAAAAATAGCACATTTGTCCTACATAGCTGGAACTTCAAATGACATTTCATAAATAGCAAAATTTCTAGATGTAAAAGTTGGGTCTCCATTTAAAAGAACCTTGTCCAATTAAATTTTGCATGTAAAACCCAAGCACCAATTGCTTAGGAGATTAAATAAGTGAATCATTTGAAGAGGTTTATATAGGCCCTTTCCATAATACTAGAAAAACTTAAATCCAAATTAACAAATCATTTGAAAATGTTTATAATATTTTCTGTGAATAATAGAAAATTTTGACTCTAATTGTAATTCAGCAGCAATAATCAATCCTAAAACTCCAGGTGCTGCAACTCATAATCAAATACTCGGGTTATCTTGAAAGGTAATTGTTCATAAATGAATTTTCAAAACTTCTCTTCTACCACCTAAAGAAGTATACACAGACAATTTCATAACACTAAAACCCAAGGTTTTGACTCCTCAAACCCACAGAAATCAACTCTTCACTCCCTCTCCCAATGAAATATCCCAACACTAGTCATATAAGATTCTATAGAACTACAAATCTTGAGTAGGAATTTGATAAAATTTACAGATTAAAACTACGAACCACAATCCACCAAAAAAAAAAAAAAAAAATCTATACAGCTGTGAGCGAAGCCCCAAATTCCACATTGCATTCAGACAACCCTCAGTTGTAAGCCAGTTTATGCCAGCTTTCAAGGTTGAGTTAGGCCAAGGGTTGGCATCAGAGCCTCTTCTCACTAGGCTTTTCACAGGGCCTCGCTCATATGCAAAATATTATGGCTTTACTCTGGAGGTAGAAGCATTGGAAAACCCTTTTGTTTTCAGTCAGTTTGAGTTAGGTCAATGGTTTCTTCACACTTCCTCATCAGCCAACTTGTAATATTTCACAAACTCTCACCCAATTCAACTTCCAAAAGCAAAACAACTGAAACCAAATGAGAAAGAAGAAAAAAAAAAAAAAAAAACAACTTTGCATGGGTAGTTGCTTATTTTTCTCTGCATCGCCACAACTAAGTTCATTTTCTAGACCCACCTAGATACAGATATAGAATAGCTGATACACGCACACGCACACAAACATACATACAAATATATGCCAATAAATTAATCAAAAAGAAGCTGACCTCTTATGATTTGGGAAAGAAAGAACAAATAAGTAAAAAAATCAGATGAGAGAGTTTTGGAGCTCAGAATGTGAATTCCACAAGCTGAAAAGCTATAGATTTCTGCCGGGGAAAAGAGAACCGAGTTGGGATTTGGGTAAGAAGAGAAGTTGGGTGTCTCTCTGTGGTTTAAACCATGTCCGTGGCGGCGGTAAAGGTTTACCGTAAGCGGTAGGGCCAACAAGGTTGGAACATGTGGTAATAATAAATTTAATTTAAAGCATAAAAACAACGTAAATATCTTTTTTTTTTTTTTTTTAAATCCGGACTCCGCCGGGATTTGTCGGCTAACCGAGAGACACATGCCCAGCCCTTGATCGTATCTCTCAATTGTGTCACGAGATTTGAAACTTTACTAATATTTTTGGAATACTTATGAGTTGTTTAGAATAAGAAAAATTGAAATAAATTGGGATAAATTATGATTTGAGGAGAGTTCGTAATGCGTACAGTGAGAGAAAAAGTTGACGTGATATAAAGTTAACAGAAATTTATATAAAGTTAACAGAAATTTATAAAATTTTTTAAAAAAATTCAACAAACCAAACGACTCTTTACTTATCAGTTCGGCTGCACTCGTAGACAATAATACAAATAATTCATATTCTATCTCATTCTAATCTTTTTTTTTTTCTTAAAACAAAGCCTACGAATTTGTCAAAAATTCGTACGCTTTGTTCGGTTCGGGAGAGGCTGCAAGGATGGAATAGGGTCGCTTCATTTAAACAACAAAAAACATTATAAATATATTATACCATCTTCCTGCAATCCAACCTCCTTCCAAACAAAGTCTTGTAGAGGAATAAACCGTTTCTAGTTGTCTGATGAAATACCTCGCAAGATGCTAAATACGGTCCCCCCCCAGAAATGCCCTAGAAAAAAAAATTAACTTTTTTTAATTTTTTCTAACTTTCTCCAAAAAAAAAAAATTATTTTTTTTATTTTTTTCTAACTTTCTCCAACTTTTACTAATTTTATCAAACTTTTTCACACTTTTTAAAAAATATACCAGATATTTAACAATGCAAAATTTACCTACTTTTTGTTTATTTTGCCAAAATTTAGCACTGCAATAAATGTCATTTGTCACAAAATTTTACGGCACAAAAATTTATCGACTGATTTACATAAATGTGACAAAATAGTATAAGTCCTGTTTTAGTTATTTCAAATTTAACAATAAATTTTAGTAGATAATGTTTTTGTTCGCTTTTTTTAATTTTTTTATTTATTAACTGAAAATATTTGGTAACCGCTTCAATAATGATCATCATAGTATGTAATTAAAAATAAATTATATTCATTTTTGCTATATTTTTTTTCCTCAAACTAATTTTAACTTGTTAGGTGTAAATTCAGTTAAATTTATCTGATTTTATGAATTTTGCGGATTTTATGGATTTTACATTTTAATAGAAACGAGGTCGTATATGAATTTTTAAATTATAAACAAATTATGAGCGAAGTGTAATTAATACAATATTTTTTTTTTTTTTTTCACATTTTGGGTAGAGAGTGAGGATGAAAATGTAAAATACTAGTTTTTATTTTACTTTGATTTTCCGCCCGTTATTTTTCCACATGTACATGGACTATTTTGTAAAGCTTGAACTAATCTAGATAGGGGGTGGGGGCACAAGATCAAGACACGCAAGAGGACTCAAGCCCCAAACTAGTTGTGTTTATGGACCATTGGATCTTCTCTGTGGACCAAAGTAATTCCTCCCATGGCCTAGCGGCTGCCACCCAAACCATTGAATCTGCTTTGTGGACCAAATTGGTACTTCCCATGGGGCTCGTAGCTGCCAACCAAAATACAGACCATCCATTTGTCGATGGGGAAACATACATGATTCCAAAATATCATATCATAGAATGATACTTACGTACATGTCGCCAAAATTTTGTTGAGAAGAGATAAGTTCGGTGCAGTGCATTGTTCTGCGTACCTACACACCATTAAATGATCCAACAGTGCGTAAATGTATAAGACAGTACAATCTAACGGTGCGTGGATATACAAAATAGTACGCAGGACAGTATAGTTTAACGGGCGTAAGTATAGAGGACAGTAGACCTATCCCCTGCCAAATTATGTCATATGAATAGGCAGGGATCATCTCAACTAGCCACAAGTAAGAAAAATTGCGGCTAATGTTTATCTTCTTGTCGAGCTCACCGTTTAAACAAAAAGACGCCAATTAAGAGGCGGCAAAATTCATTTCGATTGAAATGGTAAATTTAAATAAAATTTAATTTTATTTGATAAGATCGCTTACCAATTCTTTATGTTTAAAATTAAAATAAAATTTCATTAATTAAATTTAATTTTATTTCATAACTTAAATTTTAAAATATTTATATCATTAATTTCAAAAAAAAAATTATATATCATTTAAAATTCAATTTAAAACAATATAATTCAATAAAAATTTATTATCTTTTTAAAGTCATTTAAGTGAACAAATTTATCATCATATATCATATTTACCATATTTTTTTATTTCTTATTAAAATGATTAAATTTGATACTTCCCTTAAATTTAATAAATTTAATTCTTAAATTCAAAATATATTCCAAACACACAATTTTATTTGTCAAATTAGATCAAATCAAATCAAATTAAATCAAATCAATTCTTTATTTTAAAATCAAATCATTCCTAAGAAAGTAATGATTCCAAAGGAAATGTAGGAGAGAGTGGACTTAATTTTCTTCCTAAGCTAACTCAACTTTGAGCTATAAGTTTATGGTCATCCAAAATGCCGAAAAATCAATCGTTCAACAGCACTCCTAAGATCCTTGATAAGGATGGATTATTCCTCAGCCAATCCTCAGAGAACTATCACTTCCTGTTTGATCTTTACTGGGTAAATGAATGACAATGAATTTAGAATCCTAACAAAATCACTTCAATCCAATAGAATCTGTTCACGTCTGTGTATAGAAGTGTTAATACTACTGCACAGTAACATATCCATGCCAAAGGCAAAATTTTGGTCCTAAGCAAACCCAACAGCATCTCTTTCTGCGGCTACTGGACTTCAATTTTATTTTCCTGCCAGAGTCTATCTACAGCACCGTCTGCATCTCCCTGAAGACGATAAAAACAGATCTTAGGTAGCAGTAAAAAAAATTTCAAGACTTCTGTAAACAGAATGATTGTGCCAGCAGCATGGTCTAAATCTAAACACCATATACCAGTCCAATAAACATCGTTGAAATGAGGATTAGGCTGATAAAGGTACAGGTTACAAGATGTAAAATTGTGTGTAATACAGTATAGACTATACAGGGTGGTCAGTACCTGCCACAGAACCACCAAAATACTGATTCACAAACTTGGAACAAGTTTATCCTATCCACTAACAAAATTCACAGCAGCTTAAAAAATATGCCCACCCAATTTTTTCCTCAGAAAAACACACAGATGTAGGGCCATTTCCCAAAATTAAGACATGAGAGAGAACATGCAAAACTTTTAGGCTGTCCCATCATATCAATCTAGGCCGGGTGAAATTGAGTTCCCACACAGTTTATACTTGAAAACTCATTTGGATCGGCCTCCCGCATTTTCAATACTAATTAGCTGCAGAAAACTACTGCCATGATTTGAAAAAAATAAAAAATGAAAAATAACTTCTGGAAGAATAGATTTGTAAGACCTTTCATGCTGAAAAGAGGATAATACATATACATCCTCACTTGCAGAGATGAAAGGGGTCTGCTTTATTCTATGCCCGCAACGGAACACAAGCGGCACAGATGAGAGCACACTTGGTTCTCTCAAAGGCAATCTCTTTAGCAACTCCCCACTTAACTAGCAGCTACTAAATAACCAAAATATTATTCAATACACTTAAAAGTTATCAAACCTTCCATCCGCTCAAAGACAGACTACAGGAACTAGGAAGTCATAAATATCCCCACCCCTATCTCTCTGCCTGTGTTTCTCTCACATTCTGGGCACTAATTCATTAACATATAAATCTATGCTTATCCAAAAAAACAGACACAAATCCGCATAAGATTCAGAAGTGAAAAACAAATCAAAGAACCTCGAACCAAACTCCAATAAGTTTCTAAACATATTTCAACAGGTCTAAGAAAGAAATGTTTCAGCAATTGAAGCTGAACCAAAACCTCCAGCAGCTGCATTGGAATGGTGAAGCAAACAAAGGGCACTGGCATTTAAGATGTTAAAATAAGTAGACTAGTTTGCAAAAATCAGGTCACAGATGCTTAAAATCACTTTAAGGGAAGGATATTAGAACCTGAGCACGAACAAAACCACAAAGTGCAAATGTGGAAAAGGTTCCGGTATAAACACCACTCTCATCCAAATGCCCAATATTAATCTGGACAGAGGCATGGTCTTTTGCAGTAATTAGCCTACTTGTTGCCGAACTGCAATCACATGAAAGAGTTCAGACAAAAGCAGATACCCAAAACCCAGCAAAACATTATAAAAAAAAAAAAACAAATAAATAAAGGAAAGTAAGCCGGCATTACCATTTTCTGGGGATGTAAAGGTCCACGTTTTGACCCTCTTCGTTTTGCATCTTCTTGGGCACTTTGATGTGAGAATAAAAGACCTAAATACCAAATTCAACAAGAATAAGAATCTCCTGACAATGTAGATAGAAAGCAAAGATAAAATTTAAACACGCATTCTCTCATACTGCACTATAACGCGTTTAAAAAACTTAAAAGAGCCCAAAAAAACTAGTTTTTGAGGTTCTTTAAACCAGCTGTAAGACTGTAAATATATAGCAATGCCCACTGAAAAGTGAAGAATACACTGCAGCTACGTTCTATAGCTCAGAAAACAAAGAGAAAAAAAATTTGAAACCAGCACTTTGAATGCCAGACCCTTTAACCTTACATCTCCACTGAAAAAGAAGCAATCAGCACGAAGCATAGATTTTTCTTTTCATTTATTTTTTTTTTTCAGTAACCACGAACAGACGAAAAACACTAATCATATGTCACCATCACATTAAGATCAGATCTATAAAAACTAGAACAACATAGATCCAAGCAAGTGTGTGAATAAATATATATATATATATACACGCACACGCACAGAGAGAGAGAGAGAGAGAGAGAGAGAGAGAGAGAGGAGGGATACCGGAGAAGGAGAACGAAGGAAAGGTCGCGGCGGATGAGAAGATGCAATGGAGCTTTGAGATAGAGGAGTCTGAAGTCCTTTTAAAGGGGGTTTTCAGATTCGGCAAAGCCCAAACCCTAGTTCGGGGGAGTATGATAAAGCCAGATGATCAGAGTCCGATCACCTCCTACGTTGTAGGGTCCACATAGAATCATGAAATCGACGGCTGATCTGTGCCAATGGACGTCGGAAGCCACACAGTGTCGAAATACTGGAAAATAATTCTAGCTTTCGGGTTGGGCCCAACATGTTTGTAGCCCTCTTGGGCTTGGTGTCTGGTTTTAGGTCTAGGAGCTGCAGTAGACCAATGAATAGTTACGGTTTGATTACATTTAATTTAACGGTCTTAATTTGATATGATAAATTAATTTTAAAATAAAAATAAAAATTAAATAAAATGTGATTGGAATACAATTACTAAAAAATATGAAAAGACATCTCGCATTAAAATATAATTAATCAAATTGTAGCTGTTCATTGATTCACTGCAGTTCTTGAAGTAAATTTCTCTACTGTAACCCTCGAACATGTGATTTCTCATAACCACCGTGTTTTGTTGTGGGTTTTGGTAATATTTCTTTAGTGCTGTAGGGTACAAGTACTCGACAGAAACTGGCCAATTCATCAAATCCCTTTAAGAATCAGCCATACCCAAAACTTAAGAACTTTGATTTCTTATAAGATAGGTACCAGCAGAGCTTTAGAAGTATTATTCGTTGAGAAAACAAGTTGTGCTAAAACAAAAATAAAGTGGTGAAGTGAAGGTAACTATCTCGAGTTGCGTATAGCAATGCTCGACAACCCGAGGACGTGGACAACACACAATACCAAAACACTTGTACTTTTTATCTCTCTCTCTCTTCTTTTTTTTTTTTTTTTTTTTAAGGAGCAGTGCTTAACTAGGAGTAGGGATTAACAAATTCTATTTGATCAATTTCAATTTGTGATTGATCACAATTATTGAAGATTAATAAATTTTATTTATTCCACTCCCTTGAAAATTAGTAAATTTGTCAATTTCTACTTTGGCTAGTATTTGATTTTGTTCTACTAATTAAAGAATAATAAATCTAATTCTACTCTTGAGTTAGTATATTTTGAAACCTCAGTTCAACGAACCCCATTTTTAAGCTTTATTTTGTACATAAAAGTACTAATATAATGTTAACCCAACCCAAACTGATCAAAATGGGGTTCAGTTCTACAGCATGATCGGTTTGATTTACCAATGCATACCCCCTACGAGAAACCTGCATTTGTATGCTATACACAGAGAGGAAACAGTACGATTGCTGCTATGATACTGCGATAATCAATAGTATCGACCTAGATGTCGAGTAACAAAGGAAACAAATGATTCCCAGATAAAAAAAAATGAAAAAATTAATCAAACGATTTCCTGACCATACACGCAAGTTAAGCTCCTCATAGAGTTACTACATAATATTTCACAGTTACAACAAAGATTTAATATTAGAAATTAGAAGGAAAGATCAACAGTGAATGCTTCTGTCATAAATTGTTTGAGAGAGGAAGCCACAGGGATCACTTCAGCTACCCATAAAAAAGACATCTATATAATCTTGAAATAAAACGTGAGACCCAAGTTCGATGAATAAATCTCAAACCTCTCAAACTTTGCAAGTCGCAAATCTATTCACAAATGACAATGAACAACTGAGATATTTAATCTGGCCCAATCAAAAGCCATCGAAGCACGTGAATTTTGAAGAAACTGAGAAGGCAAACCAAATGTTTCAGGCATGATTAGTCGGGAGTTGGCCCCAGAATATGCTATAAGAGTTACAGACCTCAACAACACTCATGATCTCAGTGTGATATTGGTTCATTTTCCAACGTAAATATCTAAATCAAATAAAATTGGCAAGACAAACCTATGGCCACATAAAGACAAACACAGCACGCAGAGACAAATCTTATGCGGAGTGATCATCAGCTGACTTGAGCTCTGACTTGGGCTCTTCTTTGGGCTTCAGAGCAGCTGAAGGAGAAGGAGAACCATCTTGCCCCATCTCAGCCCTCAGATCATTGATGCTCTGCTCCAACTCATCTATCCTGTTGCCCATCTCATCGAGTGCTTCATGGTTAAAGAATCAAATAACTTTATGCATATCAGTATTCAGTACCATGTAAGAGGCAAATACATGATTTGACATGGAAAGTTTCACGTGTGTGAGAGAGAGAAATTTTTTTTTTTTTTGGGGGCCCAGGTGGGGGGGTGAGTGGGTGTTGAAATGAAATATTGCACTAGTTTTTTTTATCTTTATAGCATTACTAATAATGTGCCCACGCCTACAAAGCCATTGACTCATTGTAATTGAAAAGAATAAAGTCATTAGAAGAAAAGTAGTCCTCCATTTGTCATAGGAAAATGTAAAGTGATGTCAGATGAAACCATCAGCATTCCAGGGGCAGGTATATCATGGGCAATTCTTATAGAACTTCAAAAGAAATTCAATCATGATGCCGTAAAGCAAAAATTACCAATATGAAACTGTAACAAACTAATGGGAATATTTTTTTTTTTCTCAGTGAACTAATTGGATATAATTTAGTTCCTTGAGACATCCAATACAGTGTGATAGTGAAGGATTAGGGGATAGAGTTCTTTTTGCATCCATTTTCTTGATGCTTTTAATAAAACTTTCTTTATTCATTAAAAAAAAATACAGAGGATGCTGGTATAATGCAATTAACATGGAAAAAATAGAAAGGATATTCTTTGTAACAATGGAGTCAGACATTGTCTGGAACCGAGATTGCTGCAAATTTCAAGAGCATCGACAAAGAAATTAATTTCTCTACCAGAGCTGTGATATCTCCAAATAGAAAACCTAAAAATTTGAGACTCACCATTTGCTGAAGAAGATTTTGCACCTGAAAAAGAAATACAAAAACTTCATCAAATGTTGTAGAGAACAATTTTCAATGGAGGTCAAATACAAAATCAAAAATTATTATAAAACATAGTAAGAAAATGTGGTTGTTTTTTTCTTTCTTCCCTAATATACATAGATCAAAAAATATGATCAATCTCAGTTCATTTATGCAGTAGCTGGTCTTAAGCAAGTCTCTGGCTGGCTTGATCGCTAAGTAGACTAATTCCTCTAAGGCCCATAACAACTACCATAAGAGATCCTTCGATTCTTAACCTAACAAGGGGTCTATGCATTCACTACACATTTTTATAACAAGGTATCTCCGATAAAAAAAATTGTCAAAAAATTAACTAAATAAGAAATGCATTTTATTAGGGTTACTCACAAATACTGTCATATCAGCAGTGCTCTGTTTTGAATCATCAGTATCCTGCCCATCCTACAAACATCATGTTGAATTAGTCTTTAGTAAACTGCTAAAAAGATTACCAACATGCATCATTGTTAGCAAAGAATGTGCAGCCGCCACTCATACAGTATGGATACAAGACCTCAGATCAGCAATACAATTTGAACTAGATCAGATTGAGGAAGAAATATTATTTCTGACTTGTTACACCCACCCAATATTTAGCAATTCGAAAGAAAGATGCTGTTTACACAAAACTAGAGCAACAAATTCAGTTTTTTGAAATAAACTAGCAGAATTCCAGAGGGAAGCTCTTCTGGTCAGCATAATGACAGGAATGGAATCCTAGTCCCCCGTGATCACATGAATATTTCTGTCTTTTGCTATATACTATTTCCATTGAGTGATGATCATGCCAATAACTGAAATGAAGATGCCAGAAATTTGAGAGGAAAAGAAAGAGGAGAATTTCATTATGTAATGCCATCTACTCATCCCCGCACTTAACTACAACCCTCTCTATTTGTGTAAATAAATAAAAAGCACGACAGTTAACAAAATGGTACAATATATACTTAAGTTTGACATGCAAACCCAAATAAGTGAATCCCATACAAATATAATTTTATGCTAGCAGTAAGAAACCCTGGGCTTCTTAGTTTTGCAGGAAAATAAGTAAATCGAAAGCAGTTTCTGCAACTTTCAGACTCCCAAACATATAGGGAATTATTATCCCTTGTACCTGCCTTACCAAATCCTTTCAGTACAACCACAAGTGACAAAATTATCCAATAAGCAAAACATTAAGAGCCTTGTCATAAGAACTCAAGGAAATAAGCTATAGAAATTTCGATGTGCCATACACCCAATCAGAATCGATAGATGCTAATGTAACAAGCTCAATTCTTGATTGACATGATATCCAACCTCCCACACCTCACTTTCTATCCAAAATTCCAAATCCCCCCTCCCCTAAAGTTTCCTTCTCTTTATATCGACGGCCCAACTACCAAGCATTTCTCCAACACATCAAGCACCCTTTCCAAGTAACCTTGGTCTGAAACTTAATAAATTCTGTACCCTCCATGGACATCCATTTCAGAACATATCCATAGCCAAGGCTTGCAATTGTTTTTCTTTCTAAAATTTTAGTTTTGAAAAAATAAAAGAAGTACAAAGACCTGCATTATTTAACACCAAAAATTATTTTTGCTGTAAAAAGAAAAACTAGTTTTTCGTTTGTCACGTATTCAAGTTCACAACAACAAAACAAAAACATTAGATAATTTAAAAAAAAAAAAAAAAAAACAAGATATTAATTTCCATTATCTTACTCCTCCCTGCATTTTCTTGACACCCAAACAGAAGCTAAGAAAAAATGAGAATCAATACTAAACCTAATGTGCTACTGAAACCCAGATCAGATGAATATACGAGTGCAGATGTTGAAAATTTCACATCAGTTCAAAGTCAAGTTACTAAAACCCTAAAGAAATGCCAACAGAGCAGGAACAAAAATCGCAGGTAATCGAGATTAATCGTACAGGTTGGAGCATGGAGGGGGGGGAAGGGTGAGAGAGAGAGAGAGAGGAATACCATATTCGAATTTGCTGCAGGATGTGGCTGGATGACTCACTGCGTGGCTCAAAGAGATGCTACAATGAGCTCGACACACCCAGCCGGGTGAGTGAAGTAGGGAAGCAGCTGGATGTGGATACGGTTTTCGAACCGTTTACAATTTACCCGATTATTATCGGATCTAATTACCCAACCGGTTAAAACCGACCCGATTATTGTTGGACGCCGTCCACTTAAAAAAAAAGGGGAAAGATTGACAGCACTATTGTCACCTTTGTAACATCAAAATTTTGAACCATTACACTTATAAGGGCTATTGAATTTTAATTTCATAATTCAAAAAGGTAATGTTTTGAATTTTTGATTAATTTTTTAATTTTTTTAATTCTTTTTTAGATATGAGATAGAGTGGAGCAAATTTATGCATTTATTACTGTTATTTTCATGATTTAGAGTTAATTTATGACATAATTCTTAAATTATCGTAAATATGTAATATATATGTATAAGTATATATGCATATATATTTTTGGTATATATATGTTTGATCTTGATAATTTGTGAGTTTTATTGAATGATTTGAATATATGTTAGTCTTTTACTGATTTCTAAGTTTAATTCTTAACTAAATGTATTTGGATTTAGCTAAAGAAAGAGAAATTGAACTATTTTCATCTAGCAATTCAAATGTTGCATGTATCAAACTTCCATTTGTCAAAAACTAATCACTATCTTTATAAAATAATCAAGCATTGAAAGTAATCCAAATATATATTAGTAAACATTAAAAATAACATAAGAGTAATTAATAATCCTAAGTTCAATTCAAGGACAAATGACATGGCTAACGATATTAATTAAAATTTAATTTTAAATCAAAGTAGAATGAAATAGGATGAGTAAATAAGTTCAATATCCTGGTCCAACTAATTTAATATAAATAAAATAGAATATTAGAGTATCGAGATACATCATTTCCATACAAGAAAGTGCATAGTATAATAATAGATAAAAACACAAAATCATTATCTATATTAAGTATGATAATAAGTTATTAGCATTTTTTGAAATAATAATAATAAGTTAACTTATATTGTCTGCAAGTGTTTTTTTATTTTAAACTTTTTTTTTTTAAATTAAGAGTAAGATGCCAAAAATTATCAAACAAATAAAATAATTAATTTTTGATAAAAAAAAAAAAAACCTTATATATGACAAAGAAATTATATGAACGGGAGCAACTTATTTGAAATAAGTTAAGAATACCAAACATAGTATAATATATATATATAGATATTTTTTTCTTGGTAGGTAAAAGTCATTCAATACTATTCAGCACATCATCGAAGGAGAAACTTTCTTAGATTGAGTCTGAATAAAAAATTTGTTAAAGGAAAAGGAAAATGACAGTGATTTAAGTAGGAGTATGTAATTAAAACTTTAAATTCTTTCTTTTCTTCCTAACTTTTTCTTTCTTTTCTCTTTAAAATTTTCTTTTATTTTTTCTTCTATTCTTGGTTATTTTTTTCCCCACTAAATCCTCACCCTAAACAAAACTTTACAAAATGGTCTGTAAAAGAAGGTGAGAAATGGATGGAAGATTAAATTTTGGAATGATATTGATTAAGTGTTTTTACGTAGTGATTCTATTCCAGTTGCAAAAATGAAGGCCCTTGTTTATGATGATCGAATCCCAAACAATGGGTGGAACAAGTCTTATCCGAGCAACACATCCAATATGTTGGCACTATTACAAATCGCAGAGTATATATTATTATTATTATTCATCACGGGGACAGGATCAGAAACTTTAGATTTGAGATAAAATGCTTAAACTTACTAACAGTACAATAATTTTGACAATCGCGATAAAAATAACTTGTCAATAAGCACTACAAATTTTTTGAAGCACTGAACCACCAGAAACTTTTGACATAGAGCAGCGCTCTTTAACAGTCTTTTACTTTCATATGCACTGAATGCATATGAGAAGTTCTCGACTCTACAACAAAACCTGATATTTCTAGACTTTGCCTCTAAGACTTAGCAGAAAATAGAGGAAACCCACAAGAAGGTTGACCAAATCCTTCTTTGTACATTCATTCCACAAGGACTCCAATTTGTTCGGAAGAAGGGTGGGTTACGATCTAGTGCTTGCTCCCACCATTGTCCTTGTTGCTCATCTGCGGAGTGTACTGGCTGGTCGAAGATGGTGAATATCCGGGTGCACTCGGGGAGTACCCAGCACTCGGACTGTGGCAATCATTCATAAGAAGAATAAGGGTAAGAAGAAATAATAATAATAATAAATTCCAATTGAGAAGGTTGACCTACCTGTACTGTGGTGAACTTGGACTATAATCCGGACTAACACCAGAATTGTAAGGGCTGCAAAATTGGGACATGTCAAAAAAATGCATTCAAGGACAAGTGGGAAAAAAAAAATGACACAAAAATAGGCTATAGCCACCACAAGATACTTTGGATTAATCACCGAAAACAAGTTATGCTTATATGACCATGCCATATGAATTCATGTAACCAAGGCCCCCTATACAAGCCAAATGTTTTCCTGTGCCACTAAATTTTCAGTTACCATGGAACATTTGAAGACTTCATCATGGCACCGTATGCTCAAGCCAGAGAGATTTTCTTAACGTTTGACTCACACCAGAAAACTAAAAACTTCATTGTGATCATGTTGTCTTCAATGATGAAGACAATATAGCAATAGGAGTAACTGGGTGCCATTGAAATATCCATAAAATTTTTACAACATACATGCATAAAAAAATTAAAGCCACGCGAATCTTGACAGAGATTTACCTGCTGGGACTGTATGTTGGACTCGAGGGGGAGTAAGATGGAGACGTTGGTGAATATGAAGGCGATGTTGGACTGCAAGAAACAAGTCAAAGTTTAAACCAGCAAACACATGATTAAGTCAAAAGCACCTACTCCAACATCAAACTTAGGCCAACATTAAAAATTAAATAACAAATCTAAGGACACATTTCTATTTATGGATTTGAAATCAAGGAATTTGGTAATTATTCAAGAGAACTACTCAAATATATCTTTGTTGGTCTAGATATGGATTTCATCATTAATTTGAGTGGTTTCACATGATAGATTTGAGATCATTGCAAAAAGAAAGCTAATTGAAATTCTTCATAACTGTGGTTATAGCAATTATCAGAAACCTTTCATCTATTCTATAACTAAATTAGCTCTCCCCCTCTTGTTTTTTAATACAATTTAATCTAACATCCATTGATTTCAAATCCATGGTAATCCAAATGGAGCCTAAGATCAGAACCCAAGACTAAAGTACAGTAACCTAGCTCACGTGCCTGTGTTTGGTGATTGCAAGGCAGGTTTTTTTTGAACCAGCACAAAAATAAGTCAACTACCCAAGGGATAGCAAAACAAGAAATATAAATTCAGATATTTCATTTACCTGTAATTAGGTGATGTTGGGCTGTATGGACTGGATGGTGACAGTCTTGGACTGCTAGGAGAATAAGCAAGAGACGGGCTGTATTTTGCAGATGAAGGATTGTAACTTGGAGATGTGGGGCTGTAACTTGGAGAGGTTGGACTGTAGCTTGGAGATGTTGGACTGTAACCTGGAGAAGTTGGGCTATAGGCAGGGGAAGTGGGGCTATATGATGGAGAAGTAGGACTATAAGAAGGTGAGGTTGGGCTATAGGATGGTGAAGTTGGGCTATATGATGGAGAGGTCGGGCTATAAGAGGGCGAGGTCGGGCTGTAAGATGGTGAGGTCGGGCTATATGCAGGTGAAGTGGGGCTATAAGCAGGTGAAGTGGGACTGTAGGCTGGAGAAGATGGACTGTAACTGGGAGATGTGGGGCTGTAACTCGGAGATGTGGGGCTGTAGCTAGGTGAGGTAGGGCTATAACTAGGTGATGTGGGGGAGTAAGATGGACTCGTAGGAGAATACGTAGGGCTTGTTGGACTATACCCTGGGGAGCTTGGACTATATGCTGGGGAAGTGGGGCTGTAGCCAGGGGAAGTCGGGCTATATCCAGGGGAAGTCGGACTATATCCAGGGGAGGTAGGACTATATCCAGGAGACGATGGACTATAGCCTGGAGAAGAAGGGCTGTAACCTGGGGATGATGCAGGAGAGAAGCCCATCCCACCAACATATGGAGAAAATTGGGCATCGGTAATGGGTGAGAGACGAAGATTGGGGCTTAACAGGTAATTCGGTGACATCATTCCATCATGATAAGGAGTTCCTGAAATAGGTGACCGGGCAGGCGTCATGCCAAAGTCCAGGCCTTCCATGTAACTAGGTAGCTGGATATCAATAGCTTGCTGCAGCATCTGCTCATTTAGATAGAGCGCACAATCTCCTGTACCAATGGGTGCAAGCTGACCCAACATAATATTTTCAGTAACACCCCGCAGGTAATCTGTCTCGGCATACACAGCAGCATCAAGAAGAATGTCCACGGTTTCCTCAAATGAGCATCTCATCAGTGGCCCAGTGTCATTCCGATTAATACCATGGCGAGTGATGGCCATCAAGTGACCTCGGTAGGTCATTGTGTCGCACAATATAGCCAGGTGCCTGTAATTTACATATGACCCATCAAAAGATATAACAACCCGTAATTCATCCAGCAAGGACCGACGAACAGCTTCAATTCCCAGAACTTCAATTATTTCAATTAAGTGATTGCTCGTTGTCCTTCTAGCATCAACATCTTCGTGGCACATAACAGCCAAAAGATTTACTCCTTCAGTATCAAGCATCCACTCATTCTCAGGCTTGAACCCTTCATTCTCATCAAATTTATTCACTTTACCTGATTTAATGAACACCTTGTTAATATCAGGGATTCCACGAAGGGCCATTTCTGTCAGCATGTTACTTTCAATCTTTTTGAGGAAGACATCATCTTCTGCAGATTCATCCTGCAACTCCCCTTTAGGCGCCTCATCATTCATGATACGGATGCGGAGAATCAGTTTTTCAGCATTGTCATCATTAAATATGCAGGTTAAATCATCATCAAACTCAAGATTGATTTTCTCTGCAATGTCAGCCATGCTCAGCTTCTTATCGACCATCATTTCTCGATTTAACTCTATACGTAGTAACCATGGAGAAATTTTCTCTGGGGCAATTTCTTCATCTGGCATTTCATAGTAAGACTTGACAAAATCAACATCCTCTTCTATGATTGTGCTCATGGGGTCTGGATCATACCACACTTCAGTAGCCTGTGTCACACTGCGCAGGGTAGTGTATTCCAGAGCACACTGGACACTCTTGGCCCTTTCTTTGGTCTTGCTAACTTCAGGCTTCAAGTAGACAGAGAGAGAAGGGGTTTTTATTTTTTTGGCCACATTAATAATTTCCCTCAACCTAGGAACTCCAAGTGTGACATTTTTTGCACTCACACCAGCATAGTGGAAGGTGTTTAGTGTCATCTGAGTGGCAGGCTCACCAATAGACTGTGCAGCAACACATCCAATCATTTCCCCAGGCGCAACAAGTGACTGCAAGAATCGTGATTCTATCTCACCAATAACCCACTCAAATGCTTCACGCGTAAGCCTGTACTCTTTCAACACCCTCTTACTGGAAAATGTACTACGAAGAAGAATGTTAAAGAATGTTGTAGCATTTTTCTGTGCTTCCATGCTTAGTAAATCATCACCAGGGACAACCTTCAGCCTCTCCTGAAGCTTATCAACAGCTTCCACAATTTCCATTGGATGCATATCAGAAGGCCTTCTCAAGTCAACCTTAAATGTCTTCTGCGCATTCCAAATAAGCCGCTTGAGATTCACGGGCATAGGCCAAGTGTTATCCCCAGTTGTAGCAATTTCTGTTCCAAGCTGGTATCGATCTGCTTCGAGTTTCTGGACTTCAGCATCAAACACATTGCGGAACTCCCGGATGGTTTTCAGATCCTCCACATGTTCCGGCAACATGTAGCTTGGGTTCCAGTTCTCATCATCAATCTCATATCTAAAAACACTGTCAAACTCAGACTTCTTCATTTTAAGAGAATCCAGCTTTTGTGATTCAATCCAAACAGCATCCATACCATCTTCCCCGTATAGGAACTGTATAACATCTCCCAATGAGTTCCTAACTGTGCCATCATATTTGACCATAATATCTTCCATAGCTTTCACCAGACGCCTCTGGATATATCCAGTCTCAGAAGTTTTCACTGCCGTATCAATCAACCCTTCTCTACCACCCATAGCGTGAAAAAAGAACTCCTGAGGGGTCAATCCTCGTAGGTAAGAGTTCTCCACAAATCCACGACTTTCAGGTCCATAGTCATCCTTCGTGAAATGGGGAAGAGTCCGGCCTATAAAGCCATATGGGATCCGCTTACCCTCAACATTCTGCTGCCCCACACAAGCAGTCATCTGTGATATATTAATGAAACTTCCCTTTGACCCTGCCGTGACCATTGCCTTAAGATTGTTACTCTCTGCCAAACTCTTCTGTGCACTACTTCCAGCATCATCACGAGCCTTGTTGAGTACCTGAATAGGTAATCACACGTAAGAAAATCAACAAGTAGTAAGAACTTTCAGGAAACATTCATACAATCCCCTCACCTGGTTCACTCTGTTCTCAAATGATTCCATCATAGTCCGGCCAGGCTCAGCCTCCAACTGCTCTTCATGGGCAGCCCTAATAAGATCTTTCACCTCATTCTTGGCTCTAGAAATAGTTTCATTAATTTTTTCCATAGTTGCAGCATCTGCAATCGTGTCTCCAATACCAATGCTAAAACCATTCTGCAAAAGCCAGTAGTTAACCAGCCACTGGGTATGTCCCAGAAATTTGCGAGCAGCATCAGGACCAACCTCCTCCCTATACATGAAATCATAAAAGACAGCAAGGCATGCTTTACATCATGAAGAAATCAACTGGTATCAAAGGATCTATTTTCCAATTTTCAACAAATGTACCAGATGACATGGATAAGACTTCCAGTCGATGTGCCAAGGGTTCTTTTGCAGAGAGTGCCAGAAAGAACTTCCCCCTTTTCTATTCGAACTTGAGTGTCTCCAGGTGTTATAGGTCCAGATTCAGCTTCTGAGTGCCAGGCAGATGTCCTCAAGAGGTTTATCTGCTTTGGAATGATAAGATTAAACACTTGCTTTCCTGTCCAAAGAGGTCTAGGCTTCAGAATTGCTGGCGCCGGTATCTTTCCATCAAAATCTTCCCACCACATCAAGATGTTCATGAAAACGTCCTACAGAAACAAATAAATAATAGGAATTATAATTATGCAACTTGAGGAGATCCAATGAAGAAAATTAGATGCAAACATAATAAGTGAACAAGAATCACCTTCTCGATAAATGTATCTCTCTTCGTTATCTTTCGGCAGCCTAAAAGTGTGTCCTGCACAATACCCATGACTGGTCTATTTGATTGAGGTGACACAATGCACTTAGGCACCATCATCAACTCCAAAACTTCTGCTCTGGTTTCAAATGACTGAGGGACATGCATGTTCATCTCATCACCATCAAAGTCTGCATTATATGGGGAAGTAACAGATAAATTCAAGCGAAAGGTTGAGTATGGCATGATCTTGATTTTGTGCCCCATGATAGACATCTTATGCAGACTCGGTTGTCTATTGAAGAGAACAAAGTCGCCATCATTTAAGTGTCGCTCCACCTGCAACAGCGATGCAGCATATTCATGCTAAAATAAATAAGAACAACATACTAAACAACCATTCAAAACACACAGAGGATTTTTGCCTTGTATCCAAGCTCCAGATGATGATCGCTGCTTTTCTTCAGATAACGAAGATCAAGCCTCTGACCATCCTCTCTAATGATGTACTTGGCTCCGGTTTTGCCAGGTGGAGGATGAGGACCATACTCAACAAGCTCCTTCAGCCTAGCCAGACAGGTAATAAGATTCAAATTTCACTTGCAACAGAGCCAGACACATAAAGGGTAACATCGGACAAAGTTTCAAAATAATCTGAGACCTTTCAATGTTATAAGGAGTGACAGTTTCTGGATATGTTAAATTTAATGCAATGCTCCAGGGTACACCCAGCTCATCAATGTTAATGGTTGGATCTGGGGTAATGACCGTCCGTGCTGAAAAATCAACACGTTTACCCATCAAATTACCCCTAATACGACCCTCCTTAGCTTTAAGCCTGCTGCATATGGATTTGATGGGGCGTCCTGACCGCTGTGTAGCCTGAAAAGTAAGCAAACTTGATGTGAGAACCATTGTAAAAATAAATTTGTACACACAGGAGAGAGTATGAATGAATAAATACCCTTGGCTGACCCGGAAGCTCATTGTCGAAATATGTAGCTACATGGAACTGCAACAACTGTGCAAACTCAGAGATTATATGAGCAGGAGCCCCATTTCTCTCCTGTCTCCTCAAGTTTTCATTATGTCGAATGATCATAGCCAACTGATGTGTCAAATCATCCTGGAGTTGGGGATCAAGATATTGAATCACAGATTCAAATGTGTAAAACAAAAGTTTCTTACCATAACTAAGAAAAGTATTTCCATTTAAACAAGCTAAACCACTGCAAGAGTTGCAAAGCTTCTAAATTTTGAAGGGAAAAATCCTTTATAGAGAGAATGTAATGAAAGCACTAAAGACTTGCCTCACTCCGTGCCGAAGTATCCATCATCACAGAAGGTCTCACTGGAGGGGGCGGTATTGGAAGGACTTGTAGAATCATCCAATCTGGACGGGCATACTTGGGATTCAAGCCCAACAACATACAGTCTTCATCACTTATACGCTTCAGGACACTAAGAACCTGAAAAATTGTCATGTAATATTCATTTTACAAGTCTGAATAAGGTAAAATTAAGAAGACGAAAACATAAAAATGACACAGCAAGAAGCATTTCTTTATTGGAGTTACTTTTTCAGCGGAGAGCTGCTGTTTCCTTTCAACAGGTTCCGGAAGTTGTTCTGGGTCATCACTTTTCTTCTTCTGAATCTTGTATTCAGCAATCATTTTCATACCCTCAATAGTGAGCTTTGGCTGCTGAGCACCACAACCCCCTCGACTTTTCTTAACTGGTTCATCAGAATCTTGACCTTGAGTGTCAATTTCATCACCACCTTCACATTTCGTTTTGCTCTTGCAGGCATCCAAAATCTTTTTCAGTCTATTTTTTGGATTTCTTATTTTCTGAGCTTGCTTAAATTTGTGGTCCTCCTACCAATAAATAAATAAATAAATAAATAAAATAAAAAATAGGAACTTAATCAAAAATAGAAGTGGCAACAGTATAAAGAAATAAATATAATCATAAAAAAAGAAAAAGAAAACGGCCAAAGCATATCAGGAATTATATCCCAAAAGATGGTATTCATAAATTTAGTAGAAGAAGCAACGAGGCATTAACACATCTCAGCTGGATTTGATGTGGGAGTGATATCCCTAAAAATGGTCCCTGTAAATTTAGTAGAACATCCAAATTATTCAAAAGAACATTAACACATCAGCATTTTCAAGTTTTCAATTGTTATTTTTCTCTGATAAAAAAATTTACACTTTTTTTTTGTTGGGGGGGGGGGGGGGGGGGGGGCGGGGGAGGGGAGAATATCCTGACATCAAAGAGTAAAAACTTCAGTAAATCTTGTAATAATGAAGATTTTCTATAAACACAAAGTTTGGCAAACGACTGAGATGAAATTTGAAAACTTAATATCATCCTACCTCTATGCTATGTGACCACCATCATTTGGTACAGATGGCTATCTCTCTTTAGTATATAAAGGCTCCCCAAAGATGAATTGCATAATCAATTATGCATTAATGCATTCCATTGCTTTCAATAGAATATTTGAACTCAACATCAAAGATACACTATGTTTTTATTCCCTCCACCTCAGTTTCTCTCTAAATTGTACATGAAGGCTATTGGCATAGAAGAAAAAACTACTGTTATATTCAGAAACATGAAGGGACAGTCACATTTTTTTTTCCAACAACATGGATGCAATGAGCCGTTAGTCACAATTTGGACACGTGGACTTTTAAGAGAGAAGGTCCGTACAGGAAGGGAGGAAATAGTTTGGAAGGGAGATGATGTGTAAACCTACTTTCCCCAGATGACGTCCGACTTCAATAGTGTGATTAATAAAAAAATAAAATGACCAACTCGTCCAAATAAGATTAGCTTCAAAAAGTACACACGTCATTGGAGAAAATCAGAAAAGGTCATATTAGATTTGGAGTATCCGCAAAGGACAGTTATGGCTATTATTGATGGAAAAATAGACAATGATACGTAGATCTTTGTAACGAAATAAATGCACTTAGCGCATGCCTCGTTCACCTGCATGGCTTTTAACATTCTTGCAATAACCAATCATGTAGGTCACACACTTATATGATGGCATTTTGTGCCCTCTCAAAAAATAAAACATACATACATACATATATATATATAAGGTGCCCACTTAATATGATAGAAATAAAATATCAACAACTCACTTAAACAACCCACAACAACGGAAATAGTTGAGTATTTGTTTCTTCACCCTCTTAACCATGGCATCTACTACGTTTTTTTTTTTTTTTTTTTTTTTTTTGGTGACCCGGAACCCGGCCGGTTTATTACAGCCCTCAACGGGCCGTGTAGCCGACCAGTAAACCGGGGGCCGACGAACACCCCACAAGCCCGCCAAACCGCTTAAGTCACACGCTTGCACGTGTGGTGGGTGGCCCTTGGGATAACTCAACAAGACTGGATTTCACCAGCGGAGACTCGAACCCTTGCGGGTTTGTTGCCTCGGCCCTCCACAATCAGAGGGTCACCCGCTGAGCTAGGCCCGAGGGTTCATCTACTACGTTAATTAGAACTTAACAGCAATTCTATGTATGCAAAACCAGCTGTCCTGAGTAAAACAACTGGAACATTATCACTCCATAAACAATCAATTCCAAGACCAATATAATCACTTGTCAGAATCAAATTAAAATTCCAACCCATAAATCACAGTTCCCATGCGATTCAGTTGTCAGTTTCAGCATACCATCTTAATTCAGAGCAGCATAAGACAGTGAGGATTTCAAAATCTGTGAACTAATTAAAGCAAAAAAGCTACCTCATCAGCAAGTATTTTGGAGCAATTGAAGCAAACGCATCGCATAATACTGAGTACAGTTTTCATGAACCCTATATGGAACATGGGTTTGGCGAGCTCAAGATGCCCAAAATGACCGGGGCACTCGGCCATACTGGCCATGCAGGTCTCGCACTTCATCTTTCGGTCAATTGTGCCCAAACGAGGGTCACTAAGGCCACCGGGCTTCGGCTTCCCTCGCTCCATCGTCTCGCTGTGCTCTATCTGCACCACTGACATTTGCCTCTGCCAGAAATACAAAGCATAACCAAAACATCAAAAAACGAAAGCCAATTGCAACCCTAACATAAACCCTAATAGACTGTTCGTTTTCCGATTGAGAAAGATGGGCTATTCGTTGACAATTCGAAGTTTTTCTTTTCTTTTCTTTTTTTTTTTTTTTTTTGGGCAATTTCTTACCAACTAAACATGTAAAATGTAAATCAATGGAAGTTGGGAGGGGAGAAAATTTACGATTTCATCGGGGCTGATGATGCCGAACTGAACCACCCGGACTTTGGCGACCTCCGCCGGAGAAAATGGAAATCGCGTATCCATAGCTGCAACAGACGGCTGAAAGCTTTCAATCAAACAAAAAGAAGTACATGAAATTTCTGAAGCTAATCGATCGAGCTTCGAATGTAACTGGAAATCAGCACTCGCTACTACTCACAAAATTAAGTATTTCTATTTCTTCTGCTTTTTAGTTGATGTTAAGATTACTCAATTTTTAAAGGTTAGTTTTGATACTTCAGCAGAATTGAGCTCCCAAAGAGAACTCGATCACTCGTTTGGGAGATATGAAGCAAGAACGAAAGACGAAAACCAACGTGTGAGGGCAATTTATAGAGGGGGCGGGCCGTGAGGCGGAAGAAAATTGTTAAATACCGAAAACGCCCCTTGCTAAGGGTTGGCTTGGCGGTGCTCCCACGCTGCGTGATCCAACCCAAATCGGTTGCCCTAAAGCTCCCCGCCCCCCCCGGGGCCTTTTAAATGAAAAAAAAAGTTTTATATTATCTTCATTAATCACTTTTAATTTTAAAGAATATGACTGTTCAAATTTATATACCGTCATATAGAATTATAATTGTTTGTTACCGGAGAAATTGATATAAATACTTTTAAATAGAGGATTTTTAAAATTATTTTTATTTTATTATAAATGATATTTTTAGAAAAATGATATTAATACTTAAAATTAATATTAATTTCTCATAATTAAAAACACCCGTCGAATCTAACACTTAGATTGCGTTTGACAGTCGCTAGCTACTAGTTAATTTTTATCTACTCCGTTTTTTTATTTTTTCTAAAATTACTAAATTTACTCTCTTATACTCCAAATTTTTTTAAATCGTAAAAAGTAAAAATGTCAAATTATTAATAAAGAATAAAAAGTCAATAACTTTTTTTCCTTCCAAAAAAAAAGAAAAACTAATTTTTTTATTTCCAAAACTCTATCTTAATTAATAACTTGATATATGAGTTTTTACGATTTATCTTGCAAACCAATTATGGGACTAGAAAAAAAAAATTTATTTAAATATACATATTTTAGCCCATTATTTTAGAATAATAAATTTATGTACATAGTTTCTAACTACGACGTTGTAATTGCTATATCATTTTAATAACATTTTCTAGATAAAATCTTTTTTTAACGTAATATCATTTACCATTATACAAATTTAATAATTTGTATAACACTAATTTAATAATAAAAATTCTAATTTAACACTATTATATCTTGTATCAAGCGAGATTATTATACAATAGAAGTGTTAACAATAAAAGTTGACATGATTAATGAATTAATTAGATTATGAATTACAAGAAAGAGGAAAAATTTTAGCTAATAATCAAATCGATGAGCTTGTTTGATTAGTTTTAATGTATCTTCCATATTTATTTACTTATTTATTTTGAATTGTTCTATTAAGTGATGATTAATTTAGATAATTATTTGTAAATATGAAATTTTTTTTGTTTCATTTGTTTGGTCACTGAGCAAACATGTGTTGATTGGTGGGAGGAATATTTTTTTCACAACTCCACTTTTTTTTTTAAAATAAAAATAAAAATACATCCACAAAACTGGCGACCGCAGTTTTACAACTCGCCAAAAACAAAAATGGGAAAAAAGTTCAATAGTCAATAGTGAATGCTTCGGCTACAAGTTGCACGAAAATAGGCACCCAGGGATCACTTCATCAACCCACCAGAAAGATACAAGCTTGAAATAAATCATCAAACCCAAATTAGATGTTAATCTCAAAAGCTTGCTTGCTTCAAATCTCTATCCACACTGAATATCAAACTGAAATCAAAATCTCAACAACTGGCATGGTTAAATTGGCCAATCAAACCCCATTAAAAGGCTAAAAAAAAAAATCCACTGAACCACTTGAATTTTGAAGAACCGAGAATATCATATCCTAGGAAATAGGAATGGCAAACAAATGTTTCAGCCATTTGATTCATCAGGAGTTGGGCACCAAAAAGGTACCATTAAAGTGACAAACCTCAACAACATTCACACGATCTCATCAACAATCATAGGATATTGGTTCATTTTTCCAGTGTGAAAAGCACAATCAAATAAATCCGGTAAGACAAACGGACACATTAAGACAAACACAGTACGCAGAGACAATCCACAGTCATCGGCTGACTTATGCGGTGTCATCAGCTGACTTGGGCTCTTCTTTTGTCTTCAGAGTAGCTGAAGGAGAAGGAGAACCCTCTTGTCCCATCTCTGCCCTCAGATCATTGATGCTATGCTCCAACTCATCTATCCTGCTGCCCATCTCATCGAGTGCATCATCGTCAAAGAATCAAAGAACTTTATTTATATCGGTACTCAGTACCATGTGAGAGGCCAATATATATATTCGACACCAAAAGTTTGACATCACAAGAAAAGGGGCTTTCCAATGCATTTGACAGAATAAATCCAATGTTCATAAATGTAATTAAAAAAAAAAAAAAAACACCCCCCTAGAGAGAGAGATAGAGAGAGAGAGAGAGAGAGAGAGAGAGAGAGGGATAGAGAGAAGGGGGTGCTGAAGACAAGATTCATTAATGAAATGAAATTGCACTTGATTATTTTCTTTTCTTTTTTCTTTTTTTTTTTTTTATATATAGCATTAGTAATATTTTGCCCTCCCTACAGAGTCATTTTAATATAAAAGAATGAAATCCTTGGAGGAAAAGTAATAACTAAAGAAATGTAAACCGGTGTCTACTGATACTTACGTAACCCAGAAGCATGTATATACCATGGGCAATTCTTAAAAAGCATCAAAAGCAATTCAATAGAAACAGCATGAAGAAAAAATAACCAATATGAAACGGATGAAAAACCTATGGGATTATTTTAATTTGTTGAGAAATCAAGTATAGAGTTTGCTGATGAAAATGCTACTAAAATGGAAAAAATAGAAAGGATATTCTTTGTAATAATGGAGTCAGACATCGTCTGGAACCTAGATTGCTGCAAATATCAAGATTATCAACAAATAAATTAAATTCACTGACGTAGCTGTGATATTTCCAAATGGAAGTCCTAAAAATTTGAGAAGAAATAGACTCACCATTTGCTGCAGAAGATTTTGTACCTGAAAAACAATACAAAAACTTCATCAAATGTTGTAGAGAACAATTTTCAAGGGAGGTCGAATACAAAATCCATGATTATTATAAAAAAGAAACAAAAATAGAAAGGAAGTGTGATTTTCCTTTCTTTCTTCCCCATATATATGGATCCAAAAAATATGAATAATCTCAGGTCATTTATGCACTAGCTGGAATTGAGCAAGTCTCTAGCCTGACTCGATCATTAAGTAGATCCATTCCTCCATATGCCCCAAACAACTTCCACAAGAGACTTTGGACTCTTATCCTAGAAGGGGAGCATGCATTCACTAAACATTTTTTAGCCATGGAGAAGTATCTCCAGAACTCGTCACTCATTAGTTAATTCTGAGCCAAAAAAAAAATGTTAAAAAAGAAAAGAAGTAATGCATTGTATTATCGTTATGGTACTCACAAATACTGTCATATCAGCAGTGCTCTGTTTAGGATCATCGGTATCTTGCCCATCCTGCCAACATTATAGCAAATTAGTATCGAGCAACTTGCCAAAAAGACTACCATGCACATCATTGTAAGCAAGGAAATGTGCAGCCACTAGTGAAAAAGATATGCCATACAGAGAGTTAATTTTCACTCAGTAGAAAAACTCAGTTTAGCGATACAAGTTCAACTAAATCAGATCAAGGAATACGGACTATTTGTGAGTTGTTACACCTGCCCAATATTCAGCAGTTAAAAATAGAGACACCTTTTACAAAAAACTAGAGCAACAAATAGAGAGTTTGGAATCAACTAGCAGAGTTCTAGAGGAAAGTCATTCTGCTACGTATAATGACAGGAATGTGATGCCTAGCATCTTTGATTGCATGAATATTTCTCAGTCTCTTGCTAAATACTATTCCACTTGGATAACCATACCAACAATTGAAATACAGATTTCAGAAATTAAGGACAAGACGGGAAAGGAAGGGGATGATTTCATTATTTAATCTTTCTACTCATCCCAACCATCTCATTTCGTGTAAATAAATAAAAGGCCTTATTAGACATGATACTATGACAGTTTCCAAAGTTAACATTAACTATAAAGGAGGTTTTGCAACTTCACAGACTCTCAAACAGATAGGAAACTATCTCTTGCACCAATGTTACGGTCTCACAAATCCCTTTCGGTAGGACTACAAGCAACAACAATAGCCAAGGAACAAAACATTATCAGCCTTAACAAAAATTTGATATCCCAATCAGCATTGCTAAATGCGTTCTCAATTGACATGATATCCAACCTCACACCTATATACATATATATAATATATCCAAGCTTACATCTATTATCCCTCCACAAATCAAGCCCCACCCCCCCCCCCACCCCAGGAAAAAAAAAAACAAAAAACAAAACAAAACAAAACAAAGCAAAACAAAAACAAAAAGGCATTTGCTCAACAAAATTAAGCACCCATTTCAAATATAATTGGTTTGAAACTGCATAAATATTGTACCCTCCACAGATATCTGATTCAGAATACATCCATGACCAGCAAGAAGACTTGCAATTATTTCCCTTTTAAAAAAAAAAAGAAAAAGAAAAAAATTCGAAAAAATGTATAAGGAGCGGTATTAGTTTATACGAAAGATATTTTTGAATGTAAAACATTTCGGCTCCGTTGTTTGAACGTAAAATGTTAGCCTTTATCTTAAAACAACGTAATAGCCACAACTGAACATTCAAATTCACCGCGACAAAGTCTAAACATTAGGTGATGAAAAAAACTACGACCTTTAAGTGCTAATGTCTTGCTTTTCGCTGCATTTTCTAGGCACCCAAACAAAAGCGTAAAAATGATGAGAATCAACCCTAACGCGCTAATGAAACTCAGATCAGATGAATCGACGAGTGCAGATGTCGAGAAATTCAGATCAGTGCAAGTGAGATTACGCAAACCCTAGCGAAATACAAAACCCTCAGCCTCTCAGGTAATCGAGATTGATCAAACGGCTAATGCATATTTAGAATTCTGTATTCAAAATGTTTAGAGAGAGAGAGAGAGAGAGAGATTACCATGTTTGAATTTTTCGGCTGGAACTGGCTCGGTGACTCGCTTCCAGGCTCAAACAAGGTGATGCGACAAATGAGTTTGACACACAGCGTCGGGTGAGTAAAGTTGTGGCTGATGATACACAATTACGAATTTATCCCTTTTGGAGTTTGGTCCGGTCATTTTTTTCAAAAAATTTTTGTAATTTTTAAATAATTATTAAAATTTGATAAAAAAATACTAAAATTGCTTAAAATTTTGTTAAAATTATTAAAAATTACTAAAAATTGTTAAAAGTTATTATTTTCCAAACTGACATAAGGTATGTTTGGTGTACTAAAAAATTTTAAAAAACATTGAAAACCTCTGAAATCTCTAAAATTCTCTAACACATTTTGCACTCCTCATATTTCATAAAATTTATGTAAATTTATATATATCTACATATCTCAACAAATTTTTATAAATCTTAATAAATTTTTTATAAATCTCAATAACATTTTACAAATCTCAATAACTTTTTTACAAATCTCAAAAACTTTTCAATAAATTCTGACATAAAACTGTTTTGATTTGATGAATCAAAAAAAAAGATTGAGGTAGCCTGAAGTTGCTTTTAAACTTTAAGGACCTAAAATTAAATCTCAACCGCTCAATTAATATGAGATTGATCTGACCATTCGATTTCAAAATTCACTTTTCACATTTAAAATAGGGTAAAACTGTTAATTGAGAAAACATTAAATAATGAATTTAATAGATGAAAGAGAAAATTTTAAATGATGAAAAAGAAAAGAAAAAAAAAAGAAAAACTAAACATAAATAAAGATAATAATTAAATATAAATAAAGATATAGTAAAATTTTAATTATTTTTATTTTTTAAAATAATTAATTTTATATTAAAGATAAATAAAAATATAGTAATTTTTTAATTATTTTATTTTTAAAGGTATATTGAAATTTATGTATATTAATTTATGTATATTAATTTAAAATTATAATTATTTATTTATCTTTAGCTGTTATCTTATTTAGTTGTTCAATTGTAAATCTTAGTCTGACAAAAAATTTATTATATCTTTATTTATCTTTAATATAAATTAACATATTTTTAAGAAGTAAAATAATTAAAATTTATTATTTTTATTTATTTTTAGTTGTTATCTTTAGTTGCTATATCCTTATTTATTATTTATTTTGAATTTGTAACAGTAAAAATATGATAAGAAAAAATAAATAAATATAACAATAAAAGATAAATAAAAATAATAAATTTTAATTATTTTTACTTTTTACAAATATGTAAATTTATATTAAAGATAAAAAAATTATAATAAATTTTTTATTAGACTAAGATTTACAACTTAATTATGTCATTATTTACTTTAGATTTGTAATAATAAGAATATGGCAAATAAAGACAAATAAAGATAACAACTAAAAATAAATAATAAATTTTAATTATTTTTACATATTAAAAATATGTAAATTTATATTAAAGATAAATAGAGATATAATAAATTTTTTGTCAAACTAAGATTTACAACTGAACAACTAAATAAAGATAACAGCTAAAGATAAATAAATAATTAAAATTTTAAATTAATATACATAAATTTCAATATACCTTTAAAAATAAAATAATTAAAAATTTACTACATTGTTATTTATCTTTAATAAAATTTTAATTATTTTTAAAAAAAATAAAATTTTACTATATCTTTATTTATATTTAATTATTTTTTTTATTTATGTTTAGTTTTTCTTTTTTTTTCTCTTTTATCATTGAAATTTTTCTCTTTCTTCCATTTAATTCATCATTTAATGTTTTCTCAATTGATTATTTTACCCCACTTTAAATGTGTAAAATGAATTTTGAAATTGAAGAGTCAGAACAAGCTCATATTAATTGAGCGGCTGAGATTTAACTTTAGGTCCCTGAAGTTTAAAAGCAACTTCAGGCCCCCTAGACCCCGCAGTCTAGCCTAGTGGTCAAGAAGGGCTCCTTTCGAACTGTAAACGTGGCAACGGGAGTTTGAATCGCGCTGGGTGCACTACTGCGACTGAACTGGGAGATGCCTTGGGTCGACTGAACTGGGAGATGCCTTGGGTCGGACTGCTCTCCCCCTGATTTGGCAAGTTGGGATGGGTCGATAACGACCTTGCCCGACCCAGGTTCCAGGTCATAAAAAAAAAAAAAAAAAAAAAAAAAAACTTCAGTCCCCCTCAATCCCTCTCAATCCAAAAAAAAAAATTGTTCTGATAATTTTTATTTCTAAAAAATTGATCTAAATGTAAAAAATAAAAAAAAAAATCACTTTTCGATCTCTGAAAAATGTGATTTAATGGTTATACATCAAACGCTAAAAAATTACTTAAACTATATTTTTCATTATTTTTCGACATTCCAAACACTCAATTTGTACCTATGTACATTGAAATATCATTGTAATCGGACAAAATAAAATAAAATCCTACAAATCTCTACAAACACGAATTATGAGACAGCAAAATTTAAATTCTTCACTCATTGCACGAATTACGAGACATTTACTTTCACAATTTTATTTTATTTTATTTTATACACTTTTATACAACTCTAAACACACCCAAAAGAGTGTGCATTTATTGGCTATTTAAATGTATTTTAAAATAATAATATTATTAGAACACCTTTTTTATTATAGCACTTATCGCATCAAAATATTTGTTTACGTGCATTTGCAATTTTACATTTAATGAACGACTAGGAAGTTAGTTTGGCAATAATTTTTATCTTATAAATAATTGTATTAAATATAATTTAATATATAATTTTAAAACAATTCATAATTAGAAAAAGTAAAATATAATTTAATTAGTGAAATTTTATTCATTAATTGAGTTCCTCAAAAATATATATATATCAATTTGAGAATCGGAAGAGGTTACTATAAATTTGCTATCTTTACTAGAAATCAGTGCACATTTATGAACATGGTCAATAAACAAAAATTAAAAAATAATATAATTACATAAGATAATTATAAACTATGTTTATTCAACTTTAATTCATTTTTATTACTGAATAACCACCTAAAGAATATGGTGATTAATTAAAGTTATATTTTAATTTAAAAAAATATCTATATAATAAAACATGATATTTTTTAAAAATATTTCTCTCGTAAACTAAGATCTAATGGTTAATAATTATTTTTTCTTTCATTTAACAATTGAGATTTTTTTTTTTATATTTTTAACTTACTGCTCAATTCTTAGAATCTTATTTTAGTGGACCTCGCTACCATAATTATGATTTTCTATGAAGTTAAGGGATCATTTAGTTTGTTTTTCTATGTTTTATTTTCTGTTTTGTTTTTTATTTTTTATTTTAAGCGCATTTACCATTTTGTACTTTTGAAAATAAGAAAAACAGTTAAAACGTATTTAGTCACTTGTGTTTTCAAAATTGGTTTTAGAAAATAAAAAATATGTTTACACATAAAATAAAAAATAGCAAAAAATCGTTTTCAGCGTTCAACCCAAAATAAAGAAATTTCAAAATAAGAAAAATATAGCATTTTCTGTTTATTTGTTTTGAAATTTCTAGAACATAAAACACATAAAATAGAAAATCAAACAAAATACTACCTAAATAATTCAAATTAAAGTAGTACAATTTATATTTTTTTTTATGATACATACCAAAATTTAATTGAAGAGAGAGAAACTAAAAATACCTGTATTAACTGTTAAAATCTAAAATTTTGAAAAAAAAAATTAAAACTTATAAATTATTATAATTTTTTTGTCTAAAATTTTAACTACATAAAAAATTTAATACTAATTTTGTTCAGAATACTATAAACACGAGTTATTACTAGTATATATATAATTTTAGATCCTTCGTTGAAAAAGACGAGTTTGGAATCAATTAACTAGGCGGAGGAAATTCGAATCCTTAAACCACCTTCTTTTATCATTTAAAGAAATGTGTCTTGTAAATGGTAAATTATTCATTCCATATATCTAAATTAATTAATTTAAGAATCAAAACAAATAAATGCCTAAAATTATTTCCTAATTAGTTTCCCTTTTTTTTAATAATAAAAATCACAATTCTATACTAAAAATAATAATTATAAATTCACTTACCTAATATGGACCATATGTATAATTTTATTTTTAAAAAAATACAAAATATAAATCTTAAATTCTTATTTACCATGATAATTAGTCACCCAAAAAGGGAAACGGCTAATTCCCTACTTAAATTCATACCATCCATGCATTAAATCCATTTTCCTATATTTCCTCCCTAGCACTCCTTTGTCATTTCCTCCCTCAAATCTCTCCTCTTATATTTGTAACTCTCTCTCTCCGTCTTTTCTCCTTCTCCTTCTTGATTCAAATTTCTTCTCTCCGTTAAAACTTCAACACTGATTCAAATTTCAATCCATCATTTGATTCTACAAAAGAAAAAGGAAAAAAGAAAAAAAAAAAAAGGAAAACAGGAAAAATGGCGACAGCCAAACGCGCCCTACGGTCGCTAGCCGTAGCCGTTACGATCCCATTCCTCCTCACTCTGGCTACGGTCGTCTTATTCGGGTCGGGTCGAAGGTACGGGGCGCTACCCAAGCCGTTCTGGTTCCCGCCGCTGTGGGCGGCACACCTAGCCTCGCTGGCTTGTTCGCTCTCCATGGGCCTGTCGGCGTGGCTCGTGTGGGTCGAGGGAGGTTTTCACGGCCATTCCGAGGCGCTGCCTCTCTACGTGGCTCAGGTGTCTCTCAGCTTGGTGTGGGACCCTCTCGTGCTCAAGATCGGCGCGGCTTCTGTCGGGTTGGTCTTCTGCCTCGTCCATTTCGGAACCCTGGTAGCGTGCTACTACAAATTCCGGTCGGTCAATCCCTTCGCCGGGATTTTCGTTATGCCCTGTTTGGTTTGGGCGGCGTTCCTCACGTTTGTTAATTTCAGGCTCGTTTTCATCTGAAAGTATTAGTTCATTGCATCTGAGGAGATTAGTGCCCTCTCTCTCTCTCTCTCTCTCTCTCCCCCCTCTCTCTCTAGAAACATTTTTTTGTCTAGTAATCCTTTGTTTTATATGTTTTGGGACGCAAATTGACCATTGAAAGAAACTGCTTGAGAAGATGCTCATCAGAAGCAATTTTTCGACACTTCATCCAGAGTATTTTACCTCTCAATTCATTTGGTTTTGAGTTTGTGGTTGTGACTTGTGAATTTATCAAATGAAAAGAAAATTAAAGGCATTACAAATTACTTTTTTTTTTTAATTATGGGGGAATAAATAGTACCAAAAAAAAGAAATTTGAGAAAATAAAAAATAATAACTTATTGAAAATTGTTTGCCCTCATATTATATCTTATATGACATAGGTTTCATTTAGAGTAATAAAAATAGGAAATTGTATTTAAGTCATATTTTATAATTTTTTAATGTTATTAGTCACACAAAAAAAAGTATTACTTTTAAGTCGCATTAATGTAGAAAATTTTGTGTTAAGTTACACTTTTGAGTGGGTCCCATGACTTGGTTTTAAATATAATTTATAATATGACTTAAATGCCCTTTGTTTCTATAATTAACTGAGACAGAAGTTGCCGGAAATTGTGGTAACCGCGAATCACGTTTTTCTGTTTTTGTTTCATTCCTTAGAAATCGCGTGAAGATATATGGTATATTTTTTATTTGAACAAGCATATAATGAGATAAAAGTTGGTTAAAATGCCATAAATAGCTACGGGCAAGGATGCGAATAATAGTATATTAATGTTCATAATTTTTTTGTTGAATTTTAGCAAGAAGTATCACATATATATGGTATTGTTTTAATTCGGTACTGTTTTATTATATGGTACTGTTCTATGTGGTACTGTTTTCAGTAAGATGTATTATCGTATAAACACAGTACCAAATGTATCTAGTATTTAAAACCACCATTAAACACAAAAAGAAGTACCACATACAAAAAATTGTGTTGTTTTAATGAGGTACTGTTTTTTATGCGGTACTGTTTTATTATGTGGTACTGTTTCTAGTAAGATGTATTATCGTATAAACACAGTACTAAATGTATCTAATATTCAAGTACCATCATTAAACACAAAAAGACATACCACATACAAATAATGGTGTTGTTTTAATTAGGTACTGTTTTTTATGCGGTACTATTTTATTATGTGGTACTGTTCTATGTAGTACTGTTTATACTAAGATGTATTATCGTATAAACACGGTACCAAATGTATTTCGTATTCAAATACCACCATTAAACACAAAAAGAAGTACCACATACAAATAATAGTGCTATTTTAATTAGGTACTGTTTTTTTATGCGATACTGTTTTATTATGTGGTACTGTTTATAGTAAGATGTATTATCGTATAAACACAGTACCAAATGTATCTAGTATTCAAAGACCAACATTAAACACAAAAAAAGTACAACGTACAAATAATTGTGCTGTTTTAATGAGCTACCGTTTTTTATGCAGTACTGTTTTTATGCGGTACTGTTTTTTATGTGGTACTGTTTTATAGTAAGATGTATTATTGTATAAACACAATACGAAATGTATCTAGTATTCAAATACCACCATTAAACACAAAAAGAAGTACCACGTACAAAGAATTGTACTGTTTTAATGAGGTACTGTTTTTTATGCGGTACTGTTTTTGTGCAGTATTGTTTTATTAAGCGGTACTATTTTTAGTAAGATGTATTATCGTATAAACACAGTATCAAATGTATCTGGTATTCAAAAACCACCATTAAACACAAAAAGAAGTACCACGTACAAAGAATGGTGCTGTTTTAATGAGGTACTGTTTTTTATACGATACTGTTTTATTATGCGGTACTGTTTTATTATGTGGTACTGTTCTATATGACGATGTTGGCTCGTATGGATGGTTTATGTTATGCATCGATTGATGTTTTTTATGGTAGTACGAAAACAGTACCGGTACTCTTTTCAAAACAGCACCATGAATTATAAGCAGATAACAAGTTTTGGGTAAGAGAAATCAATGGGGTTGATTAGCATTTTGAGTTATCTTCAAAACAGTACCAGTAGTGTTTCAAAATCAGAAAAAATAAAGATACTTAGAAATGATGATCGATTTAAGTTTTTCCCAAATAGTTTTGGTTTTGTTTCAAAAAATCGATTTTGCTTGCTTTGTAAAGAAGATGGAAAGTTGTAGAATTAGATTTCTCCCAAATAGTTTTGATTTTGTTTCCAAAAATCGATTTTGCTTACTTTGTAAAGAAGACGGAAAGTCGCGGAATTAGGCTTTTCCCAAACAGTTTTGATTTTGTTTCCTAAAATCGATTTTGCTTGCTTTGTAAATAAGATGAAAAGTCGCGGAAGTTATGAGTGAAGTGTGTACTATTTTTGGATAAAACTGACAGTTTTGAAATATAGTGAAAAGCACGTGATGTCATTTTTTGTCTTTTTGTTGCAAGTGTGACTTATTCACAAATAAGTTTTTTTGGTATAACTTAAATCCTTATAAGTCTATAAATAGTGACCAGCCTCTAAAAACCCCTAATAAAAAAACTCTGAAAAACGGTTTTATCTCACTACACGAATTATGAATTACAATTTATCTCACTTAATCTCATTTTTTGTCACTCCAAATGTATATAATATAATTAAATACCGTGTATTTAATATTTCAATTTATTTTTTCTCAAAATTTTAAATTGAAAATAAATTTACTTTCTATTTATTATTTCAAAGACACTTGTTATAGCAATTAAAATACACTAAATCATTAAAATCATCTTAAATACGACCTATTAGTAAATATAATGATTATATACTAAACTATTGCATAAAATTTACCTATAGAATAAAATGTCATATTGATATTAATTCTTACTTCAATCATCTTTTTAATTTAAGTTCCTTCAGCTAAGTTTTAAAATAATGCGTTATGAACCCAAAACGGAATCGTTAGTTAATTAGAAATTTGATCATAATTATTATTAAAAATTATAAAATAGCTCCTAAAAAAACTAGAGATTATCAATGAGCATTTGGTTATTTTGAAAATTCCTTCTCAAATTTTAGGAGAAATCTCCTTTGAAGAAGATTCAATTTTTTTTTTTCTTTTCAATTTCTTGAGTTTTATTGCAACTTTTTTCTTAATTTCCTACACTCCATTTGAAGACATTTCTTTTTTAGAACTGAATTGATTTGATAAATAAAATTTAATGGTTGGAATATATGTTTAAATTTAATAATTAATTTGATTTGATTTGATAAATTAAATTTTGTATTTGAAATGTTTGTTTAAAATTTGACCATATTAATGAAAAAGAGAAAATAGGATAAATATAATATAGGATGGTAAATTTACTTACTTAAATAGTTTAAAAAAATATATTCCCTTCAAATTCTATTGTTTTGAGTTATATTCTAAATGATATAGAAAATTCAAAATTTAAGTTATGAAATAAAGTTAAATTCATCTCATAACTTATTTAATTCTAAGCATAAAAATTAGTGAAATTTTTATTAAATAAAATTAAATTTCATTAAATTTATCATAGAGAGTTAATATAAACAAATGAGAATTAGATTTGTGTCTATTGTTGTTAGAGCCATATGTAGACTTCGTTTGAAATAACAAAAAACTCTGAAAAATGATTAAAATGCAAGAAAATTCTAAAAGTTATTTATTTTACCGTGCGAATTATTAATTCACAATTTATCTTACTTTATCTCATTTTATTTCACTTTTTTTACTCTAAACATATCTTATCTTAACAGTTCAACTACTCTCACTACACAATTATCTTACACCTTTCATTGCTTATTTTCACCATTAAGTTTTAAATGGAAGATATCATTCTTACAATTTTAAATGAAATACACCGAAGATCCGTCGTCACTTAACGGTCGGGGTAAATTAAATCCTATCATGATATATGAAAGCCTCGAGATTCTGCAATGAGGATAATTCTTACGACTTCAAGGAATCAACTACTTTATGAAATATTAGCCACATGGACTGTCTACGTCAAGAACATGATTACCGGTGCCGCCCAAATGGACAACACAATTCTCGTCATCTTCGCCGCCGGTGGCCCTATGCTTCTCAGACCAAGGGAGACATCCTTCTCACCAAACAGGTCGGTGTTCCCAACATGGTTATCTTCCTCCTCGACAGAAAGGACCAAGTCGATGACGAAGAATTGCTTCAATTAGTCGAATTGGAGATTAATGAGATTCTCTCATTCTTATTAATTTTACGGTGGTGATGCGCCCATGATCTGTTCTGCACTTGTAGCTTTAGAAGCTTCGATGGAAGGAAATTCCTATTATAACTCTTACAGGCGACGTTAATGGATAGCCGCTGAAGTCTACTCCGACGGTGGTTGAGTCGAGTTCAATTGAGGGGGGCAAAACATATTGATTTTCGATTCAGGTGGTGGTGGAACATTCGTTCTTTCATTATGAAGGATTGAAGAAGAGATATTCGTAGTGAAGGTCGCCGGAGATGCGCACTTGGGCGAAACCGAAAGAAAGCATCCATTTTGTATTTTTTTTTAACACCTACTTTAGAGTTTTGCCTCCCAAGTGTTCCATGCGAGTTCAGGCTGCACATAAACTATTTGATGAAATGCGTGAGAAGAGTGTTGTGGGTTGGAATTTGATGATTTTTGGTGCTAATGATCTAAGCTCACTTGCTTCAGTCGAGAGATTTTGCTCTTACTTCTTATCTCGACCCTTGGATTACCCTTATGATATGATGTTTGGAGAAATAACCCATAGAGAAAAAAGAAAAATAAAAGAAAAAAAATTAAAATTAATAAATTATATGTTGCATCGAAATATCTTGAAACTTTTGCAAGTAAAAGAAAAAATGATAAGATATTGAGGCATTTGATTGGTCATAATTAATCAAAATTTATTAATTTTTACTGACTTTGTATACTTTCTTCTAATTAAATTTTATCACATGTCATTTTTACATTAAATTTCTGTATTTATACCTTACCTTTTTGCCAAATTTCTATCAATCAAATCAAGAAAAAACGGCTATTTGCATCTATTAAAGCATGAAATACTTATAAAAGAGAACTCTTCCTTTTTTTTTTTTAATTCTTTTTTATTTTGTGAACCGGAAGAGATTCATTTTAAAATAACAACAATTAGACATTTAATATTTTGTGATAGATACACTAAAGGTCATGAAAATCATCATTAAATTCTTGGAAGTAGGTAAGAAAAAAATAAAAAATTTTGATGAAGTATGTGACAATATTAAAGAGAAAACATGAATTAATAAAATAAAAGATTATTTGCCTCTATTAAAACTTGAAACAAGATAATTTTGTAGATAAAAATATGATATAAAAGCTATATATGAGTACGGGAGGAGAGATAATATGAATATTAGAGTTTGAATACACACAGTGACCCAAAATAATATTGGGATGATATGTATTACATAAGTAAGATTATATGTGAGGCAAAACATTATAGTAATAATATTTATGAAATTTAATTTAAAATTAAAATTAAAGGGATAAAATTGAGTGTGCGTTTGACAGTCATAACTAGTTACTTTTAAAATTATTTTAAATTATGGAGGATAAAAATATAAAATTAACAGAAAATAAAAAAATAGTTATTCAAAATTATTTTTTTATCATTTCAAATAAAAAAAAATATTTTTTTTCTCTTCCCCAAATTCAGCCCGAGTATAGTATAATGCTCGGGCTGGATGTGCGGCTTTGAGCAGCCAACAATTGTCCATATGAAGGAGAGACACATGGCATAGCGAGGCGCCGTAACATTCACTGTATCCTGTGCAGTGAGAGTTCTACATTACACCTGCAAATAAGAGAAAGAAAAATTGGTGAAATAGGGTTAAAACATCGTTATTTTTTAAATAAAATAAAAAATCAAAACGTAACCGCGATTATTATTTAATTTATTTAGGGTACGTCTGAAGTGAAAAAAAATTGAGATAAATGAGATAAATAGAGTGTTTAGTTAATCAAAATCAGTCAAAATTTACTAATTTTTTATATTTTTTTAATTAAATTTTATCACGTATCATTTTTATATTAAAGCTTTATATTTTTACTATATTTTTGGCTAAACTTTTACTAACCAAACACCTTAAAAGCGAGATAAATTATAAATTCGTAATTTGTATAATGTGATTAAAAGTAAGGTTGCGTTTGGTGCACCAAAATTTGATGAAAATCTCTAAATGCGTTTGGTGCACCAAAATTTGATGAAAATTTCTAAATGCGTTTGGTGCACCAAAGTTTGATGAAAATCTCTAAAACCTCTGAAAATCTTTATAAATTTTTACATATTTCCGCATTCTTAAAATTCAAAAAACGTTCAATATCTTTCCAAAAAAAAGTCAATAACTAGAATTCGATTAATCAAATAGTAAAAATTTTTTCGCCCTTATCACTATAGACTCCCAAGTTATCAAATGACACCTACTTTGATTATTTTTTGTGGCATTTTTAAAATCCCTTCCAACGGATTGTAGAAACCGTTCCGACGAATTGTAGAAACTGTTTCGACGGAATCGTGCGGTCAATTTTCGTTCAAACGGTTTCTACAATCTGCTTAAACAGATTGTAGTATAAAGAAGTTATGACTGTCTAAAATTTTGAATCTGTCCAAACAGAAATCTAATCCGTCGGAACAAAATTTTACTATTCATCTCAAAAAATACAGTTTGAGCGATATGGACCAAACACAAATTTTTTTTTCAAATCACATTTTATTTCATTTTTTTTCATTTGTGCGCCAAAACACTCTAAGGGTTGGTTTGGAGTAAGAAAAAATGAGATAAATTGTGATTTGGAGAGAGTTCGTAATGCGTGCAGTGAGAGGAAAAAATTGATGTGATATAAAGTTAACAGAGATTTATAAAGATTTTCAGAGATTTTCAACAAAATATTATACGCCAAACGTAGCCTAAATAAATTTTAAAATTTTTTATTATTTTTTAAAAAATTTTCGTTACCCCAAACCAAAACTCACACAAGACTAACAGCTAGCTCCAGCTGTCCCCGCTTCTCCCCCCCCCCTCTCTCTCTCTCTCTCTCTCTCTCTCTCTCTCTCTCTCGCGCGCGCGGGGGGAAGATCAGGGGAAATGACGAGACTCGTAGCCTCCTCCACCTGTCACTTTCTCTTCCCCACTCTCTCTCTAGAAGATCAGGGGAAATGGCAAGGCGTGTGGCCTCCTCCACCTGTCACTTCCCGAAGCAATCAAACTTGGAAAGGGCGGTCTGATATTGCTGTGTCCAATGTTAAATTAAAATTTAATAATTTTAACAAAGACTAAATTTTAATTTAATAGTCAACTCTACTGTAAAAAAATGCCCACCGTAGATTGTAGTTCACGCGCTCCCAAATTGTCCAAAGACAACCGAAGATGTTCAGCTACCGTCACAGCGGAAGTCAAATCTTCGGTCACAGAGACCTTGCCGTCCATGCGATCTTCATAAATGCGAACCAGCCTTCCAAGACGTGCTCCCCACTTACTCCTTCTTCCTTTTTTATTTTTTCTTTAATTATAATAATTATTTTTAATTTTTTCTTCTTACAATTAAAAATTTTAGTCGACAAAGAACCTTGCATTCAACGCAAGTAGAAAACGAATAAATAAATATTAATGATTTTTTATTATTTTATATAAATCAATTGAAAAAAGTCATCTAATATTGAAATTTTCAAGAAAAACTTGAGTGTTTCTTTTTTTTTTAAAAGAAAAAAACTCATTTATGTTTAATTGTAGTGGTGAAAATTTTCAGCATAAATTTATCAAATTTTGATATAAATCTATTAACTTTTTAGCATAAATTTATTAATTTTTGATATAAATTTATTAATTTTTGACAAAAAATATAAAATTTAACAAAAATTAAACTTCTAAACGATCCTTTATATATGAAGTTGGAAATTTGTCAATTTTAGCTTACTAACCAACTATATATATTAAGTTCAATTAATCAAATATTAAGTTTGGCTCTTATTTTGTTATTTGGAATATTTTTTTTAAAAATATATAAAAATTTATACAAGTTACCCACATTATTTATTCTCTATTTCTATATTAATATTTATACATAACTTTTGTATTATAATTTTTTTAAGCAAATATATATAAATTTTTTTAATTAAATTTTGTCACGTGTTATTTTTATAATAAATTTTATTTTTTAAACAAACTAAATATCACCTAAATTTATTTCAGTATTAATTTTGATATTTTCTCATTAATTTATTTTTCAAAATTTATTCATTTTATTTACCAATTTAACCTAATATTTGGACCCACTAGGGGTGGCTCAAGCATAAAGTAATCAAAGCCACCGCTTTAGGCCCCCAAAATTTGAGGGCCCTCAATTTTTAAAAATCTTTTATACTATAGTTAAATTTTAACATATTTTGAATATATTTTTAACATACGTTTTGTATAATAAAAGCCTAATCTGAATTAAAAAAAAAGTTTACAAGAAAAAATGTGAAAAGTTTCAAACTAAATGAAAAAAAAATGATTACAAGAAGTCCCAATATAAATAAGAAGAAAATCTCAAGAAAAAAAAGGAATACCTCAATCTAAATGAGGAAATGGCTCGTAAGAAAAAGAAAAAAAAAAAAAAAGAAAGCCTCTACATAAATGAAAAGAATAATATATTCAAAGAAGGAATATCAAAAGTCTTATAAGGAAGGAAGATCAAAAGTTTTATAGATCAAAAATTTTATAAAACCATCTCTATCGTGTAGAAATCTAACCCTAATATACTCTCTCTCCCTCTCTACCTCTCAGCCTCTCTCTCTCAATCTCTCTCAAAGTTTAAACTTTGAAGCTAAAAACTACATTGGTAAAGTTTTTAATTGCAATATCAATCAAAGGGATTTTTGAGGTAATGTTTTAAAAAAATTTATAGATTAATTTTTGTTTATTTTTTTTAACATAGAGTAGTAGTTTGATTTTTTTTTCTTTTTTGACATACGACTTTCAGATGACTTTTCATCAATCAACGAAAACTCGTCGTTAATAACAAATCATTAGTTTTGTCAAGACTCAGATTTGCTCGAGCAAGGTATAGCTCTTCTTTTCTTTTTTTTTTCTTTCTTCTTTTTTTCTTTTTTTTTTTTTTTCCTTTAAGACTTGTTTGTTTAGTTTTGTTTCTATAACTCTATTTAAGAGATATTTGACGATTAATTTTGGTGTGACTTTATTTGGTGGAAATCTAATTTGGGGAATATTGTGAAGAAAATTTTTTTTATTTCTTTATTTTTATTTCAATGTATTATTTGATAGATAACTAATTCAATTATTTTTTTATTCATATTCTAGATCATGTACTAGATAAACTTGAATATAAAGATTTAATTAATACTTTTGCATCTCAAAAAGTAAGAAAAATAAATTTTAAATAATATCTTTACCATAACTAAAAATGTAGAAAGTTACAATTTTTTTTTTAAATGTAAAGACCTTATTTGTGGTTGTCGCTTTAGGCCTCAAAGCATCATGAACCGGCCCTAAGACCCACCAATCAACCTACACCTCAGCCACATGCAAATGTTCCCCATCCCCCCCGCGATTACATGCAAATAATTAGTGGAAAAAAATTGAACAATAATACAATAATACAAAGCAGAGTCCAATGTCATGTCGGAATACAACACTTTCCTATCTGTTTCTCACTAAATCTGCCCTCCATTTCATCTCCACCGACGCTGAGAAAAAATCACGAGAGAGAGAGAGAGAGAGAGAGAGAAGGCTTCACAATTCAAAAACCCAATTGTTTTTTGTGCTTCCAAACAAGTTTTGGCAATAAAATCCCTAAGGATTTTAATTCCATCTCGTGGCGGTGGTCAATGTATTCAATATCCCACTTACCTTTTCGATTTCCACGCTGTGAAAGTCCTTGAGTTCCGGCTGTTTACAGCTTCGGAGAGTCTCTGATTCAGATTCGGGAAGCTGTGTATTCGCCGACCCAGAAAAAAAAAAAATGCTAGACCGGTGCTTCGGAGCTCGCCGGCTTTGGAAGATCAAGAGAATCCTCCGGCACGGCAAGCTCACGCTGCTCTGCCTCGTGCTGACGGTGGTCGTCATCCGCGGCAACCTCGGCGCCGGAAAGTTTGGGACCCCGCAGGAGGACTTCAAGGAGATCCGCGGTCATTTCTACACCAGCAGGCGCGCCGAGCCCCGCCGTGTCCTCGAGGAAGCAACGACAACCGCTGCCGCCGGCGAGGCCGCATCGGACAACAACTATGCCACATTCGACATCAACAAGATTTTGGTGGACGAAGGTGAGGACGAGAAACCCGATCCGAGCAAGCCGTACAGTCTGGGACCCAAGATCTCGGATTGGGACGAGCAACGAGCCGATTGGCTCAAGCGAAACCCTAATTTCCCCAATTTCCTCGGTCCCAATAAACCTAGGGTTCTTCTGGTTACCGGGTCTTCGCCGAAACCGTGTGAAAACCCGGTTGGGGATCATTACCTTTTGAAATCAATTAAGAACAAGATCGATTATTGTAGGCTCCATGGCATCGAAATCTTTTACAACATGGCTCTGCTTGATGCGGAGATGGCTGGATTTTGGGCAAAACTCCCATTGATTCGGAAGCTTTTGTTGTCTCACCCTGAAATTGAATTCCTCTGGTGGATGGATAGTGATGCTATGTTCACAGATATGGCTTTTGAAGTTCCATGGGAGAGGTATAAGGATCACAATTTTGTGATGCACGGTTGGAATGAGATGGTCTATGATCAGAAGAATTGGATTGGGCTGAACACTGGGAGTTTCTTGCTGAGGAATTGTCAGTGGTCTTTGGACATTCTTGATGCTTGGGCTCCAATGGGGCCGAAAGGGAAAGTTAGGGAAGAGGCGGGGAAGATACTCACCAGGGAGCTCAAGGACAGGCCTGTTTTCGAAGCTGATGATCAGTCAGCTATGGTTTATCTCCTGGTGACACAGAGGGATAAGTGGGCGGAGAAAGTGTATCTCGAGAGTGCTTATTATTTGCACGGTTATTGGGGGATTTTGGTGGATAGGTACGAGGAGATGATTGAGAATTACCATCCCGGTCTCGGTGATCATAGGTGGCCGCTTGTTACTCACTTTGTGGGTTGCAAGCCCTGTGGGAAATTTGGGGATTATCCGGTGGAGAGGTGCTTGAAGCAGATGGATCGAGCTTTCAACTTTGGGGACAATCAAATTCTGCAGATTTATGGGTTTACACACAAGTCACTTGCGAGTAGGAGGGTCAAGAGAACTAGAAACGAGACGAGCAATCCTCTTGAAGTTAAGGATGAGCTCGGTTTGCTTCACCCGGCATTTAAAGCTGTCAAGGTATTGTCTTCTTGAGGGTACATGGAAGTGATTACCTTGAAAATCAAGGTTGAGGTGCCCTTTCAGCCTAAGGATTCTTTTGTGCACTTTTAAAGTAATACACAGGTTGTTTTGTATTTTAGTGTTATTTCTTTTTTGTGGTAGCTCGGGTTATTGTATTAATAATTTTTCTCATTCCTTGTGTGTACTAGACTTTAAATTATATTTATTTTGAATGGAAAGCAAAGTTTAATTTGCATCATTTTCTACAATAGATCAAGTTTGTATATTGCAATGACAGAAACACATCTTGTTCATGAAAATGAATCATGCCTTTCTGGTTGATTGTTTAAGTTTGTTAATTCCTATGCTGCCTTGCTCATGACTAGAGCAAATGATGTGTTACTTGTTGCAAACAAAGCTCCTTCGTTTTTAAGTACTCTTAATTTACTGACATTTAATTTGCCATGTCATTTAATGGTGCGTTTGGAGTAATAAAAAATTAAATAAATTGAGATAAAACGTGATTTTGAGTTAATTTTGGTGCCTTTTTTGTATCTGAAAAGTAACAAACCGTGGGAACAGTCCCAGAACCATTCTCACGGATTCAAGAAATCCACACTGAATGTCCTGCATTATATACACACAGCGTCAAAATTGTGGGAGTGGTTTTCCAAATTCGTTCCCATGGATTCAAAAAAATTCAAATACAATAGCGACAATAGTATTCGTTTGAAAACTTTCGACTCAAAGAATATGATTGTCAAAAAAATTTACGCATTTGGTCTCCTTCTAGATTTTTTTTTAAGCGAAATATTGAAATTTTTTAAAATTAGTAATAGCGGGAATTTAAGTGATTTATATAGATTATTGGAGATTTATTTTATAGTGTTTGTTTGCATGCTAAACGCACATTAAATAGTATGAGTTTGGATATGATTGATGTGATAAAGATGAAAGAACTTAAAAACTAGTAAACAGAACGTTCTTGTTGAATTTGGGTAAGTATCGACCCGGGTAAAACATTAAGCATCAAATGTGCATTAAACTTGAACATAGCGATAAAGTAGGAGTATGATGTTTAGGAGTCAGCATTTATTAATATCGCTTGAATATGTTTAGCAAAGCCTGTTGAAGAAGGCTGCAAGTAGATGTTGGTTTGTTTGTGTGGGAAGTTATTGGCAGGATGAAGACTACCGGGTACCCAACATGATTGATGAAGATGACCTAGATCACTGTGGTCTGAATATCCGATATAATGGTATTTAAGGTGGACTCGACTGCTTCCATGGGATTTATCAATCCCTACCTAAGTGGAATGGTGATAGGAAGTAGAAAGGAAATGGTGAAGAATTACCCACTGAGTTTTGTTGTGTTTGAGGTATTGTTATTCTACGGCTACAAAAAGCGATAACTCTCGCCCTTAGGGCCTCCACCCCTGGTCCCAAGGGAATGGTAGATGAGATAAATCACGGTACACAGCGACCTCCTAGACAGGAGGACTGGTGCCTAGTGCCCACAAGGAGTCACCCCTACAAGGGGTGAAACTCTCACATTGCGGCTGCCAGGACTCGATCCTGCATCCACGGCTGCAATCTACTGTCCGAGTACTGACCGTGTTATGCCCACGGGGGCGAGGTATTGTTATTCTAAATATAGGGACATTGTCAACTGCATTCCGTCTTCGCATAGGCTGCATCTTTTTATTCGCAAAATTGCATGAGCCCTGTGGCTTGGAGTGATGATGAAGACACCCAATTAGCCTTTGTACTTTTTGTGAATTGAGGAATTGGTTTACCTTCGATTTCAACATCACCTTCTGTTAGGTGGAAGTGGGAGCAGAACTGTGAATAACTAAGTCAAGGGTCATCCACTCAGTCATTTTGCAGTCTAGTTAGATTACTGTTCATTTCTGTTACCTATTAAAGGTAAATAATTCACATGCCATCTGCAAGACTACAAATTTAGAAGTATTATGATATTTTCTTATCAATTATCAATGTATATGTTATGATATACCCCTCTTGGGCTGGCCTTTTTTTGCTTGTGATGTGATTATTCTAGTTGATCTAACAGATGACATGACCTTAAACAGATTTGATTGACATTGTCAAATCTATATAGCCGATTCCACCTACTGAGAAAATGCTTAGTTTGATTTGGTTTATGTGATTATTCTAGTTGAATAATAGTATGGTACAATAGCAGCATGAAGCATATGTACAATCTTGGAAGAGCTAGTTATTACTTGAGTTGTGTTCTTATTGTCATCTCACTCGAAAATTTGGAAAATGAAATGTTTGGTTGTGCAGGGGGGTGTCAATATTTGAACTGAGTTGGAACTCAGTCACAACTCTTCAAGTACAAGCTGGGTTTTTTTTGGTTGTTTGACCAATTAATTTCAATGTTTTCTTAGTTCTACATCAATTGTTATGTTCCATATATAGTGTGCCTGATGAATTATTGTTCTAATCTGTCACGGGGGATGGTTATCTATGTTTCGAGTGTGATAAATTCTTCTCTTGCCCACAAACTGTTTGATAGAATGATTGACCGAAAAGGAATCCTTGTGCTATTGTTTTGCATGTAGATTTTTGCAATAGTAGAGCTTTCAAAATCATGTTCGTTACCATACTTGTGCAAAAGTCTCCGTCTTTAAATCTCTCAAAAGTTTTTTGTATTTACCTTAATCATAAAGAGACAAGAGAGAGCGTCGAGTTGAGAGGATTGCCTCTGGCCGCCGATTTCTAAAAAGATGGCATGACGTCAAGGCTGAGAAAGGGTGATAAGCAATCTCATTTTTCTCGTGAAGAGAGATTGATGCTTAGTTTAGGAAGACCCAAAAAAAAAAAAAAAAAAAAAAAAAGTTTTCTTTTTGGTAAATGAAAAAAAAAGTTTGAAAAGTTATTTTTTTTGGGAAAGAAAAAATAAATTAATTTTTTATTTTTTTGGTAGTTTAATATTTTACCTTTTATAAGTTAAAAAAAATTTAAAATATAAAAGAATAAATTTGATCATTCAAAAAAAAAAACTCATAAACCGAGTAGCTAGCTTTCCAAATGACCCATAAGAAAAGAAATGAATGAGAATATGTATATATGTGTTTATATGAATATTACAATTAAAATTTTATGTAAAAATTATTTTAAAAATAAGTGAGATCCATATTTAAATTTTCTCTTTCATTCTCCCTCTCTCTCTTTTTCAAATCGAGAAAAAGAAAACACAAAAAAAAAAAAAAAAAAACAGGAACCCCTTTTCCAAAATCAAGAAAAAAACACAGGAACCCCACATGTTTATGTTTTTTTTTTATGTTTTTTTTCCCTGCCTCTCTTTTTTTTCTTCCTTCCATTTCCTTTCCTTTCATTTTTCCCCGTTAAATCAAACAAGAGAAAATTATTTATTTTTTACTCTATTTCTTTTCTCTTTTCTTTCCTCCAAACGCTCTTCAAACTAAAGACATTAAAATGAAAGAATTAAAAAAAAAAAAAAAAAAAAGAGATCGCATTGTAAATGAAACCGAAAAGTTACTAACGAATGTAAGAGTTTGAACATATATATAGGCAGCGTTTAAAATGACAAAAATGAGATAAAAGGAGATAATTTGAGATAATCTATGAGTTTATAATTCGTGCAGTGAGATAAAAAATAAATAACTTTTATGAACTTTTAAAAATTTTTAAAAATTTTCAACATTTTTGAGTACAAGAAACACACTCATGGTTTAAAAAATATGACTTAGAATCTTCTTTATGTGTAAAAGGTGAACGGGTTTAACAAATGTTACTATTTCGATGGCTAATTTAGTGTGCGTTTGGACTTCCAACAAATAAAATAAATCACTGTAAATCTCCAACAATCTCTATAATCACTCAAATTCTCGTTATTACTGGTTTCAAAAAATTTCAATATTTCGTTAAAAAAAAAACAAAAAATTTGGAAAGCGGTTAACCGAATGCGTAAATTTTTTTGATAATCATATTATCGGGTCGAAAGCTTTCAAACAAGTACCATTGTAGCTATTTTATATGAATTTTTTGGAATCCGTGGAAACGGATTTAGAAAATCGTTCTCCACGGTTTTGATGCTGTACATATGTAAAACAAAATATTGAGTGTGAATTTCTTGAATCTGTGAGAACGGTTTTGGGGCAACCGTTCTCACGGTTTGCTACTATTTAGATACAAAAAAGATGTCAAAATGAATCCGAAATCACATTTTATCTCAATTTATCTTTTTTTTACTATACCAAACGAAGCCTCAGTGAATATAAATAACTAAATTAATAGACATCACTATTTCGGAGGTGTTTGGTTGGAAAAAGGTTAACAAAAAAGTATAAAAAAAGTACAAAGATTTGATATAAAAGTGATATGTGGTAAAATTTAATTGGAAGAAAGTACAATTTTTTTGTAACTTTTGGTAAGTTTTAATATTTGATTAGTGGCCAAACAGCCATTCATAATCGATATTACCGTTTCACTTTTAAGCTATCATTGTTCTAATAATTACTAATTAGTTAATTAATTTAAACTAGATAAAAGTTAGAATGAATCAAAAACATTTTAGGTTAATTTTTAATTGTGTATTTTATATTTTAAGAATAAGCCTTAAAAAAAACCCTATATTTGGTGTTTGTCCCAAAAGGAAAAAAACTAATAAAAAAATAATTTTATCAGAAAAATTTATCTAATTGCCTTGAATAAAGTTTGGTAAAAATTACTTTTCATTGTCGTCATCATAGCTATCGTAATTTGCCATTCACGTGCTGTAAACATCGAATATTTGCCCTCTCGGTGGCCACGTCAACTAAATGAACGTTCGGATCTTTCCTGCTCCACGCTCAACCGATACAACGCACCAGATTGATCCTCATTTCACACTCCATCGTCGCTACTCCGCATCGGTATCTGTAACGAACGCACACGTCATCAGATGTACTCTATTCCGGTGTCAGCGACAACAACGAATCATCGGGCGAATCTTCATTCGCTTTGCCCCTATATGGTCGGAGCGCCGATGCTTTACATATAGCAAACCTATACATACACATGTCTGTATATATAGAGGAAAGCGATTGTCGCTGGCTCTTCTCTCGGCGGCTGCTAAACCCTCCATCTTCGAGCTGTTGTTCTCTACAGAAACCCTAATTTACTGTCTGTCCCTATTTATCTATCTCTCTGTCTCTGTATATATATAAAGCAATCTCAGGTTTGAGATTGGAGAAGGTAATAATGGAGGATGCAGTGGGGCAGAAGCAGAAGCAGGAGGAGTTCGCTGTAGCCTCCGTATCTGAGCTCTCTTCTTCGTCTTCTTCAACGGCTTCTTCTTCGCCGGTCTCTGCTCGTTTCAGCTCCGATTCTGGAGTCGCGGAGCTTCGATTCTACCAGGAATCTGAATCAAATGAGGCGGTTCACGTTGATCTTCGGATTGCTCAGGTTAGCATTTCTCATCGGGAAATTCGAATTGAGACGTGTTTGGTTGGTGAGAAAGGCTTGAAGGGGAAAAGTGAGCTTTTTAAGCATTGTGTTAGGCTTGTCATTTTCCATTCGCTCCTACTTGAGTAAGATAATGGAACAATTTGGAGAGATTTTTTTTTTTAACTTTATGCAGTATTAATCAGCACTTTCTAATTTAGGACTGGTTTGTTTAATCATGGTATGAATTGAAGATTTTTATAACAAGTTATAAGAATTGAAGTAATGGGGAGCAGTTTATTAATAAAGAAGTTAGTATGACTCATTTTGTGCGTTTATTTGCACTGTCTTTTCAGCTTTTTAATTTAAGCCCTCTTCTATCCGTATGCATAGCCGAAGGTTCCAAAGATGGTAAAGAGGTACGAACTTTATATATATATATATATATATTTGATAGTTGATGCATTCCTGTCTTGTTGTCAGTATGTGGTGGCATTTAGTTTTCCTTCTAATTTTCTTCTCCTGTTAACTTGATTGCGATCCCAATTCACCAGGATCCCCTGTTTGAAGGTTGTTATCCCAGTTATTACTATTGTTTCCTTTTAAAAAATTTTCTATTTGGATATAGTGAAAACATTTCAATGTCTGTATACATTTTGGTGGTTTTGTGGCAGATATGGTTTTTATACTGCTACTTGTTTGTGTTTGACTTGTTTAATTTTGCATCAGAAATCATATTCAAGGGGAATCACAATTCAATTTAGAAAGGAGGAGGAAAGTAGGGCCTTCCATTGTGCATTTGACCAATGGAAGAAGGAAGTCATTGTTCAAGGTGCTCTTTTGATATCCTTCACATTATGTAATTTGTAGTTTAGAAATTTTCGAACCCAGTCAAACTAATCTACTTATATAATTGATATATTTGTAAGAATAACATTATTATGTTCCTTACGTGTCTTTATTTTTTTGGGAATTTTCTTCTCCACCCATAGCTTGAACTATCTATCTTTGAATTTCCAAAAATGTTTAGCTTTAATTTGCCTACTTCTAAATGTTATAAATATATATAAGCCCTGTTTGGAGCCCCAAATTTTGCCCAAAAAAGTCAAAAAGTTGCCAAATTTTGGATTGTTGGGTGTTTGGCGTGTTTCTCGAAAAGTGTGAGAAAGTTGGTAAGTGTTGTAGAAAGTTTGAGATTTTTGGTGTTGAGAAAGTTGGAGAGTTTTGGAAAATTTTGGCACTTCAAACACACTCATATTTTGTAGGCTTCATTTTGTTTCTTTGTGGAAGTGCTCTTGGCTATGCTGACTTTTCAAATGTTTTGCAAGTTGTTACCCTTTGTTCTAAACACCTTTACGTTTGAAATATTTTTCAAGTTTCAGCTGAATTAAAAGCAATTGGAACTTGGCTTAGAGGAGCCTAATTGTTTCTACTTTCTCTTTCCAGGATCACGCTTACCAAATGGAATATTGTCTTCTTCTAAAAGCAAGTTTGATGAGAAGATAGAGGCATCTTCTGCCAAAATGTATTTTCACTACTATGGACAATTGCTACATCAGCAAAATATGCTACAGGATTACGTTAGAACAGGTCATATCACCGAGCTTTAATCTGTTTATGTTGTTGCGTCCTTCATATCTTGTTGTAGGTGTTTGTATTCGGTGTTTGTAATTTAAACTTCCATGTTAAAGGCATATGTGCCAATATGCTGGCAGAGTGCCTTGTATCTTTTGGCAAGGTGCATGATTGGCTGAAACAATAGCATGTTTGTTTCAGGAACCTACTATGCTGCAGTCATAGAAAACCGTGCAGATTTTACGGGTCGTGTGGTTGTGGATGTTGGTGCTGGTAGCGGTATTCTGTCGTTGTTTGCCGCTCAGGTTGCCTTGCTTTTTCTTTGTCTCATAATAGTTTTATCTTTGCTGCTGTTCCTGTGGAATAATGTTCTAACTACACTGCCCTCTTTCTTTGCATCCCGTTCCCTTATACAAGGCTGGTGCTAAACATGTCTATGCTGTGGAAGCATCCGAAATGGCAGAATATGCCCGCAAACTTATTGATGGGAACCCATTGTTGGGTCAGAGAATTACAGTGCGTTTTATTAAATTTTTGTTTGCATGCTTTTTTTTTTTGGGTTCTTTAATGAGTGCACTGTTTCTCATACTTTTCGGGACAAGTTTTTGTCTTAATTAGGTAGTCAAGGGTAAAGTTGAAGAGATTGAACTGCCTGAGAAAGCCGATATCCTGATCTCTGAGCCAATGGGTAAGTTTGTCATTTCCTATGTGCTTAGGTTGTTCTAGTTTGTTACAACATTTCCTGTTACGTTAAACATATATAGACAGGCTTGTATTTTTGGCCATTATTAAATTAGCTAGCATCCAGTGGGTTTTTGTAGATTATAAGATTAGCATGAAATTGTTATATTTTTTATTTTTATATTTTTGGTAAATAAGCTTTGCTTTGTAGTATATGCTTGGACCAAGTCAAAACAAGTGTACTTTGGAAGATATCTAAGTGCAAAATGAAGTCTGAAAACTAATGCTTTTGCTTCGAATACTAAACTGTATGGTCTTACATTTGTTTCATGGTAGCCCTTTCAAAAGGGATTTGTAATATATGCTTGGACCAACTGAAATTTGGAAGACATCTAAGTGCAAAATAAAGTCTGAAAACTATCACATTTGCTTCGAATACTAGACTGCATGATCTAACATTTGTTTCATGGTAACCTCTTCAAAAGGGATTTTGACTTCAAGGCACGTAATTTTGCTTTAGATATTGGTTGTATTTTTGTTTATTGTTTTCTTGGTTAATTAATTAACTTCAAGGAAGTGTACAATTCTTAACAGTTTGTTTCTTTTTGAATAATGAAGTACCCAGTGTTGATCTCTGTTAATTAACAGTCAAAATCTTATCAGCTTATTATTATTGACTATTTGTTGAAACTGCTCACGACTATCATTTATGACATTGTCTGACCTATAAACTTGTTGTCAATTGGATTTGCAAGATTGTACCGATGACGTCTCTCTTTGCAGTGTTTTGGGGCTCATGAATAATAAGATATTCAATTTTTGAATAAAATTTGTTTGCAGTTTTACACACATCGGCTTCACTGCTTCCATGGTGTTACATGCTGAACAACTGGTGTTGTTTTTTGTTTATTTGCCATTAAAGCCACATTTATGTGAATTTGTTCAGTGTTATTTTAGAACATTTGTTCGATTTTGTGTTACGTTTTAGCTTCTTTCTTCTTTCCTTCTTCGTGATTTGTAGTTTTTCCCTTCTTAACAGCATACGATGGAAAGAGACAATCTAAGCTTTTGCTAGTGATGGGGGGGACCATCTATTGTTTATCATGCACTGAAGTAGTCTCATTTTGAATATTTTTTCTTTTTTTAGGGACCTTGTTGGTAAATGAAAGAATGTTGGAGACCTATGTAATTGCAAGGGATCGGTTCCTTGTTCCGAATGGAAAGATGTTTCCTACGATTGGAAGGTGATTACGTGCATCTTATTTCTGTCATGTTAATTCTTGTTTGCCTACATGATACATTGAGAGAATTTTTAATTGTTCTCACCTGTCCACCAAAAAATGTTCAGTGGTTCTCACTGCCATGTTTTCCTGATTTCTCTTAGAAGCTTTTCAATCAGCAGCTTGACTTCATGTGAGCTTATGCTTGGACTCTTCTACTTACATTATGGTGCAAATATCATGCATTAATTGTATGGGAATTCTGCAAATTAAAGGTGAATTGAATTCAAAAGCAATTATTTTTATTTGGTGAGATTTAGTTTAGATCACAGTTGTCAGTTGCGAACTTGATATCAAACTGGTGAAAGTGTCAATTCACAAGTCAATCGGTTCAATTAGCATTAAAAATAATATGTAAATTGTTTATTTATATTTTTTTACCCTCATATTTAATACATGGAGAAGAATACTATGCAAGCAAGCCTTTAATTCAGTGGCTCACTTGTATTAGTTCCTTGCTTGTGGACTGAGTTTGGGAATTTGGGAGTCTTAAAATTTGGAAACTTTAACATTAAAGCAATGTTCAAAGCCAGGAAAGCTGGTTGAAGCACCTTCTACCAGGTATTTTATACAACCAATCCAAAGAATTGAAACGAATTGGCTGACCAGCTGCTTCCTGGTTGAGCTGGTTCAGCAGGCCAGACCAGTTCTTATAACGATGGTTCCAATATTGCGTAGGATATGAAGTATTTTAATTAAATATTGTTGTTTTTGTGTTTGTCTTTAATTTTAATGTGAAGAGCAGTTTTATGATTTTAAACTATGGGCTGTAAATGGGCTGTAAATGGGATTCCACGTACTTTCGTAGTGATCTTAGGTTTTTTTTGGGGTTGAATTCTTCAAGGGTTGAGTGTGCTGGGAGAATAGCCAAATCTTAGTCAAAGTGTAGCCACCGAGTATTACGCAGGTCGAAGTTTAATCTCCTTTACGTGTGTGATGCATTTAGCCACTTTGATCAATGAAGAACTATTACTGCCTCTTTTCTTGATGTGTGATGCATCACCTCTTATGTTTTATTTGCCCCTTCTCATTCTCTGCATTTAAATTTGTTTTACTAATGTGATAGTTTCTGAAAATTATGATCATTATTCCTTTTGCTTTGGTAGTAGTTTGGATTTTTTTTTCATCCCTGGAAAGTAGTTTGTAAGTTCATTTATTTATTTTTTTAAATAAAGTTACTAATGAAAATATGTTGAAAATTGTTCTATTCTCGAACTACGTCTATGTTCATTACCATATTTCATCTCTTTCAGTTGGATAGTTGCTTGTCTGTCTGGTTTGCCTTTTTTTGTTTTGGGATGTAACTTGGATATATTTGTGATTCAGTTTATATTGTAATAAAGATCCCTCTAAGTGCTTACATGTGTGTATATATATATATATATATTTCTTTCTTACTATGTTTATTGCCAGGAATATGTTCTTTGTCATTGCACTTGCCAATATAAAGGAAGAAAAATTACGTGTTGTCATTTTTGGGGTTCTGACTTTTTAAAGTTGATTGCTTCTGCAGAATACATATGGCTCCATTCAGTGATGAATATTTGTACATTGAAATTGCAAATAAGGTGTGTATGTTAATTGATTCTGTTGTAGCATTTTAGGGTTTATCATTGTCATGGCCACTGTGCTTGAATGAAGATCTGGAATGATTCAAGAACTCTGGACATTACTTTAGTGCTTAAGCAGCAAAGCAATAGGTTGTTGACTTATTTGTAGTTTTGGGTTAAGCTAGTAGCATACATGAATGAGAGTATTGTATTGTCCTTTGTTATTCCTTTGCATGGTATACTTCACTGGTAATTAGGTTGGGCTCCTGTGCTTTTCTTTAGTGAAGAGAATCTTCACCAGGGAAGATTATGTTCTGTTTTAGAATTGTTTTTGATTTGGCTGCTTAATGATTTTTTAAATGCATCAATTGGTCTAATTTATTATTTTTATCCATGCAGTCCCTCTTTTGGCAGCAACAGAATTATTATGGGGTTGATCTGACACCCTTACATGGATCTGCTTTCCAAGGGTACTTTTCTCAGGTCTGTCTGGCTTATGGTACAAATATCCTTGAAAATTTAAGATGTCATGATGATTTTCTTATTACACTTAGATTTAAATGTCTACAAATGTATTATAATGCATTGTATTTGTTAAAGCTGTTCCTGATTTTTCATGTTCAGAAATGGAACACTTTCTCATTTATATCTTAATTTTGTATTTTGATGATTTTTGTTGATGATGCATAGTATTTGCTTTATTGAAGTGAGAGTCTATACTTCCTATGCAACTCGAAATCATTATAATGGGGAGAATGGTGTCTTCATGAATAAAAGTTAACCCGGACACCCTAAATCATAAAAAAAAAAAAGGGTCATAGTTGTTCTTCGAGGCTACGTCATCTGATGAGAAAAATTTCTCAATAATACAGAATCATCATAAAAATCATCTCCATTTAAAGGCACTATAAAATATAAATAGCGATAATTTAAACTTCAATTCACATAAGATTTGGTCATTTGTGCATTGCATGGATGGACTACAAGCTTAAGTGTTTTGATTCCATTCAGAAGATTGCCTTGCCACCAATTGGTGGCTATTTTGTCCATGTATATCCAATCCATTAGATCCAAAAACTTCGATTGGAAGCAATCTTGAAAGAGTTATTAAATATCTTTCCCTTATCAACACTCAGATAACTAGCAATTAAATCTGCTGACATTAGCCATTCCCTGTTGGATTGCGCCCTCAATATCTTTGCGTTGCTATCATCATTAAGATGAAAAAAAAAATATTCAAATGACATTGTATCAGATATCAGAACTCAAGCAGATGGTGTAAGTCTTACTAGAGTTGATTTTATTCGTGGTGGTGGTTCATGAAGTGTGCCATCTTATTAGAGATTTCCATTTGTCCTCCATTAGGAATTCTCCCTCTTCTATATAATACAGTCTATGGAGAAAGAAAGAATTAGGAGAAACTTTAAAGAGATTCTAGTTGAAGCTGGAAACTGTGATCAATCAATTATATTGTTAGATTGTTGTCAAACTCTGATTATCTGATAACTCTGTTACTGTCAGTAACAAAGAGAAAAAAGGCTGCATAGCTTCCATGCTTAAATTCTAGATATGTTGAAGGGAAAACGTATTGTTGAAAGGTTCTGGAAACTTTCAATTACAATGTGCATGCATGCATACACTCCTGCTGGGCATGTTGCATTTTGTTGAACAAATGGAAGGCCTAATTATTTTGGTTTGGAGGTGGAGTTCATTTTGTAAGTGGTTGGTATCCCTTGATGTCTTTTAATAAATTTATTTATAAACAAAAAGATCTCTATTTTCTTCACAGTGGCTCTACTTAATGATCTCTTTTTTATCCCACGTGCCTAATCATCTCTTTCACTTCCTGTACAGCCTGTGGTGGATGCTTTTGATCCTAGGCTATTGGTGGCTCCTGCGATGTCTCATGTGATAAATTTTACTTCTATAAAGGTATTAGTTGGCTTCTGAATATTAATCTCTGCTTCTCAACCATTATGCTTCTTTCTCTGTTAGTTAGCATGCCAAATCTTCTATCATAGTTGGCAGGCACAAGGGCATCCACATCAGCTTTTTTAAACCTCTTCTCTGTGAATAAAGAGAGGAGTGAAAAATAGGCCTATATTAGTATATCTACGCCCTCTCTATTTTAGAGAATCTCTATAGAGTTCTCCAAATGTAGAGAGAAATGAACTCTCTATTGTAAAGAATTATTTAGAAAAGCTGTCGTTAAGTGACGTTGAATAGAGAATCTTTAAAATAAAAAAAAAACCTGTTAAGAGTTGATGCGGATGCCCTAATATCACTTCTAGATGCTTGCCGCATCATTATATGAATTTTTTGGTAGGATATATATATATATATATATATATATAAAACCGTTTTTGAAAATAAATTGTAAGTTAAAGGCTGAGGTAAAAAGGTAGGTTGCACTGGCATTCCTGGAGGAAGCAAATGGTTGGGAAAAACTAGGACACTAAAAACAGTTGAAGGATGATATTACATGCTCATTATATTGTCATTCGGCACTACAGCAGGAGGAGGTGAATTTTAAAGTACTTGGCATCATCAATGACTCCATTGATTATGATGTTAGCTACTAGAGGTTAACAGTGTCATGGTGAATTGGTAATCAGGATATGGTGACCAACCAAAGTAATCTCATTTGGTATCAGTATCATAAAGGTCTCATGAGTCATTGATGACGTTGACAGTCAAAACAAATGCCTGTTGTGTCACTCAATGGATTCGGAGAGGTCAAGTTAAAAGGTTTTATGGAATGCAATTACTATTTCTATGGCTATGGAACCACTGTTGTGGACAACAAAGGGGATTACAGGGTATCAAACTATTAGTAGGACATGATTGATGCTCGTATTATCGTCCTTTTTGTGGGGAATGTATAGCCTTTTGTTGCAGGAAACTTTTTGAGTGCAATGTGTTTGCGTGTTATGATTCCATTCGATTCGCTCTTATTTCATAACTCATCTATGTGGAATGGGATTCAAGCAGGAAATAGTCCAATGCCTTTCATACTAGTCAATTAATCTCCAAAGCTTTTTTCTACTTTCACTCTGCAGGAAGAAGAGTTATATGAAATTGACGTGCCATTCAAATTCATAACTACTGTGGGTGCTAGGGTTCATGGGTTGGCGTGCTGGTTTGATGTATTGTTTAGTGGGAGGTATTCATTTTGACTTTGATCAATGAAGTTTCATTTTTTTTTTTGGGGGGAGGGGGTTGGGGGGGCTGCTCTACCTAGCACTGCATCCTTGCATACCTTGTAGATTCCATTATATGTTTTCACCACTGCTAATTCCTCATCCCACAGCACTGTACAAAGGTGGCTGACCACAGCTCCTGGTGCGCCTACAACCCACTGGTATCAGCTGCGTTGTGTTCTCTCGCAGCCACTTTATGTCATGCCAGGACAAGAAATTACTGGCCAACTTCACATGATTGCCCACAACGCTCAGAGTTATACTATTTACTTAACAATGTCAGGTTGGTTTTCATTTTATAGTCCAATTGTATTTATTTGCTTATAGGTTTCATTGATGACGTAACAAATCATAAATTGATTTGAACAGCTAAAATGTGGGGTCCTGGTGCTGAACAAGGAGGAATACTTCAGACGTCATCTTGCAAACTGGATCTCAAAGAGCCCTATTACCGTATGTCTCAACCCCAAGCCTATTCAATGGCCCAAGACCAGTCAACTCATAATCTAATAAATACACAGGTATGGATTCCCTCCCACGACCCTTCTCCCCTTTTCTGGGAAAATATATTATAATTTATAGAGTTTTCCTTGCCATCATGTTGTGATCCTTGTCATTTCATTTAATTAAGAGTAGATGTCTGAACTCCTGTTTCTCCAAGCATGTTTGTCAATTTTTAAGATTCCTGGACTCTGGGATAATAAAGACTTGCGATTTGGTTTGTGGAACTTCAAGCACTCTTTCACACAATTACTACGAGTTAAAATGAAAATGTTGAAAAAATTTCCAGATTGTTGGATTCTGCTGCTCCATGGGATCAGAGTTTACAAAAGAAAAGGTGAAAACAAAACATTTTTGATATTTTAAAAGACAATTTTCAGAATAAAAATCAGAAATATTTCCAAGGAGACGTGTCTTTTATGGAGACAGCTCTCAGCTTTCATAGTTTTTAGAGTAATGCTACACAATTAGAATTTTATGCCAGAATGATGCAAAAAAATGACCCACTATAATGCACTTTTATTTCAATAAAATGCTACTGGCACATCTCATTCTTTTCCCAATTTTTGGAAGAATAGCTTTCTCAGTTTTAAATATGAAAAAAAAAAAATTTTGCTAAATTTTGCTCTCTCACCCATCAAATATGAATGTTTAATTGTAGCTTTTTGTATGAAAATTAATTACATGTTTGTCCATTGTAATTTTAATTTTTATTATTTTGGTTATTCAGAATCTAAGCAAGTCAGTGAAATGGTTTTAATCCTCGGCAGGATATACAAATACAATCCCAGGATGAAGGAGGACCTGACTTGATGCAGCAACCATCCCAAAAGTTGGAACGCGACCTCCATTGAACCACTGGAAAGACGACCTCCAGTATGTTGTCTTCATGGAGCTTTCGAGAGTCCCCCATATTTTCAAGCTTTTTTTTTTTTTTTTTTTTTAACTCTTAAACGAAGGGCAGGGGATTTGCTTCTCTACCCTTGGGCTTAATCACTCACCCTTTGCTTCCATCACCTCTGATCTGGTGTAGAATTAGATCAAAATGTTTAAACCATTTATTATTTGAGCGGCGGCACAATGGTCCTGTAGCATATTTTAGTTGTGACATGGTAAAATAATCCAACGTTGTTTCGTCCAAATTATGTTGTTTTCACAATCTCGGGTTTTTGACAAATTACAAAATTTTCGTGCTTGTGTTTTGAGAGAGATTATCTCAAACGATCGTCACATGAAATGATTGCTTCCATGAGTTTAGCATTACCATATATATGACATCACTTAACAGGTGTTTGAATCACATTGAAAGTTATTTTCCAATGATTGTCGGAATAGAATGACTGCCAGCGAAGCTGTGACCGGTTGCTGCAGTACCTGTTTGTGGAATTTGTCATCAAGCTCTGCTTTTGTAATGTCTCTCACTTCAACTGATCCAAAGGTAAATTCTTCCTTGCCAAAATTCCAGTTTCATGGGTGATATCAGAAATGAGGCCCATCAGTCGAGAAACTCAAGCACCTGTGTGGATTAAAACTTTTTTTTTCTTTTTTCTTTTTCAATCAAAGCTGTAAATCCTGTCTCTGATAATTTTTTTTTCGTATTTGTAAGTATTAGAACCAGCGACTTATAGTTTTAAATTTATTGTTAAACAATTTATACATTTATTAAGAGTACATAACTAATTAAAAATTTAATGTATCATTTAAAAATATAAATTTGAGTATAAAGCTCAGAGTTATAGAAAACATGTCAATATTGATGGAGATAACTAATTTATCATATTTCACATTTTAATAAAGTAAATAACAAAATAACCAAAAAAAAAAAAAAGCTTCTTTACGTAAAGTTGGATGAGGAATGAAAAAAAAAAAATCAATTTATCATTATTGTTTTTTCTAATTGTTTAAAAAATAATAAAAAAATTCCAAGATAAGACACTAAAAATATTAAAAATTTCATGAATGATCAGAGAAATTTTGGTACAACCCCGAAAGATACCGATCTTTCGACATGCCCGGCAATACAATTATCAGCAAGTATGGAATACACATCACTTCATACCTAGTTTGATCCGAGTACAGTACATACTGGCCGGTACGAAGCGGTATACAAAACAACAAAACTATGTATCCAATAAGGGGAAGGGAGAACGGAGTTTAATAAAATGCTAATAAAAAAGATTACTTCTTTATCTGTTTTGTTATACGAATAATTTGCTTCGTCATCAAAGTCTCCGCTTTAAATAGATCAGCTTCTGCTATATGCCCTTTTTAACCTTATTCTTTCCATATGCAATAAATAACAGCAATCAGAGATTCATAACTGAAGCTGGCTCTACAATTATCCGATGTAGAGCTCCTGTAAAGCAAGCAAGCGCACTATAGTAGTAGCTTTCTGCTACTATAAATCAGAATTTGGACCTGTGTTCTTCACTCTGATTTCGAGGCTCAGCTGACTGCTGCTGCTGCTGCTGCTGTCAAAGTGGGAAGTGGTTGAGTAGAAACGACATTATAACAGCGGCTGCAGAGTGTAGGGTGATCCGCAAAAGAACCAACTTGAGGAGAGTAATTCCAGCATCTCTCACATTTTGAGCCCTCTGCGCGCGACACGCCTATCCACACTTTCTTCTTTCCTTGAATGAGGTATTCTCCGCTGTATGGAACGTTCTCCATCGGTGCATTTTCTAAAGACGAGAGAATCTCTACCTGCATATCACCATTATGATGAACATGTCATGTCAGTAATTTGATTTATTTGTTGTTACTTTGCAGAACCATATAAGAATCTGAATAGGTTTAATATGGGTAAATTTTTGTAGGCTACCCAACTTTCCAGCCAGCTAGGATGAAATGAAAAATTGGGAAGCACTCTGTTTTGTATCGTGCTTTGCTATGCCCAATGTTGCTAGCACTTGAGTTTATGCAGCGCTAGCATGCCAACTAATGGGCATGGGAGCTATGTTTAAATGGAACGGTTCACAGTTATGGCTTTTAGAAATATTCTTACACAATTTATTTTAAGGACTTGACACCATTACGAATCAAAATTATTTGCCGAGTAACCCACCAAAACCACAAAAAGAAAAAAAAGAAAAAATGAATTAGAGGAAAATGGACTTCAACTTGCATAGCTTTAGATGTCCACTGTTGGGAAAGACCAGTGATTGTTAAGGCAATGGTTTGGTTTGCAAAAAGTGACCACCAAAATCTCTTGTATTTTTCAGCAGCAGAATCAATATTTATTTCCAGCCGTGAATAGACCCACTGTGACACAGGCATAAATCTCCAATATGGAACGTGAGACATACCTGAGATGTTATGAATATCCGATGCAATTCATCCGCATCATTTTTGGCTGCACACATTTCATTTAATCCTGCAGCCAGGCTGTCATCCAAGGTGTGAAGATAGACTTTTGCTTCTAAACTAGCACCAATCAACTTCTCGGAACGGGCAACCTCCAGGACTCTATTTACCTCAGTTCGTAGCTGCTTAACGTGACTTAAATTAGAGAGGGAAAAAGAAAAAGATGCAGGAGAAGACGGCACTTTACAGGGCTGTATGAAACTATCTCAACTATTACTAGTGCACAAAAGTATGATTAGGAACATATGTTTATTTTGCATTAACTTGATATTAAGTACCTTAAGAGGATCTAAAAAGAAGCACAACCATAGAAAAGTCAAGAGTCAGATAATTGACCCTCCCAGTAACTGACCACATCCTAAAACCAGACAGGTGAAGAAGTATAATAGGATAGGCAGCCGAACACTGCCATGCTAATATGCTATCTATCTGGAAAAGAACTCCATTACCAAGGGAGGTAGGAGGTGTAAGAACAGGCGGGTCATGAGCTGTTTCCTTTCTCTTTACAGAGAAAATCTTTGCAAAATGGTATATGATTGTAGATGAGATATGCAACTATATCTTATGCCAGTCACAACTGAAAATCAAGATCTTTAATTGCAAGTAAAAGCATATGCTTGAATTTCACGAAAGTTCAATTCAGGTTATTTGGTTTCTTCAGTTGAAAAACAAATAAATTACCTCAAGAATATTTTCCCACAAATGAATTTCTTCACTAGGGAAAGCAAGCCATCTTTCGTTCAATGGTGGCCATTTTGCCTCGAAAACAAATTTAGCAATGGAACCATCTTCAGCAGTGAACTGGAAAGGAAGGTGCTGCCAAACATCCTCAGCCAAATGAGGTAGTATTGGAGCAATTACCCTCACAATGGAAAGCAAATGTGCTGCAAGAACAGTTTGACAACTTCTCCTTGTAAAACTTGTAGAGCCCCTGGAAAAACAAATTAACTTAGAATAACATCCTCAGGTGACATCTGTCAGTTTTCAAACTACAAAACAACTTTAGCATACACAAGTTTCAAGAAGTTAAAAAGTAATAAACAGAAGAAAAAGCACATTGCATCATCATGGAAGCACGAAAAACAGGGTCAGGAATTCAGTATGCGCTTGAGTCATCAATTTTCTTTACAAAATGAGAATAAAACATGTATAAATCAAGTATGTGAGGCAGCAGACAACATTTTGGCCATGCACAGGCCAACTAGGAAAGAAATAGGATATCCCGCACTAGGCTGGCAACTGAGAATCATAGAACACTATAGGTAGCAAACTTACATGACAACAGAATCTAGAATCATCAACTTTCAATATTGCAGCAGCCGTTCTCATTAAAAATGTAAAGTGATAGCTTGGTGGGAAAAGGAACCATGCAAGGAGCTATTTCTTCTTTACAATACGAAGAGAAGAAGTACCAAAAGGCCTTGAGCTAATATAGCTCAGTATGATGCAAAGTAACATACCCAACATAAAGTCGATCTTTGGCAGCATCAAAGTAGAAATTTGATAGGTCAACAATCACAAACCGTTGAATGATCTGAAAGGAGGAAAATCGAAGAAACATGTCATATGAAAGCAAAATTAAAATGTTTTCAAATCTCCAATTAAATTAAGTTTTTAGAGGTATACAACTCAACAAGGCCTTAGTCCCAAACAATTGGGGTTGGTTACATGAACTCTCTTCCCCCATTTATTTTTGTCATGGATTGTGTTTTCCATGAGATTAGAAGTTTTCTAGAGGTATGAAGTAAGAAAATGAATTTAGTAACAACCATGAAAGAAAAAAAAAAGGATCTTTTAACAGTCCCTAGAAGTTCAATATTACAAGGAAGATCTAAATTAGATGCAGTCACAAAGATGCAATATCACACTCTGGCTGTTCTTGCTGGGAAATCCTGCAGTACCTTATGTGATGTCAGATTGAAATAACATATCAGAGAGCAAGAAGAATCATATTAGTGGCTTATGGTTCATATGGGTTTCAGTTTCATTTGTCTTATTATGCAGGTACCCCCTTGTTTATTTATTAAAAAAAAAATTCTATAAATAATTCTGTGCAAGTAAATTATCAGACAGGTTAAAAGTACCAGCTAAAAGATGCGTTGGAAACTAGAAGGCACCACATCAACTGAAAGAGATTTGGTGGTCCAGGATAAGTCTTTACTGATTTAGAGCAATGCAAAGTTTCTAGTGGAGGTTGATGCCAAATAGTGGCAGCAAGTGAGCTTGTATTTTTTTGTCCTTAATCACGCTCAGTTCTCCTTTTTGTGGCTACTTTTGAATTTCTATCATGAAATTTCCTCCTTTGATATTGTACGTCTCTCAATGGCACTGCTTTCCACTACTGGTACATCTCTCAAGATTGTCCTGTATGCTAGTGAGCTCCTAAATATATTGGCTACTACTGGAGAAGGATTTGTGATTGGATCTACCTGTGCCCCCCCCCCCCCCCCCCCAAAAAAAAAAAATGCTAAATGTTCCATCAGTGGGTCAAGCATTACTTGGAGAAAATGGCAAACAAATCTTCTGACTCCTGAATTCTAAGGAAACTAACGAAAATGTATTAGATCTCTCCCTTCTAGTTTGCTACCAGTAACTGAAATGGTTTAACATTTCATCGTCTATAAATTTCCTTCGATTGATTCTGCCAATTTCAAAACAATACACATGGATAGATAATCTTAAATCTCCAGAAATGTTTCTATAACAATTCGACTGCTGCTAAGAGCATGGTTTGAATTGATACTTAGCTGCAGAAAGATGTAGCATTTAACCCCTCTGCCTGTTGCTTCAGGAGATTCAAGGTTAATTCATGAGTTGTTTCCCTGCAGCCGATAATTCTTTATTTCATCCAGATTTGGAGAACCACATTTATGAAACAATTTATTACACACAAGAGAGTTTAAGCTTGTCTTGAATAATCATTGCCCTTGCCACCTCTCTGCCTCTCATTTCTTTTCTTTTTTCTCCCCCCCCCCTCCCAAAAAAAAAAAAAAAAAAGAAAGGGAAAAGCGAGAGACAGAGAGACAAAACAATCAAGGCATCACCATTCATTCTAATTTCTTTAACATTGTTAAATTTTGGAAAAATTACTCAGCTTTATAACACTAATCACCATTTTCATTGAGTCAGGACTTCTAGGGTATCATAAAGTAAAGCCAATAAAAACAAGAAAAGTATATACCTGGAATATTTTGAAGAATTGATAATTTTCATAGCTATCTTTGATGCTCTTTACAACATTTTCAAGCTGAAAGAGAGCATGCTGGTCAATCTTTGGAAGATCACCATATGGAACAGCATAATCAGACTGCAAATAAAAGATCACAAAATGAGTAAAAACTGCTGAAGATGGATCAAAATAATATTCTCAACTATATCAGTTCTTTTAAATAAAGAGGCAGGTGGAAGGGGCACTACAAGGCAACATGAAAAGAGGCTGGGGGGAAGGGGGGTGGTGCATGGAGAGCAGTAAGTGTGTATCAGTGGAGATACTGTAATTTGACGGTAAGCTGCACAAACAATAAATGACTTGTAGAAAATATTTTCTCAAAAAAAAAAAAGGGGGGGGGGGGGCTGAACCCAATGGCTATGGTTCTTGGCGAACATGAACATACTTCCCAATCGTGAAGATTTGACAAAAGATATCGTAATGTTCCCCGCAGCTTCCTGTATATATCAGACATTTGACGAAGGACTTGAGGCCCTATCATCATGTCGCCAGTATAATCTACGCTTGAAACCCAGAGTCTTAGGACATCAGCTCCATAGGAAGGTGCTTCCTGTCAAGACAAATTACAAACACCATTGGCCATTCAATGAATGAGACAACATGCTTCAATTATTTCAATCAGCAACTAACCCTTGGGTTTTTCCCTCCCCCGATCACAGTGCTTGGATCAACAACATTACCCAGAGATTTGCTCATCTTCAAACCTCTCTCATCCAGTACAAATCCATGTGTTACCACACCAGAATATGGTGCCTTCCCTGCAAGATGGTAATAGAACTTGTCAAAATTACAGGAAAATTTGGTTGACCTTGTTAGGTAATAATATTATACAAGTAAATGCTAGCATCAGTTGCGCCCCCCTCTATTATACAGTATTCATATACACTCTTAAAGCAAAGGTTTGCTACTAGAAGATCATAAGATCATACAGAGTTGCCTATTTCATGATCAATCTTTTCTTAGTTGATGCACTCATTTGATACAAAGTATCTAGTACGGTACCCTCATCATCATTGTTAACTTTCAAAAAATTTAACCACATGCTTCGCTAATACAACTATAACTGACAAGGATGCTGTAGCCACGTGGGCAACTTACAAACAAATTGATGTTAATGATGATTTTTTTCCCCTTCAAGACAAGTTACAAATAATGCAATTAAAGACAACAAAAGTGATTAACAAAATCATATAAAAGCAGAACGATATAATATGAACTGCAACTAATTACATGCAGGGCAACAAAGAGCACATTTAGGTGCATATTACCTTTTGTAGCGATACTTGTTAATAAAGAACTTTGGAACCATCCACGATGTTGATCTGTACCTTCAAGATACAAATCTGCAGGAAAACTAAGCCCACTTTTTTTCTCCAGCACAGCAGCCCAAGAAGAACCTAAAATATATCATGGACAATTGGTTAACATTCTGACGCTTGCACTCCATTTTACAAGATGGAACTAACACAACTGTAAAAAATATCAAGAGCTAAATGCAATTATTCCCATGCTTAACAATTGAAGACCATAGCAGATAAGTTATAAAGTAGTGGGAGGGGTGTTTGGCAATATTTTCGTATATGGGAAATTATCTGGAAAATGCATTCATTTTATTCAAAAGCACAACATTCCGCAGACTAAAAGGAAGCAGAGAGAGAGAGAGAGAGAGAGAGAGAAGAAATCCTAACTATGCTGAGAATTCAGTTCTGTCAGAGAGTTTTCAACAAACATTCCAACAGTTTATTATTCCGGGAACCCCCAAGCACTGTGGTTTATATCTCCTGAGCTTTCACACAATAGCCATAAAATCCATTTTTCCTTATTATACTTTGAACATAAAAGAAATATAAATAAAAAGCTTTACCAAACCATTAGAAAAATGGTAAAAGAACTACAATTACTCAAGTCTTAAGCTGCAAACGGGTGCTAAGAAAGCTTGCTGTAAAGAAATCTCGCTATTCTACAACATTTAATGCAGTTAGCTAGCACTTATCCCTGTACATCATATTAATATCTCGGATCACAGCCCAGTTATCATCAACATTCGGCCTAATCTCAAAACCGGGAGAAAGCCCATCAAGTTTTTTAATTTTTGGACCAAGCACAAGGAGTATGCTGGCTTAGTTAAGGAGATATGGTCCAAACCTGTCTCAGGCCCCCCAATGTTTAGGCTTTGCACCAAACTCAAAGCTCTCAAGACTGCTCTTAAGGATTTTATTGTCAAGCGCTACAATTGCCTTCCAAGTAGGGTCTCGATTGCTAAAGAGGAATTAGATGTGATTCAAAGAGAGCTACAATCCAATCCTTCCCAAGCACTTATTGAGAAAGAGGCTAAGGCAGTTGAGTCCTACACTCAACTAGCTCTTGCAGAGGAAGCCTTCTTCAAGCAAAAAGCTAGGGACAATACAATTAAAGTTGGGGACCAAAACACTTCATACTTCCACAGAAAAGTCAAAGCTCACTGCTCAAGGAACAAAATACTCTCAATTGTGGACGAGCAAGGGATAAGGCATGAAGAGTATGATAAAGTCAAATGCATATTTATTGAGCACTACAAGAAGCTGCTTGGCTCTACCTTTAACTACCCACAGGATGCATTCCATTATATTCAGCAAGTCATGCAGGCAGACCTACCACTTGAAATCATAAGTTCTCTTGAAGAGACTGTAACAAAGGAGGAAATAAAGACCACCCTTTTCTCACTTCATGATTACAAGGCTCCAGGCCCAGATGGTTTCACTGCCCACTTTTTCAAGGCATCTTGGGACATAGTTAAGGATGATTTCATAGCAGCCATCAAATCATTTTGCCATTCCTACAAGCTAATGCCGGCAATTAACTCTACCATTATTGCATTGGCACCTAAAGTTCCTAATCCAAGCTCAGTCACAAATTACAAGCCTATTTCGTGCTGCTCTACAACCTATAAATGCATTTCCAAGATTATTACCAATTGGCTTAAGAAGTTATTGCTATTTGTTATCAGTCCTTCTCAAGCTGCATTTGTAAAAGGTAGATCTATCTCTGACCAAGTCCTCCTCATGCAAGAGTTAGTGAGGAATTATCACAAGGCCAACTTATCTCCTAGAAGTGCACTAAAGATTGATTTAATGAAGGCTTTCGATTTAGTGTCATGGGACCTTCTGCTTGATGTACTGGGTGCTCTTAACTTGCCAGCAAAATTTAAGGGGTGGATCCAAGCATGCATCACTTCTCCATATTTCTCAATCTCCATAAATGGTGCACTTGAAGGCTACTTCCCTGGTGCTAGGGGATTAACGCAAGGGGGCCCTCTATCCCCTTACCTATTTTTGCTTGCCATGGAATTCTTCTCAAGGCTCTTCAACAACTTTGTTAAAGAAGGTGACTTTAGTTATCATCCCAAGTGCTCTAATCCCTCCATAACCCACATTTGTTTTGCAGATGATTTATTCATTCTTTGCTCTCCAAATTTTCAAGTAATTCGCAAAGCACTTCTGGAGTTTCACAAGTACTCAGGCCTCCAGCCAAATGGTCACAAGAGCAAAGTCTACATTACAGGAATAAGCCTATCTGAAAAGCAACATCTTTGCTCAATCCTTGGATTCCAGTTAGGACAACTTCCAGTTAAGTACTTGGGTGTCCCTCATATCCACAAAACTCAAGTATGATGATTGCAAAATTCTCATTGACAGGCTAATGAAAAGAATCAAAAGTTGGACGTCCAAATTCCTCTCAGATGCTGGCAGATTAGTCCTCATAAAATCTGTGCTTTTCAGCATCCAAGTGTACAGGAGCATGCATTTCATCTTTCCAAAGAAAGTAAGCAACACCATTGAGCAAATTCTAAGGAAATTCTTATGGTCTGGGCTTGAACTCAAGAAAGGAGGATGTAAAGTAGCTTGGGATGAGATATGTCAACCGAAAAGTGAAGGGGGCCTTGGAATACGAAGGCTCCATGATTGGAACAGGGCAACTATGTTGAGGCATTTATGGGCCATTTGCTCCAAGAGGCCATCACTATGTGTACAATGGTGTTATGCTAATCTTATTAAGAAGAAATGTTTTTGGCAAAACAAAATACCTACAAATTGCTCATGGACATGATGCAAACTGCTCCAACTTCGTGGTGAAGCCATCCACATTTCTAAGTATAAAGTAGGTAATGGTAAATCCATATCACTATGGTATTCTAATTGGCATCTCGAGGGACCATTGATTCCTAAGTACTTGTCAAGAATAGCTTGTTATGCTGGGCTATCAAAAGATGCTAAGGTTTCAAATGTGATTAGAGATGGGCAATGGAAATGGCCGCGCATAATTCTTGAGTCGCCACCACAGTACTCGTCGCAGATACATCTTCAAAACCAATTTGTGTGGCTTGCCTCAAAAAATGGACTCTACAATGCCTCTAACACGTGGAATGCAATTAGAAGGTGGTCTCAAAAAGTACCATGGCATAAGCTACTATGGTTTCCTTCTCATATACCACGGCATAACTTTATTTTATGGTTAGCCATCAAAGGAAGATTAGCCACTAAAGATAAACTTCTTGCTTGGGGACTGAATATTGATCTTATCTGTGCTTTATGTGGCAATTGTCCAGAGAGCTTGGAACACCTCTTCTTCTTTTGTTCTTACTCAGCCGAAGTCCGGAAGAACATCCTTTCTTTATGCTCTATTGTCAAACCTATACAATCATGGGATGAGGAAGTCACATGGGCAGTTGGTAAGTTCAGTGCTAAAAAGTTTAGTAACATCGAATGCAAGCTAGCTTGGGTAGCCTTGGTGTATCACTTATGGCAAGAGCAAAATGCAAGAACTTTCAAGGGCCTTTCATCACCTTATACGAGTGTCATCAGCAACATCAAGAGAGAGATCCAGCTAAAAGTCTCCCAGCTTCCAGTCATTAAAAACTCTGAGGCAAATATTAGTATTTGTTCCAAATGGGGAATCCCTTTTTGTAATTAATACTGTATACGGGGGTATGCCCCCAAGATGATGTATATATTTCCCAATTAATCCAAATTTACACTTACCCAAAAAAAAAAAAAAAAAAAACAAAATAGTAACTTTTTTGCTTGTTTTCCCCTTTGACTAAAGGCAAAGAATCTGGTTATTTACCTCCAAGCTTGAACAGATAAACTCAGAATTACCAGTTAATGTAAATAAATATCCAAATAACAATAAGACGAGTCAATATTGTCAAACAACAAAAGAAATCTTCCGTCCCAACCTCTTTTGTGTGCTCATTGCCAAACTGGAAACATCTGAAATGGCCTAAGTTTGGGAAAAAATAAAATAAAGATCTAATGTCATTAAAGCTGCTGAAAAGTGATTTTTAATATGTTTTTTCTGTAGTTGTCTTCATTTTCCTTGTTGGATTTACACATCATGCCCAACAATTTCAGAAGCGTTTCCCTGAAATTTCTGTCCAGTTGCATTTTTAATGCCCTCGACTCTCTAATTTTCTATAACATGATAAAATAAAGACCACACAGATAGCCAGAAATTGAGGCGAAACCCATTGAGAAGCATTAGGTCTAGAGAGCAACAGGAGACTGGGCCTGATACATACAAATGTAGTGAGTCTAGTGACTTCACATCCATGTGATCAGGTGCATAATTCCATTATTATTAGTTGACATTGTGCTTTGCAGGTCCATTTCCCCCTGACTGAACAGAAATTTACAATCAGCAAAATAACCAACCACTTCAGAAGCATACAGAAATCCATCCCCAAAGGTGACTGGAGGTAAAAAAGTCCAAGTGGTAAGAAGTGAAAGCAGATGCTGCAATTACAGGCTCCAAAGGGCATAAAATTCTAATATTCATTTATGTTTTTCATGGTCAAAAGAAGTTTTGATAATAAACATGATCCAAATCCTAATGAGATTAGAGCATGTAATGAAGGAAACCAAAAATTTCAAGGAACTACTGCTTTTATCTCAAACTAGTGGCTAAAGTTAAGTGTTAACAAACTAAGCCTCCCACTTTGTGAAACTTTCCCCAGGGAATTTGATACGAATTGTGTCCAAAGGAGGCACTTTAGATGAAGCATTCCTAAGCTATTAATTTAAGTGAGCCCAAGTTAATTTGACCCTCAAAAGCCAAACCTCAGTTGGCCTTCCCGCAAAAGCATTTCCTTCAGAGAAGTCTCAAGCTGCATGCCTCAGCTGTATTTTCCACCATCAGGTTAGTTTTAATTACTAATGAATTGTTCATTTTCAAAGGTTGAACACATCGTGTCAGTGATCAACCTGTTCATAATCATCATTTTTTTATTCTGTATCAATTGCAAGAGTTAGCAGACAATAACATGTCACCAAAATGCAGATAAGAACTGCTGCTCACTTACAACTGGAATTATTTAGCCAAGTGAAAAAAATAAACGAATAAATAACATTTGATAATACTTTTCTCAGGAATACCAGAGAATGAATCATAGAACTGCATAAAATACTTAAAATGCTGTATGTGAGCAACTGCTTCTATCAGTGCCCAAAAGTCAGCAGTACCAAACAAAGTCCATGTTTTATCAATGGTAAACAAATGTTATATGCAGCATTCGGTCATGATACCTGAGTCAAACCAAACATCCATTGTGTCAGTTCCCTTTTCATATTCTGATGCTTTATCACGATATGAATCAGGAAGTAATTCCTCTACTTCCATGTACCACCAGGCATCACTACCCTTGCGGGAAATTATAGCTGCCAAAATAAAACAAACAGAAGCATAAGAAACCAAAATTTAGATGTAAATCTTTAGTAGTTACGAAGCTGCTCTGAGATGACAAATATCAGGAAAGGAAAGCAAGCAATGCACTGTATGAACATATAAATGATGCCAACGGTAAAAAAATGAGGAAAAATAAAGGGAAAAGGAAAGAAAATAAAGAAGAGACTGAAATTTCTACCTGCAATAACATTTTTGACATTACAAATTTCTAAATTGATCCACTATAACTACCTAGATTATGAAGTATGCAAAATAAAATTTCAATTTAGAATGCAGGTACAGTGCACAAATTTCTAAATTGATCCACTTGGCATTGACTCAAACTACCTAGATTATGAAGTAAGAAAAATAAAATTTCAGAAAGCAATGACTTATTTTACAAGGTCCTTACACTTGATATGATTGATAGTCTCTTCATTCAGGAGAGGTTCTTTTGATTCTACATGATAAAAAACTGGAATGGGGACACCCCATGTCCTTTGCCGTGAAATACACCAGTCAGAGCGGCTAGAAGTCATTGCTGAAATTCTATTTTGGGCCTGAACATAGATACACATTTTGGAACCACAGTCAAACAAACAGTATGATAATAACATTTATCGAGTGAGGGAAGCCACACATACAGCACGTGCTCGAAGACTAATTGGTAGAAATCTACCTAACTGTATCCCCTAGATGACATTCAAATTATCTCTGGTACTGCATAAAAAATTTTTATTTTCAATAAAGTTATGTACTCCACGACCATGATTCAATATAATATTATATTTTATACTTCACAAAGTGGCTACTCCTGGTTCTGAAATTAATTAAAATCGAAACAATGCAGGTACAGTGCACAAAGCACCATGAGATGATGTCACAAACCCAGTAGACTGAACTCGTCGTGCCAATATACGGAAAGAACAGATTATTAAAATTATCAATAAATAAAGTGAACAGAATCTCTGGGTGGTTATGCATTGCTTTCAGCATTTTGGGAGTCCTATTGATTACCATTTCCCCTTCAGATTTCACAAAATTAAAACATGAAAAGTAAGAATTATCGATCTATGGGAATTGTGTAGTTCAAGTGTGATGCTGTGTGCCTGCTTCAATGTAGTGAAGTTCAAATCTCTAGGTATACTCTCAAGTCATTGAATGCTGCTTTTTTTAGCAGTGTTGGGAAATTTTTAAGGAAGATGTCATGAAGGTGTCTAACGAGTTTTTTAATGGGAAGTCTCATATCCTGTTCATAGCCAGAACAGGAGAGATCCCCTCCCCCCTTTTACATTTAATGCCCCACTATATGACCTGACTTAGGGAATATCATCAGAACAAACACAGGAAAATTTTGATTTGGAATTAGAAGGAAGCAAGCAATTATCATTAACAAATAGCCCCAAATACATTATGAGTACTTCTTTCAAAGTTGAAACCCAGGAGTACTTGTCAAATTAAGGGGAGCGAATCTAGGTAAAATTAGAAGCATATGCAATTGATGGAGCACAGACAAATTGATACACCACTAATACAGCAGGCATAATTTAACATGCCAATATGTTCTCTAAAGAATTAATGCTAAAAACGCTCATCTCTAACAATTACACCCAGCAGGGAAACAGAAAGAATAACACGAATCAAACTTTGTTATGCATTGTCATGCAAAATGTAGCATGATTATGTCAATAGATGACCTAATACCTGAGATGGAATCCATGTTACATTGCTAATTGCATTCATGGCAGCCTCCTTGAATCCTTCCACAGATGCAAACCATTGCTCAGTTGCCCTAAAAATCGTAGGCTTCTTTGTTCGCCAATCATATGGATACTTGTGTTCTGCAAGATAGGAAATACATGATGTCTTCTAACTAACATACCTAACTCATTCTATTTCATAACGTCAAGCAGGAACAGTACATAATTTTATTTGATTTTGCAGTAACATGAGAGAAGACAACTTACTGTATGGTTCTACCATGACAATTGACATGTGGTCATCCAAGTATTTGATAACAGCAACATTACCATCCCCGAGTACATCAAGCCCACAAAATTGTTCAGCGTCTTGAGTGAACTTGCCATCATCGTCAACAGGGGAAAATATGGGCAAACCATACTTCAAGCCAGTCACATAATCCTCCTGACCGTGACCAGGAGCTGTATGTACTAGTCCAGTTCCTGAATCTGTTGTAATGTAGTCTCCCCCAATGACAACTGGGCATTCTCTGCTATATATTGGATGAATGTATCTGAAGCCACATTCTAAATCCATGTCAGATATCATCATGCTAAAATTCATTACATTGGAACTAAAAATTTGCAGTTTCTGATGTAAATTATTATTATTATTACTACTACTACTACAACTTGAATAAGAAAACTGTATTGAAAAAGCGTCAAGGGGATGCCACCCTTACAAAAAATCTATGAGCCCAAAGGCACCGTTACAAAAGATATTGAATAAGTATCCATGTTTACCATAAAATGTAAAGAACTGCTCAACTCAGGGTCCTTGCCCCAAGATATCAAACCAAACCAAGCCTTTTCCCACTAGGTGGGGTCGGCTATATAGATTTGTCGACGCCAATTAGATCTGTTTAGGGCTATATCCTCCGATAGATCTAGGTAAATCAGGTCATGTTTAATAGTTTCTTTCCAACTTCTCTTGGGTCTTCCTCTACCTCTCCTACTCCTGGCAATCTCCATACTTTCACACCTTCTAACAGGTGCCTCCGCTGGACACCTTCTAACATGGCCAAACCATCTTAATCGGTTTTCTCTCATTTTATCTTCAATCGGTGCTATTCCTACTTTGCCCCTAATCTCCTCGTTCCTAAAAACTCTTTAATCTGAATGACTCCATCTCTCTAAAGTTTCTTCTATTCATTTCTCCCCCAGTCAACCATGTTATTACCAACGGGATCAGATTTCAGCCCTTCCTTCTACCTCTCTTCACTCTAGCACCCCCCCTGCCCCAAAAAAAAAAGACTGCCTTCACTTCCCTCAGGAAGGCCAAGACATGTTAAAAGAGGACAACACCAAACACCATAACTCCTTAGCTCATGGGCACTGAACAAAATGATGATTGATAGTCCCCTCGCCATTCTTGCATAAGCAGGACCAATTGACTAAAGTCATTTTCTTCTGATAAGGTTATCTGTTGTTAGGGTCTTGCCACGTAGCATACACCAAGCAATCCTTAGGGGAGCCAGCTCCCCACAACTTACACCATCGGAAAAGGCTCCACCCCCTTGAAGAACGAATTGACATTAAAAGCTCGCGACTTAGTAAACTTCCACTTGAGCTGATCTTCTTTGTCTTCCAACCTAGTGGCATAGGGACTAAGTAAAAAGATCAAGAATATTCTCAAGCACCCAATCTTGCGAATTCCTCCTCAAAAGAACAAGCCAAGTGGCTTCACTTCTCCCCTCGCAGAGATGTCAACCGTGGTTTAATCCACCTAAAAAGCTAACCTTATCCGGCCGCTGATTGATGTCAGCAACCTTACCCAAAGCCCTACACGTTCTTTTCAATTCATAAAACCTCCGCTCATGTTAGCATATGCTATCATGCACCGAGAGCTTTTAACTGGATTTTTTTCTAATATCTGGCATTTAGAAACACAAAATCTCTTATATAAATTATGAAATGAACTCCATAAACGAACATTGATGACAGAATCATATTTGCATGCAAACCTCTTAAAAAAGCATTATACACTTCAAAATTTCAATTTCCAAACATAACCTGTAGTTTTCAAGATCTGAGCCCATTAAAGTTTTCTTCACAACAAGCTCCACGCCCCATCTTGCTTCTAAGGTTGACAAAAGGTCTGATGCTACTACAAGGAAAGGAGTTTTCTGCTCCTTCAAAACATTGCCAAGCCTCTTCTTTCCATCTCCAGAAGATATATCTTCCAATAGTGCACGCACCTCAACAACAGCATACTGAAGCTTAGGATTCACTGCAATGGCTGAGCATGAAAAATGAACGTTGAATTACATGTTCACAAAAGGGGGGGGGGTTGGGGCTGGGGGTGGGAGAGGGAGAGGGATATCCAATGCACAAAGTTCCTGAATTGCGGGATCTAGGACAAAGTATTCCCTCTACAAGCAGAAAGGCTGTTTTCAGGATTCGAACCCATGACCCTTAGATCACAATGGAACGACCTTACTACTATTTCTACGGCTAAATTACATGCTTATGTCTTGAGAAAAAGAGAGCGAATGATGAATGAGAGATGTGAATGCATGTCATTAATGGATATCAGTGCGCAACAAGGCCATCCAAATTAAATAGACATAGTTTAGAGGGCTAACAAGTAACAACAAATCAAGTTTTTCCATTTGCCAAATTTTTCTCAGTAAATGTTACTACTAAATGGAATAAACTATAAAAGATAAAATTAAACTGCGCAATGCATTTAATAAAAAAAAAAAAAAAGAAAAAAAACTATTGAGCAAGATTGCATCATGGACCAAACAAGCATTTTATGGCCAAGTTGCTAGGTTTGGAACTGAAATATCAAATTATATTAGATTCTGCTAAAAGATAGGCAAAGAATCATTCAACAATATGATGAGTGCATTCAGTAGAAAACAATAAACACAAGGACTGAAATTATTAGTAAAAATCAAATAATATTGATTATTTCAAAATGCAAAATAAAATCCTTACCGGCATTGGCTGGAATTGTCCAGGGAGTAGTAGTCCAAATGGCCAAGGACAAATTGGGGAAATCCTCCAATAAACCACCCGAAGTTGAAGATGAACTGACTAATCCGAAAATTGCATATATGCTCTTCGAAACATGATCCTCGGGATACTGCATACAAACTTTAAAACAAGTAAGATAACAATTCATATAAAGCCTGAAAAATCGTCACTATAATCTTCTCCGCCTTTTCTTGCCTATCTAAACAAATTACATGATAAGTGGAGGGAGAAATACAGTGTGTAAAATTCAATATTTAGGGTCTATTATACAAGTGGAGGGGGAGGCCGGTGTGAATGTTATGAATACATCTGGAGTTTTATATGACAGTTGAATACCATCAAGGTTAAAATGAAATTTTAATAGGATAATGACTAGACTTGAGATGATATATGGTTCAGAGTACTAGGTACCAAAATATACATATATATATGTCAATAAAATGAATGTAGCCGAGATGAGAATATTAAGGTCGATGTGCGGTAAAATGAGAAAAGATGGGTTCTGAATGACTGGATTCATGAGATAATAGAGGTATTACCAATTGAAGATAAATTGACATAAAATCAATTAAGGTAGTTTGGCCAAATACAACAGAAAGTCAGAGACTAACAGATGCATCAATTTGGAGAAGTATTAGGTTCCAAATCACAGGTAATGCGAGACGGCAGGATAGACCAAAAACTAAGGTTGGTAGAAATAATAAAGAAAAACATGGCTTAATATGTTTAATGGAAGAAATGACCCTTAACGAAGTTGATGGACAAAATGATCCATGCAACTGACCCCATTTAGTCGAGAAATTGGAAAGTCAAGTTGATTCATCCACCTCATAGAAGAGTCAGAAATATGAAAAACCCTTATCCTTTTTATTTCTAAACTTGGGTTAACAATATTAAGTCTAATCATGACCAGTAGAAACAAACAAGTTGTAGTTTAAGCTGCAATTAGTCCAATCTTTGCAAATACCTGTCAGAAATACTGTGCACATACTCAAATTGTATAACTTTACAATAACAGAGACATAATTCTAAGATATTTCAGTCAGTTCGGTAAAAAAGAAACAATTTAAAGGCCCAATTACCTCTAACTCAGCCTCTGCAAGAGCTGTTCGTGATGAAGGACTCCAGTGAACTGGTTTTCTGCCTCTATAGATATAGCCTTGAAGGACCATCTCACCAAACACCTCAATCTAGTAAAGGGTGCAGAAGAAACAATAGCTAAGCAACTTGACAAAAATAGAAATGCCCTTTCCTCTGGCAAGTACAACAAATGGAATCTGCAACTATATGGGGTCTCTTCAAGTTTAATTAGACCTTTTTTAAAAAAATAAAAATCAAATAATTTAAATAAACACAGAATTGTTGTCCTTATGAAGATTTATAGTCATACGAACTTATTTGTACTGCATTGACAATTATCTTTGCAACTTAAATTTAATTTCAAGAATGTCTGGAAAAGAAAATATAGAAAACATAGCACTAGCTACCTGAGCAGCCTCGTATTCTGGATCAAGTGTCAGATAAGGGTGATCCCAGTCTCCCCATACTCCAAACCGCTGTAAAATTTCAAAAATAGATTCTTAATATCCAATTATTCCCTAAACAAAGCATTAGCACGGATTTGCAAGTGAAAAGGGATAATTTCAGTGTAAATTGAGTAATAATTTAAGAATTTTTATTTACTCTGCAAATACAACAGAAGGGACATGGTAAAAGATAACTTTGATTCTTTAATATGGATAACAGAAATTCAGCAACTAAATTCAAACTGCAGTGCAACCTTAAATGATGCCATTTGAGTCTTAACAGTGGCTTTTGCAAACTTGCCCGCCATTGCTCTCAATTTCAATGGTGTGAGCTCCTTTCTAGCATCATGATCCAAGGACTGCAACACTGGAATGATTCAAGTAGCATTCATATCACCCATAAAATGGAATCAGCAGCTTTCACTAGGTTTAACGAAGAGCCATGCTACTAAAAGGTCTAATCACTGCCAGCCATGCTGACAAGAAAAGCTTACTTCCAAAATCACAATTGAGTACATATAAAATTACTTATCCCCCCCCCCCGGGGGGGGGGGGGTTGTGAGCACATGTAATACATATTGAAGACACAAGTACCGCCATAGCCCAAGAACAAGCAACCATGTCTAAAAGACATAGGCTTCCACAATAAATGGTTCAATGATATCATCATAATTATTTCCTAATCTTTCCTCGAGAAGTCCATATCGACCAAACAAATAGGCAACATACCACAACAAATTTCAAGAAAGAAAAGAGGCGTACAAAGTACAAGTCAAATCAAAAAATCAGTAGCACACTTATTAAGGTCTGTACCAAAGATTCAATTAACTTTTCACTGTTAAAAATGTGTCTTACCATTTTTCCTGTGTTAGAAGCTAAATGCCCTGAGGAAAAGGTAGTAACTGAAAGAGAAGAAGGCAATGCACCCTTTTTTTATCAGGTAAAAATTTATTCACAAAATGCATCTAAGGAGATGCCACCCAAATACAAATGCCAAAATCAAAATGAACCGTACACCTGGTGTTCAAAAAATCCACAAATTTCCCTATGGAAGGGCTAACTGCCCCCAAGACCCAACTGTAAAAATGGTGAAATTAACTCTTTGACTTGCAAGTGGAAATATTCACATTTTCAAATGAATTTCTTCTGTAAGTTTAGAGAAATTTTATAAAACCAACACTGCCAGAAGGGGTGCAACTTGTCACAGCATGAGCATGGAATATCCTCCTATGCCCCCCACCGTCCAACTAAACCTGACAAAAATAAGCTTTTGAACCTATACAAAGCCATCTCACTACCTTCAAACATCCTCCCATTTCTCTTTTCAAATGAGCCAAAAAAGACAAAAAGGAGTTACAAACCAAGACTCCTTTTTCCCAAGACATTGCCTGTACCCCCATCAATATCTCAAAAAAGATTGTACATCCCTCGAAAACACCCACTATACACCAAAAGCAGCTAGTATCATGTCGCACAAATTCCTAATTCAAAAACAACGAATAAATATGTGCTTTATAGAATCTCCATGTTCTTTACACAAGCCGCATCCGTTCACTATCACTTGGCCTCTCTATTGCAAATTGTTGATGGTCAGAATTCTCTCTCGAACTGTGCACCACATGAAGAAAGACATCTTGGGTACCCTTGTGTATATATAGGCTTATCTCAAATATAAAATAAATAAAAAAAAACAATTTAGAAATTAAGACATGAAATTCTAAATAAAGTTAAAACTCCTATATAAATAGCCTCTTGGTTGATGCCTAATTTACTTAAAATAGGTGTGAAGGGCTCCTTCGGCTTAATCCCCCTCAACCTTGGAACTTCCAACAGTTAAGAAATTAGTAATCCAACTATCCCAAATCAAATGAGGTTCTCTGACAAAGATATATGTACGAGTGGACATTTATTTGGGCATTAAAAGGATTGTAGAGATAGTATTTATCAAATATCATGAAAAAAAAAAAGGAATTTAGCAATGGAATCATGGAAAAATAGATAATAAATCTTCCTACAATTGATCTCATGTGATTATAGTAAAATGACATAAAGCCTCCAACTTCAAAGATTGCCCACCATAGGCAACATGTCAATACTTCAATTTTTGCAGGATATTGTAAGCACCATCATCAACAGATTGTAGTGCCAGATGAGCTGAAATTTGATACCAACACTACTGAAAACCGCATATAAACTAATACTTGCCTTTCAACTCAATTGGTAGGCCATGACAATCCCAACCAGGCACATAATGAACTTTATAGTTTTGAAGAAGCTGCAACAGAAAGAGAGAGTAAACATGAAACAACAAAAGCAATATTGATGCATCTGTTTGTGCATGTACAGTATTCAGAAAAGTGCACAGAAAACACAAATAGACACATTGCATGTCCTGAAGGGATGAACACTAATATAAAAGAAATGGTAAGAAGTTTATGTTGAAATTAGGAAGGGAAGCACACCTTATACCGATTAATAATATCCTTCAAAATTTTATTTAGAGCATGACCCATGTGTAAATCACCATTGGCATATGGAGGACCATCATGAAGAACGAAACTTCCCTATCAAAATAATTCAAAATCAGCTAAATACTTACACAAATATGGTACAACAAACCCCAGGCCAATCTAGAGAAGAACTCACCTTGTTATTCCTATCAGAAACTCTCTTAAACACATGGTTTTCATCCCATAATTTCTGAATTTCAGGCTCCCTAATGGCAGAGTTTGCTCTCATGCCAAATGTTGTTTTAGGCAGATCAATGGTATGCTTGTACTTTCCTTCTTCCTGCTTTGCCCCTGAATAATCTTAAGAACTTCAATGAACTATGAGGAAAAACTGTCCTCATTAGGAATGAGACATAACAAGGATACATGACACATAATCTTAAGAAACTTGATATATATATATATATATATATTCTGTAGTGCTCATAGTAACTGTTAAAACAAATGACTCCATATACCTTCAGCTGCTTTCTTTGCTGCCATAACTGGCCCACGAGATCTTCGCTTTGACAATGGATAAATCTCATCACTGGAATAAGTAGAATAGCATGCAATGTTTAAAAGAGAGAATACATTGGCTGAAGAGCTTCTTCTAAAACACAATAAGCTAATAGAGGAGGTGGTCCTCCTAAATGATGAGCACGTTTTCAGCGACAGAACCTGGACATGTAGAACACATCATTATCAATTACAACTTAAAAGTACTGTCTTCAATTTTAGATGGATCATAAATGACATCCAAACTCAGCAATTAAAGTGTGAAGAGGGGGGAAAAGTCTTAAACTAGACAATAAATCAATTTAGATCCTCGTGCTTATTTTATTAATGCAAAGATAAAGACGAGAGGGAGAGATAAAGGATAAGTATGGGCTGTGCTACCCTACTAGTAGTGAGCCCAAAACTAATGAGGGGTAGTGCGAAAGATCGGCTTGAAGGCTGAATACATCTAACCTTTTGAGGCCCAAAAAGCTTGGTAAATTTTTTTTTTTTCTTAGATATAAATAAGAAGGGAACTAGTACTAAGAAAGACATCAAGGAGATACCACCCAAACTAGTAATATGCATTTTGTGTTCCTACCAACTTCGCATCATCTTTCTACTTTAACCTCACAGATTCCACAGCCAAAGCAATAATATACTTCTTCAAGAATGTGAACAAATACATACATAACAACTATAGCAGCATCAAAGCAAATCCCACAGAGACACTTAGTCGAGCAATCAACATACAGTCGATTCCAATCAACACAATTGACTAAAATACACGGATAACCAACAAAAACAAATTCACCATGAGAAGCTTAAGGTAGCACTCAATCGAAGTGTCCAATTAACCGTTCACTTGTTAAAAAAACGCTTAGTTCGAGTGTGTATAGGTATAGATATGTGCGTGAATAGCATACCCTATGGGAGGACGTTTGAACTGCCATTTGAACTCCGCCGGGATTGAGCGCGAGCGAGCTTGCGACGGCGAAGGTTTTAAACAATGGCGTGGCCTCCATTCATTTGCAGAGCTTCTTCAATCTCGAACCATAAGCAGACGCAGGGATTTATGGATAAATGAACTGAAAGCCCCGGGCTCTGTTTCTTCTGCGTGCTGTGTGCTTCGTGCTTCCAATTTACGAACAAGCCCCTCTACTCTAATGTATTTATATGCAGACCTTTTTTTTTTTTTTTTTTGGGCAAGCTAGAGCTTTCATCAGTTCATTATCGATTTTTTTTGGGTAAGCTAGAACTCTCGTCTGTTTATTATCGATTTATTATAATTTTCAATGAACCACGTGATCGATGTGTAAATTAAAGTGATGTACGTTGTCCCTCACACATATTCTGTATGATTCAAGAATTAAATCTATATAATTTCTGTGAAAAATATACCTACTCACGAGCCACTCAAAAAAATTACATGAGATAAGTATATGCAAACTTCTTACCATTAAGTGTCTTATATAATTAATATTCCTTGCAGCCGATATAATTATATTTTTTGAATCAATCGTTCCGTAAACGCTCTGTTACACCCGCAAATAAAAATTGAAGATAATTTTTTTTCTGTAAAAAGTCTGTGAGGAAATTTTTTTCCTCAAAAGTTTTTAGTTATTTAGTAAAATAAATTTATAAATATATCTAATTTTTTTTAATGAAATCTATCGCATAATCTCTCCCATAAAACTAATTCAATGATTAAACTTGAGAATTGATCATATTATAAATAAAATAAGTGGCATTTCAAGTGAATTTTTGGTTTTGTAGGTGAGCAAAAAGCTAAAAATATCAAATCAAATTAAGCAAATTCAATCAAAATAATTTAATTTTGTTGGTTAGTTTTATTGGTTTGGTTTAAAATTTTTAAGAAATTTGGTTCAGTTAGTTTGGTTGATACTAAAATTTTTTTACCACCAAATCGACCAATGCAATCGAATATTTTCTAAAACAATGTATATAATTACATATTATCTTATAGATTTTATAGTTTTTTAAGGTTTGATCCATCTCATTAGACTCCTTAATTGAGCCCTAATCAAGTACATTTATTTGTAATTTTTTCAATTTATTGTTTATTTAAAAAATGATAATTTAAACCAAACAGGCAGGTAATGAACCAAATTATTTTTGGTTTTAGTTCTTCACAAGTTTGTGTGGTTCAATTAAGAAATAATTAAACCAAAAAATTTCGGTTCGTTCTCTCACCCTTACATTACATGCCATCTTGTTTATTCCCAAGGAAGTGGTAAAGCTGAAACTTACCCATCCACCAATATATATATATATATATATATGAAACATTTTTTATTTATTTTCTAGCTAAAAATTAGATTTTTTTTTTCTTTTCATTTGTCCTCTAAAAAAAATTAATTTTTTGTTAGCTAATTTTAATACAACTTTTCTCGTTGATTATTTTACCTTCATGATAAATTAAAATGCACTGTTTTGTGTAAAAGAGAGAGAAAAAAAATTTCCATTCCACACTGTATTGTGGTCCACCAGTACTCATAAAGGCTGAAGTTCTCTCTGTGCATCCCAAGTTAACATACAGAACTGGATGAAAACATTTCAAAAAATAGAACCAGAAACGAGAGCTAAACCATTATAATGAACCAAAAAGTCAACAGAAATGTGAATGACTCTTCCAAAAAATAACACCATTTGTCACACAAACTGAAATACAACAAAGTACATGCATGATTTGAGAATGAACCGAGGAGTAGAAAAATATATAGAAAGAATGTTCATCCCAATCTGAAACAATAGAAAAAGCACCTATGGGGTAAGGTGCTTCTGCCTGAAGTGTAGAAAGATGTCCTTGACAATGGCATTTGCAATTGGAAGAATACCCAATAAAGCGAGCTGAAGTTGCCCTGCGCTGCTAGTCCTAACTGAGACCTGCCCGCTTAACTTGTTGTTCAGCCCAGCTCGGACAACCATTTTAGAACTCCTTCCTAAAGAGAACTGAGACTGCAAATTGCCACCCCAGATGAGTTCACCTCTCAAACTCATCGTCGACAAGCCCAGTGTGGTTTGGTCCTCTCCGATTGGAAAATCCTTCTCCCTGAGACGTACTTCCAGATTGGCCCCATATGCAACGTCACCTTGAGACCGAATAGCTCCAGCACTACCCACCAGAACCGTGCGTTTCCCAACTGCAATCTGATCCTCAATTTTCAGTCCAGCAGCAACACTTTCACCCAGGAAAGTAACCGATACCCCAGCAGATGTTTTATTTATTCTGTAGTTTTTGAACTTGGTTTCACCCTTGAAAATATAGGCAAGCTGCTTTCCAAGAGCTTGGATGTCAAGTCCAGCCATGGTCGATCCATTCTCCCCATGCTTGGCTGCAACAGAGGAATCCAAGCGGATGTTGAACTCTTTCTTGTCTTTCGTGATTTGAACTGCGATTACCGCTGGGAAACAACCTGCAATAGCAAGACTGCTCTCGAGGCTGACGCCATCATATCCACAATCGTGGTCCCAGCCATGGACATCCAAAACTGGTCTTGTAAGAAGCAGGGATGATGTGGGCTCCAGAAATCGATACCTGTAAGCAGGATTGTCTCCGTCAAAAGAAGCTGGGAGTACCAAATCAGGTAAAGGAACTGCAACAGCTGAGGGACTCCCAGTTTCCTCATCTCCATCTTCCTCTGTGTAATAATTGCTTGGACCATCTTTACCTCTCTTCTTCAGCTCCCTTGACCTTTTCACCTCCTCTCTCCATTGCTTCTTCTGAAGAAGCCTCACCCGGTAATCATACTCCTCAACATAAGCTTTCCTTTGATCCTTGCTGAGCTTAGCAATCTGAGATCTCTTCAGGGGTTTGAATGGAGGGAGTTGATCATATTCATCTCCACCTTCTTCGTCAGCATCAGAGAAATCAACCAACTCCGTATCTGAATCAAGATTATCACCACCTTGCTCAGCAGGAAGTTTTGGATGGGCATTTGACTGCAACAGACAAGACAAGAGGTAGGGTAGAGGTGGGGAACGAGCCCTGAATCCAAAGAGCTTTCGATGATCAAAAAGATCTTGAGTTTTAGCCAGAGACTTAGCCTCAGATAAGATCTTTATTGAGCAGCACAAAAGCAACAACCGCGGTCTCCAACTTTCTCCAATGGGAAGCACTGTCTGTCCATCTTCACCCTTTTGATATGATGGGTGATTTTCAACAAGAGACACAGGACTCATTAGACTTGGACTCATCATACGCAGATCACCAACTGCTTGGCTAATCAACTGTTGAATAACACGTGATCTTTGGGCAACAAATAAATCATAGCTCAAGGGTGACCCAGATGGTCCATCAGGGGGGCTAGAGCCAGCATGGGTCAGGGTAATAATGGCATTGTGCCATATAGACAAACCAAGTGAGCTAGTGATTGACCTTAACAATGGCAAATCATTAAGATCTCTTGTTTGTGTGTCTAACCGATCAACATAGAGGACGATGTCTGGGGGGCATTTTTTTGTTAATTTCCTTATAGAAAGCAAAACTTTCCTATTAAAAGTTTGTTCCATTATGGAAGACCTGAGACCAGGAGTGTCAAAGATCTTAACCTTAATTCCATCAATCGTTCCAACAATATCTTTCACAGCAGTTGTGGCTGGTTCAAAAGCATCAATTACCGCTATATTTTCACCAAAAATAGAATTGATGGTTGCACTCTTTCCAACTCCAGTTTTCCCAAGTACCAAGATGTTCAAGGAGAAATCTAAATCATTTTTACCCTCTGCTTCAAGCTCCATAGCTGTCATTGTGGCTGATTCGATGCTGAATGGTTGACTTGAGGGCTTCCCTACGGCAATGGCTAACCGGTATAGAACCTGTGCAGCAGTGGAATCTTCAGGAGACAGGCCTAGTCTGCGCACAAGCCTTAGAAAATTCAATCTTAGCAGCTCTATCTTCTTAAGCTTCTCCTTATCCTCTTCACTTAGGCTTTGCTCAGATTGATCCCTTGCACTATCCATAAGCTCTGAAGCATTAAAAAGACTTCGATGGTTTGGCTGGACAGCAGGTCTCAAATAGTTGACTGTGCTTGACTCTCCAGGATGCTCAAGAGAGAAAACTCTAGAACCGTTAACAGAGGTGCTTGTGAATCTGCCACCACCCGATCCAGCACCAGTAGCTTCTTTCAATAGAGCTGCCAATACATTGGAATAAAATAATTCGTTACCTTCACTTTCTTCACCTGTTTCCACTTCCTCATCTGAGTCACCAATAATTGTCCTTTCAGCTCTCTGTAAGAGATCCTCTGAACTCTCTCCAAGAGAAGTGGGGGTTAGACTTTGCTCCAAATCATCCATAATTAACTTGGTTGTGTCTGAGACCCCAAAGCTCAGACCTTTGGAGTCATCTTCTGAATTGTCTGGATCATGGTCTGCTTCATCTTCCCTGAGTTCCCCCTCCACTTTTACTTCAGGGTGTAAATTGGAACCCAGATATGGAGGATATAGAGTGTTATTCTCCCCATGCAATCCCTCTTCTATTACGATGCCTTCAGTAGGTCTTGGTGAATGACAATTCCCATAGTGCTTGGACTCCTGAGCTGCACACCGCTCTGAAATTGTAGTACTGTCCAAATTCTGCGTCCCATACCCCACAACTGCAGTGTCGACAGGATCAATACTGCTGCAAGGAACAAAATCATGCAATTCAATTCCCGAACCCATTCTTTGCTCAGCTGTACCTTCCAAGTTCTCACCATTGCTAACCCGGCCATGAATTACACTTTCACTAACATCAACACCCTTGATTTCACTGTTTTGGTAATTCATAGTAATTTCTGCCCAAAAATTCTCAGTTCTTCCCGCTTCTGCAAAATCAACTTCTATTTCCTTCACACTTGCCTCCCGAGACACAGAAGGAAAGCCCTCTTCCACTTCCTGGGTAGCAATATCTTCTGCTTTATTGATTCTACTAGCCATAATTTCACCACCTCCCAATGCTTTCTCGCCCTCTTTGCAGTCAGTAACCATGTCCATTTGGGTTGTAGCATCCATACTTAAAGCCGAGTTATCACCAAACTCCACTTGATTCTGCTCCTTCACGCTTCTTTCCGCTTCTGCAAAATCAACTTCTATTTCCTTCACATTTGCCTCCAGGGTTGCAGAAAGAAAGCCCTGTTCCACATCCTGGGTAGCAATAGGATCTGCTGTATCGATTCTACTAGCCATAATTTCACCACTTCCCAATGCTTTCTTGCCCTCTTTGCAGTCAGTAACCATGTCCATTTGGGTTGTAGCATCCATACTTAAAGCAGTGTCATCACTGAACTCCACTTGATTCTGTTCCTTCACACTTCTTCCCACTTGTGCAAAATCGACTTCTATTTCCTTCACATTTGCCTCCAAAGTCACAGAAGAAAAGCCCTGTTCTACTTCCTGGGTAGCCATAGCATCTGCATTATCGATTCTACTAGCCATAATTTCACCACCTCCCAGTGCTTTCTCGCCCTCTTTGCAGTCAATAACCATGTCTATTTGGGTTGTAGCATCCATACTTAAAGAAGTGTTATCACCAAACTCCACTCGATTCTGCTCCTTCATACTGCCGTCCTTCAATTCACTTTCTTCCTGCTCCATGTTTTCAAGTCCATGTATTTCTGAATTTTCCCCAAGAAAATCATCTTTATCTCCCACCAAAGACTCAGCATCATCAGGACTCCGAGTCCTATCTTCAATCAATTCAGCTGAAACAAAGTCATTAACAGAGTCCTTCACAGCCATGCATCCTTCTGAAGAACCCAGTTCATCCGTTACAACCTTATCCAAATCCTCAACGACTTCAGCCTCTAATACTGGCTCAAATTGTGACTCATCTTCTTCTTCTTCTTCTTCTTCTTCAACCCCCAAAACTTTTACTCTTATAGCACTATCAGCCTTGCCCAAAATGTGGATACCAGGAACCCCAACAGCACCCGAGAACCCATCATCTTCCACTTCCACAGTGCCTGCAGAATCTTCATCACTTTCTGCTGACAACATCGCAATTGGCATACCCAGTTTCTGGATTGCCTGATTTCCAACACCAACGTCTACTGGTTCACCAAAGCCTCCTTTTTCGACCTCCTCTTCCATGGGGGTTGCTAAGGTTTCTTCATCAACATCTTTCACGAAAGGCCTAGAAACAACAAACTCTTCAACAAGACCACTCTCTTCTCCGATTTCTCCACGTGGGTCAATATCACTCTCTTCTGCGGTTTCATCACCTGGGTCTGCAACAAACGGCCTCTCTGAAGCCGTTTCAAACTCATCTTCACCAGTCTCAAATCCCTCAGAGTCAAACTCACTGTCACTCCCACCACTGGTAGAGGCACCAATGTCTTGACCGTTGGTGGGGAGAGAGAATTCAAAATCAGAATCAACAGTGGGAGGAGCTCTGATGGGAAAAGAATAATAACCTGAGGAGCCGGAAAGAGATGCCTTTGGGTACGTCTGGGGAGGAGGTGATGGTGGGGTCAACTGTGTTGCAGAAAGGGGAACGCCGCCACCAGACACTCTTCTTTCCATGGACTTTTTGAGGAGTTGTTTTTCTATTTTCTTTTTCTTTGGAACCAAACGGGCAGAGATGCCAAAAGAAAAGGTGGGAAAAAACAGAGGCGCTTTGGAAATGATGGGGAAGGCTAGGGTTTCTTTTTGGGTTTATCCATGGTGGTTGGTGTTCTGTTCTTTTTGTTTTATTATAGAAGGATTGTTGGCTTGGGGGGTGGTGTGGAGAAAGAAGATACCACATACAACACTAGGTTGGAACTTGGAACTTGAGGATTACCCCCCTTAGGGGCTGTTTGGCCTTTCTGGTCGAATGATACAGATATATTGTTTCATGCGTGTTTTATTTTAAAAAAATTTCTTGTGGAATTGGAAAATCAAAATTTCACTAATTCAATTAATTTTTATTTGTAGGTTTCATACCATTTATGGGTTTATTTCACTCTATGGGATGGTTTCAGCTTTGTTCACTTATTTCACAAATTTTATAAACGTGCATTTCAATCCATTGATGTTTATATTACGGGCCTATTTATTGCTCCAGAAGGTGGTGAAAAATATTAAAAACATCTAAAAACTCTTAAAATTCTTTAATACATTTTGCATTCTTTATATTTTGTAAAATTTATGTATATCTACATATCTTAACAAATTTTCACAAATCCCAATAAATTTTTTACAAATCTCAATACCATTTTACAAACCCCAATAATTGAAATCCCAAAAATTTTTTAATTGCTTTCAATAAATTCTGACACAAAACCATTATGATGGAAAAAAAAATAATTTGAACAGTTTTTCTCTCCAACAAATTGATGCAAAAGTCAAAATTTTCATTATTTATCTCTGAAAAAATGTAATTTAATTATTGTGCACCAAAAGCCAAAAATTTTCTAAAATCACATTTTCGCTATTTTTCCATTATTTTTCGCTGCCCTAAACGAATCTTACATTCACTTAGACCATTTCTGTTAAATTTTATCTCCAAAAAATAATTTTTAACCAATTTAATATTATTAAATTATCTTTATACTCTTAGAATTAATAAAAGTTAAATTACTTTTAACCAATTTAATACTATTAAATTATCTTTAAATTACTTGAATTTTGAAAATTTTACAAAAGCTAAATTTTTATTATAATATTTTAAACTATATTGATAAATTTTACTTTTAAATATTTTAATATTCAATATATATTATTATCTCAAAGCCGAAAATTTTACAACAACTAAATTTTTATTATAATATTTTAAATTACATTGATAAATTTTACTTTTAAATATTTTAATATTCAATATATATTATTATCTCAAAATCTGTAGTAAACTCAAAGATATTTTTGTTATTTGAACCACATTTTAACAAAAATAAAATAAAAAATATTGATTTCACTTGATTTTGCCTTCAAATATGGACAAACATAAATAAATAAATAAATAAATAATAAAAAACTGAATTGTTGTTGGCCCTACTTTGAAATTAGCGAAGTCATCATCAAATTATGCAATTACGATTTAATATTAGCCGCCTAACAGTATTAGCACCCTCGCTTCCAAATTGTACCCCATGAGTTAATAGTTGGGGGAAAAAAATTCTTTAGAAAAAATAATGCTTCTTAATATGGCATTTTATCTATAGTTATTTTTCATTTTAATAATGTAAAATTTAAAATATAATAAATTATATATTAACTTTTAAATTAAACAAAATTGTGTGTTTTTTAAGCCAATTTTTATAAATTTTAAATTGTCATTACAACTAAGTGCCAACCATGTATGTCCGTACTTAGGTTCCGTTTGGAAATTTCGAAAAAAGCAAGTTACTAGCAACAATTTCACCTTTTTTTAAATTACCAAATTACCCTTACTTTTTTAGAAAATAGCATAAATGTCAATATAAATGAGAGTATAAATGTAAATATATAAGTTTAGCTATAATTAGCTTAGGTTTCCAAACACAAAAAAACTTACTTTTTTTTCTAGTCTGCTAGTAGTAATTTGCTAAAAAAAGCACTTACTAATAATGGTTTTCAAACCATGCCTCAAAGGGCTTTGATCTAGTTCGGAAGCTCCCCACAAAGTTCCGCAATTAAAAAATATTATTGCAGCTCCAAACCAATGAAATTTAATCAGTACAAACTGTGCTAAATTCAACATACATACATATATATATATATATTTATATATAATAATGTATATATGAACCTCCCAAGTCCCAACTAGTAAATGAACACCTAATTCTACTAATACTGCTACTTGTACTCCCATAAAAAACACTAATGGGAGGAAACAATTTTTAGTATGGCCAGTGCATGAATAGCAGGTAAATTGGACTGGCAAAAGATTTGCCATGAATCCTCCTCCTGCTGTTTCTCTTCAGATTGTTGTTGTTGTTGCTTCTCTTCATTCTCTGTGAACAACTTGTGTGTTGATGTCACAATACTACGAGCTGCTTCTCTGGCTTCCGGCAGCCTGTCATTCAACAAATCTGCACCAAGCTGTATCAGTGAAACCAACCCAAATTCTTCCATTGCTTCTAGCCCCTGCCAACCCACACAAAATAGTTCACGTTAGGTCCAAAACAACACACACACAAAATTATAATAGGGAAGACGTTTGATGAAAATCCTTAAAAGAGAGCACAACTACAATGGCATGGCAGAGTCAATACCATAACAAGTCACCAACTATTTCCAAAAAAAAAAAAACTAAGATGGCATTTGATTTGCATTTCTATTTTCTGTTTTGTGTTTATGTCTTCTAGTTTCTATGTTATATATTTTATGTTTTCAAAATCTTAAAATCAGAAAAATAAAAAATACATTTAGTTTGACTTTTTTTTTTATATATTATGAGGTTTTCCTTATTTTTTGTTAAAAACGCTCAAAATAACTTTTTATTATTTTGTATTTTATGTGTGACTCATTTTCTATTTTCTAAAATAGATTTTAAAAACATAAGTGAGCAAATGAATTTTAAACTGTTTTTCTTATTAAGAAAAAAACGTAAAATGAAAAATGAATTGAATAACAAATGTCTCTTTAAACTTTTAAAAATTGGGTCCAATGATATATATAAAGATCAACCCATGTTGTTAAAAGGTTGCCATACGATTAACTTTTTATATACAAGTGACCCATGTTGTTAAAAAGTTACCGTAGGATTAACTTTATATACAAGTGGTAAGAATCAATGTATTATAATTACCATTTTGGAAACGCAGTGTGACATGGAGACTGCAGATTTGGCTCTAACTCTGAGGTTGCCATGGCTAACATAAGCTCTGAGCTTGTGGAGGAGAGGGAGAGGGGTCATAGAGCCTACCATTGCTCTGAGAGCCCTCTCTGCTTCTTCACACACAAACCTTTTATCTTGAGAAGCCTTCAGCAGTAGTTGCAGCAGCTGTAGACACCCCCCCCCCCAACACACACACACCCACACCAATCAGAGCTGAAAGATGATGAACTCAAATTCATGATCACACATAAAAAAAAAAAAAAAAAAGTAGAAATGATTTTGGATTCATACCAATTGGTCAAATGCAGCAGAAATGGGGGAGTCAACTAGTAACTTATCACCAAAGGCATTGAAGATATCAGATGAGGCCATTATAGAGGTCTTGCATAGAGCACTTCTTGGGTTCTTCATTGACTTCACCAGCACCATCATAACATTTTCCCTATAAGCAGATCCCAACTCTCAATAGTCAATACCACTCAATTATATCAGAATTTTGATCATATGAATTGAAGAGACATAAATTTCTCACAAATTGGGGAGCAAGAGAGTGGAGTGATAGAGCGCAAAACGCCTGGTATCATTCAGTGATTCACAGACCTTCAACCAATCCTTGGACTCTAACCCTTCAACTAGGCTCTGCATTTTCAAACATTGTTGAGTCAAATTGAAATTTTCATAAGAAACCACAGGTGGGTTTTCTCAATAACATCTTCTAAGCATCAAAACAGCAAAAACAGTGCACAAAAGAATCATTTAAAAATACAAAGTGAAACTTTTGAATTGATCCACATATGGGTTTTCTGTCTAACATATACTAAGCTTGAAAAGTCAAAAACAGAGACACAGAAAATGTCAATTTGAGAAAAAAAAATTAACCATTTGTGTGTAGAGAGAGAGAGAGAGAGAGAGAAGGGAGAGGTACTTGGATTTTGATTTCGGGGTCTGGCAAGGCCTTGAGATTCTCGGAAGAAATGTAATCGATATTGGCATCTGCAGTTGAAGGTGGCACAGGTGCTTTGTTTTCGTCGTTCAAACCAACATCAGATTGTTTTTGGATCGAAACTGGAATTTTCGTCTGCTTTTTGGGTCTTTCTGGGGCTACTGGTAGAGCGTTATGGAGAGGTCTCAGCGCCATATCTCACTGTGACATATAGAGAAAGAAACTGCGGATCTCGAAGGTTATTGTGGTTTTGGATTTAAAGGGCTGGGTGGTGATACTTGTGTGAAAATTTTGAATTTTGAAAGGAAGGGTCGAGGGGAAAGGACCGTTAAACCTTTTTTTTTTGTTAACGGTCATATTTCGGGGAAAGGCTTCTCCACTGTTGACACCTCGCAAGCGTTGCATTAGTACACGTGGCTTAATGAAAGGACAACGCTCCGGTCCAACCCTCAAATTCCGAAGTTTTTGAATTTTTAATCATAAAAAAAAATCTCTTACATTTAAAAAAACAAAAAAAATCCCCTTTGCAATTTTAAATCAGTCAAGATCAAATTATAAAATGTGTAAAAACTAATAAAATTTTATATTAATTTACAATTTTTAACATATTTAATAATTGAATTAAATATTTGTTTTGTACCTATCATAAATTCTAAATTTTAATCTTATTTTTTTCGCGATGAGTAAATCGGGGGCTTGCGCAATAACACATAAACCACGTGAATCGATTAAGTTCAAGGCTTATTAGGTCCTGGAGTCGAACTCCTGACCTCCTTTAGAGAAGCCAAGAGTTCTGATTTTAAATTTTAATCTAATTCTATATTTAGACCATGTTTGAGTATTAAAAGAAATTTTTTATTTTTTTATAGCTTATTTCTATTTTATATGATTTTTTTATCAAAATATAATTTTTTTAGAACTCGTAATTTTTAGATGTTGATTGCATTTGTAAAAAAATAAATAAATAAATAATTCATCCCATTTAAAAAATTTTTATAAATTTCCAAAAGTCAACTTTTAGTTTTTTTTTTAAACAAATGTGAACTTTTTAATTTTTTAAATATAATTTGGAGTACTATTAGATGAGAGTTGACCTTTAATGAATGAAAATTGGCGTTAATATGAGAATATAATTTTGCCGTAGGTGAATTTATTTGTCCACTAAGACCATTACTATAAATATATATATATATATATATATATATATATATATTCTCCAAGATTGTGATTAAAAATGAATTTGCAAAGAAAAAAATAAAATTATTAATTTGTGTTACATTATTATTCTAAATTAAATAAAATTTAAATTTTTTTATGTTTATTAATTAAATTATATATATCAAAAAAGTGATACAAGACTTGCTCTTGCTTGTGTCAAATTAAGGTCTAAATGGTTGGAGCTTGTACGAGTTCATATCGTTGACTGTTATAGGTTTGTTTTATTGCCTCATTTGAGACATCAAAATTCATCAATTTTAATTAATTTTTTATACTTTCTTCCAATCAAAATCTTTTAATATATCACCTTTATATCATATCTTTTTACTTTATTATACTTTTTTAACTGACTTTTTATCAATCAAACATACCCTGCCACCTCCAAATGATTTGTTGTTGTGACTTTTGGCCGAAAATCTCCCGGTGCGACCTGCATGGATATTTTTTGGGAAGTCTGTGATGGTTGCGGAAAGCATGGGCCGATAGACCCTGGCCCGAAGCCCACCACTGACCTTAGGAGGGGTGCAGAGGACTACGCTCCCGCAATATGGACTTATTTAAATATTTCTTTTTTCCAAATTAGGGGATTTTTTTTAGAGGGTTTTTTCTTTGATTAAGAAAAGGCTGACTGACGTTGTAACTTCTTTCTTTCATTATAGTGAAATTTCTCTTATATCTTACTTATAAATATAAACTTTACAGTCGAATCACGTAAATCTTACGGTCTATTTTCTTTTCTCTTTTCTATACTTTATTTTGTGTGTTGTGTAATCTTATTTTGTGTGTTGTATGACCTAAGATTGTGTGTCTAATTTTTAACATGAATAATAATAATACAAATGAACCAGACATTCTCTGTGTAAAACTGGTACGTTATCACTTTCTATGTTCTTCGTACGCAAAATTAGGTACGCATTTTTAGGTTCAAACCGTCAAATCGGCTTTCTTCCACCCTAAAATATATATATATTTAAATAATATTTTATTTGTATTTTTTTAAAAACCAAAATTTTTTATTAAAATTAATAAAAAATATTTATTATAATACTAAACTATTTACTTTAATAATTTTATAAATTATTTTAATCTAAAAATATAATTTAAAAAAATTAATTTACATGAGCAAACCCGAAAGTTAAACATAGTCCGATGAAAAGTAAAATTATTTTTAGCTAGCACAACTCGCCCCTTTGACAAGAGACTTAACATTGGAGTTTCCTTTTTTAAATAATATTATCTCCCACCACCAAGACAGCATACTACAAATTTAAAGAAGTGGTGAGTCCGAAATTTTCATAAAAGTTTCTCCCCTCGGGATAGATCGAGAGTTCTTTAAGTTGAAATAAATTTTAAAAGTTAAAATTATATTTCTAACCTTTAGATTAGTATGAAATTTCATCCACCCATCAAAATATTTTTATTTATTGGATGAACTTTCATAAGAATTTAAATGTTAAAAATATAACTTTAACGCCTAAAGTCGAATTTCAATTTCCGGATCCCATCATCCTCTCGAGACCACCACCATAGACTTTGTTTATAGAGGATTACTTCTCACCCCAAAAAAAAAAAAAGGTGAAGTAAATAAAATAAAATAAACTTTTGTAATCAGATAATTGATACATCAGGATAAGCATGAAATGGAAGTGACAAAGTATAACCCATAATGAGCAAGCGGACACAGAACCAGCGGCCACCCCACTCCAATAAAAATTTTACTCCATTGAGTGATCTTGAGATTCATCCCTGTTGCTTCGATTGAGTGAAATTGACATTCATCCCTGTTGCTTGAACTGCCATTTATACCTTCAGCAAATTAGGTAAGGTAACCATTTACATGGGGAGGTGGGAATTAATTGGTTCCTGTTCAAAACACACGCATACAGCATTCAATTACTATTCCAAATGCATTAAGAAAAAGCCAGAGCATTGTTTGTGTTTTTAGCAACATACATCAAAAGAGGCCGAACGGTAATCAAACGAGTTTGCGAGACATGTTTTTCTGAAACCAACCCAAGATTGAGTTCACATCCCGGCAACAAGTCATCATCGATGTAACAAATTGCAGCACTTGCTTTTCAGGATAAACACATCCCCAACAATCTGCATATATGCAGAACATCACAGGCAAAACAATACCTCTTGGCAGTAGCCTATTGATAATTACCAAATTCTGGAACTCTGAATGCCTATTTCTGAAAAAACTAATTTTATAAATCCTTCACATTTTTACCATTTCATGCTTCAGGGCATTGCTTGGAGACATAATTGAAAGGTATACCAGAGTAGGTTATGAAGCTCAAAACATCCATCTTACTCGAAATTAAATTCCCTTCCTTCTCTTTTCAAACATAATTTCTCAGAAAAAATACTATTTGTGTTCCTGTTAAATTAAAAGTACAGTACATGTGGGGAAGCAAAAGGCATCAATATTCACAAGAAAAGGGAACAAGTGTTGATCGAATTAATGAGGTAAGCAACATGGAGGCCTATGGTTGAGCAGATCAGATAAGCCTGCCCAAAGCACAGTGGACAAAGAGCATAATAAGCAGAAGGAATGCTATGCCAAGTGCGTGAGATATATACACGACAACAAACTCTAACTACCTTGGAGAGTTTCGTAAGGCAAGCTCTAATCTAACAAAATAAAGTGCCATGTTGCTATTAAGCAGACAAATCTACCTTTCAAGGCCAGAAGAGCCCACAAAAATCTGCGTCTTGAGCCTTGGCAGTGTTGCTAAAATCTCTGGGGATTGCTTGCAATTTGAACCGAGAACTTGAGTAATTGAATGACGGGATCATGAGGCTGTTTAGCCTGTTGAGACAATTCATTTAACTGAAGAAAATTGACAACAATCACAAAAAAAAAAAAAAAAAAAAAGGAAAAGAAAAATTAGAAAATGAGAAAATGTTGATATCCATGCTGATTGCATACTTGTAATGCTTTTATGTTTTGTAACAAGAAAATGGACACATCAGGATTACTAAAAATAAAGCAAAAATCAAATATTCTAACAAATCCTACTTAAAATAAATTTAAATAAAATCTTCCCTAAAATAAAATAAATCTTTAATAATGTAAAATCCCAATATAAAATCTAATCTTAATAAAATAAAATCCTAATAATAATTATTTAATTTTTTTTTTGGCTTCCGCATCGGTTGTCTCCAAGATTTTTCCTTGCTTCATGCCAATGTTTGTGTTTCGCCACCAGACATGCTTGTTTGGCATAACTTATATGCATTGAGAATTCCTCATAGAAGTGTTTTATGCTATGAATGGAACATGGATTTGTGGAAGGGGAGGAAAAGTGAAGGGAAAATAACAATATTAGTTGTAATTTCTATGCTTTACCAAGTAAAAATTGATTTTTTTTTGGGGGGCGGGGATGAATATTTAATTATTTTCTTCTCATTTTTCTTACCAACCAAAAAAATAAAATAAATTTTACCTTTTTCACTTCATTTTGCTTTCCTCACTTTTCCTTCAGTTTATCTTTCCCTCTACAAACTCATGTTCCAAACATAGAATTACAAAAAGTCCTTTAAGGGGGGTAGAAGTTCTCAAAGAAAATTGCATTTGGAAAAAATAATTGAGTTATACTAAATAAAAATTAGTAAATAAAATCAAATAAATTTATGTAATAAAGGGGTGATGGTTTTTTTTTTTTTTTTTTTAAGTTTTAAAGTACCATACGTACATAAAGACAAAGTAGGCAAAAAATATATTTTAAAGGGTTAATATAGAGATTTTGACATTTTGTGATTGACTTGAGAAGTCCACTCCAGAGTAGTCACCCAGTAGCTTCTCCAGAATGGACTTCCAAGAGATGGTTTCCGCAAAAAGTCTTTCTATGTGATTTTATCAAATGTGCCAAAATTGATGGAAGTCATGAGAAAGTCTGTTCAAACTAAAAAACACATCTAGGAAGTTTTGCCAAACGCCAATTATAGACATGAGTAAAATATACCTGCGGCATGTACTGATAGTCATTGGGAGAACTTTGATTTTCTAATCGATAATACTTGACATATATAACTTTATCACTGACAGTTTAAGGAGACCTCTGCAGGGACAAATTGAGCAGTTCTATAAGAATTGATGAGATAAAAGAATCTATAAGAATCCCCACTTTCTATCCCATGCATTGCTTCTTCAGCAGGATGACACAGACCTCGTATGTGTCAATCCAACAAATAAAAAAAAATATGGTATATTGATCCATCAATGATCAACAAGAACAGCAGGCTGGTATCATAAGAATCTTGAAGCATGTTGAGACTTTGCTATTTCCCTCAACACTGCGCCCACAATTGCTGCCTGCTCAAGACATTCGGCCTTATGCAAAGCATCCAAAAGAACCACACAAGTTTTGGTATAAATGTTACAACCTTTCAATCGAGTTTCCTCAAAAAGTGAGTATGCTTCCATTGCCCTGTTTGAAATGCTTAACCCCTGTATCATCGTATTATAACAAGCAGCATCTGGTTTGCCCCCATTTGCCTTGAACCTTTCAAAGAGCTCATTAGCCTCCAATATGTTTCCTGCTTTTGCAAGACCTGAGATCATTGTGGTGTAGGTGGTCAAATTGGGTTTTAACCCATGTTTCTGCATCTCTTGCCAAAACACAAAGGCCTTGTTGAACTTTCGAACCCTACATAGACCATTTATAAGAATGCTATAAGTTATGGTATTGGGGAGGCATTTCAAGTCTTTCATGGAATTAAAACAGACAAGGGCTTCATTAATTTCCTCTGCCTTTACTAATGCATCAAGCAAGCAATTCCACGTGTATACATTAGGTGTTAAACCTTTTTGCATCAACTCTTCCATTATCAGATATGCTTCATCAATTCTACCCACTTTCCCAAAGCCATCAATGAGACTACTATACACAACTACATTTAATTCCACACCTTTAGATTTTGCTTCTTCAAAAAGCATGTAAGCTTCATCAAGCCTATCAATCTTAGCAAGACCATCAATAACAGAACCATAGGTCACCACAGTGGGCTGGTGACCCTTCACCTTCATTTCCTCCAGCAGCTGGTAAGCTTTATTCACTTTACCTGATTTGCAGAATCCATCAATAACAGAGTTGTAAGCAAGGGTATCCAAAACACATCCCTGTTCCTTCATAGCGTAGAACAATTCGTAAGTCTCACTAGCAAATCCTGCTTTTACAAGGCCGTGGATCAATATAGAATAGCTCCGTACGTCGGGGGTGAACCCTTGGGCTTTGATTTCCTCAAACAAAGCCCTGCCTTTCTCAGTTTCACCTGCTTTGAAAACACAATCCATGTAGGTATTAAGGAGGAGAAGGTCAGGAGAAACACCCCTACGAACCATTTCTTTGTAGACTTTGTGACCATCATCCTTCCTGCCAAATTTAAAAAAGTTTCGGATAAGGGATGTATAAATTCTGACATCTGGAACCCGATCAGAATCTAGCATTTGTTCATAAAGCCTATAGGCATCATCTACTCTGCCATGTTTACCCAAACCATCTATCAGAGAACAAAATGTCACTGCAGTTGGGGTGCAAACTTTGTGATCCATTCCTTCAAAAATAGAACAAGCTTCATCGAGTTTTTGAGCCTTACATAACCTATCAATCATTATATTCACAGTCGACACATTTGGAAATAAGCCAGCCCCTTCCATGGCATCCCGAATCTCCAAAGCAGCCTCCAGTTTACTGGCCCTGCAAAGCATGTCTATGAGAATATTATGGGTTAAAATATTGGGGGTTGCATCTTTCTTCATCTCATCAAATATCCTTAAAGCCTCATCTACTCTGCCCTTCTTCCCAAGGCACGTCAGAATACAATTGTATGCAATCACATTGGGAATACTTCCCTTTTGCTTTTGCCTCTCAAGTAAGTTGTAAGCTTCTTCAAACTTTCCAGCTGAGCCATACCCCATTATCATGGTGTTATAAGCATATGCGCATGGCACTTTCCTGTTAACTTCCATCTGCTCAAATAGCTCCACACCTTCATCCAGCCTGTTCGCTTTGCAAAGAATCCCTATCATGCTTGTATAGGTCACATCATCAGGCATAAGACCATGCACTTTCATCTCGTGAAAGAACTTCCAAGCCATATCCACCTTGCCTGCTTTGCCAAAGCAGTCTATACAGACATTATAGAGAACAATGTCTGCATCAAAAGAGTGGCTTTTCATCTCATCTAACAAAGAAAGAGCAGCATCAACTCTGCCATCCTTGGCAAAAACGCGAATGAGAGTTGTAAATAAATGAACACTAACTTCATAACCTATCTCCTGCATTTGATGAAAGAGTGTGAGCATGAGGTCTGGTACAGGAACTGCCGATAAAGCACCAATTAGAGTTGTATAAGCTGAAAATGCTGGCCGAAATTTGAACTTTCTCATGGACTGTATGAAATCAAATGCTTCCCTTAACTTGTGGGACCTGACACAGCTGACAACTAACTCAATGCATGTATTATTGGATGGGCCAAATCCTGCAAGGCTCATTTCCTCCAAAATCTGTTCCAGATAACCAAACCTTTTACTTCTAGCCATTACCATAAGTAGTGAATTATATGCTTCTGGACAATGTGCCTGGTTGGTTTTTGTCTCAGCCCATCGAAAATATTTCACAGCTACATCAACATCCTTAAGCCTTTTTAAGACTCCAATGACTACCCCTGTTTGAGGCTTTTCATCAAACGCATCAAGAGCATTTTCCAAGGAAGGTCCCCAAGGACCACTCTCCAGAATCTGACACACACTGTTGACTCCTTGTCTTACCCCTTCCAATTTTTGTAAACATTCCTGATTACCCCAATCCAAAAAAGAGACAGCTCTACCATCCTGATCAGAAGGTCCATTGCATAACGAGGAAAACTTCTCACAAAATGCAAAAATGGGACAGCATTTTGGAGAGCAGTGAAATATTATTCCTGTGGAACCAAATATATTGGAATTAGCAACTGAATCATAAAAAGGTATGGGAGAGAGAGAAATTCTTAGCCCCTGGAAAAATTGGTGTCTGTGCCATGGATTATCTGCTGCATATCAGATGGGATGGGATTCACAGGAATTGACAAGTAAGTTCGATTCAAAACACTCTATGATTCTGATCATCCAATCCAACACAATTACTCAAGTAAAACTTCGAGTGCACATTAGTTTTTTTTTTTTTTTTTCTTTTTTTTTTTCAAAGTAGGTCCCCTGAACAAACTACAGATGGATCTATAGGCAGCAAGAACAGCATGCACAATTAAGGATAAGGTCATATAACATAAGATACAAACTGAGGTCAGAAAAAATCCCTAGAAGTACAAATTTCACTTAAAAGTAATATTTAAAAATAAAGAGAAGACAAACAAATATATAAATAAATAAATGCATGCTCCCGATTTACCTTTGTTTCGTACGAGTGTTTTCATCATTGCACCTCTGAGCTGCTTCTGCGTCCTTTATTCTCTAGATTTCTTGTTAGCAGCATTGACTAGCCAATAAGATTAGGGACATTGCAGAAAACCTAAGAAAAAAGAAAGTGTTTCGACTAAAGGCTCGTCTTTGAGAATATAATGATTCAATTACCAGATTTAACAATATACACAAAATAATACATTCACTTATGTGTATAGGGGCTGTAATGAAATTTAAAAAATATATATTGTGAAGTACCCAGATTTTCATAACTAAATGTCATGGCATTATTACAAGCCTCTTCCGTAGTTCATTTATTATTGCCTACAACTATATCTATTTTCCATAAATCAAAAGAAGGGGGAGGGGTTTCAAATAAAGAAACACAGACTCCCAAACAGATCTGACTTAAGAAATAAACCAAAAAAGTCCCTCCTCTAATATGAATATACTTTAAACTTTTCCCCACTTCAAATGGTTTAGCAGATAATTACTTCCCCTAAAAATCACCGTTGTACAGACCTAGCAGGTCCAAGATAGTGAAGTTTGAACAAATCCTAATCATAAAGGTCAAATCTTTACCAATTTCCCCAGTAATCGTCTTTTCCATTTCATTTTTTTCGTTGTTTCTTCAATTCACTATAAATATACAGATTTGAAGGTAAACATTCCGTCATCCAAGTTGTCCATAACAAAACCATCCACTCCAACGAGCCTAAAATGAATATAATTTTCCTTAGATTTGGTAAGATTTCATTTTCTAATAACGCAAACAGTCATAAAACATGAAATTTTTCGAACATTTGGGTTCTTACCCCGTATTTTCCGGGCAGCCAAACAGAGAGCCAAGGTGCGCCCCAGAACCAGAATGGATCCAAGCCCAACTTCAGATAGCTGAGATTGCGCTACTTTCAGTACATGGATTCAAGGTCAAGCATCAACCGACGCCTCTCTGGGAGGCAAATCAGATACTGACGCAGTATGAGAGTGGGTTTTGAGTAGGGTTTATCGAGAGAGAGGCAAATCAGATATTAGCTAATGGCTTTATTTTTTTGGTAAATAATAAGAACACGAAATTAATAATAAGCAAGTATCACCTAAATTTTTATTTATATTTTTAGGTTGATAAGAAGTGAGGTAAAATAAGGTAAATTATTAGTTGATAATTTGTATAGTGAGATAAAAAATAAATATTTTTTTAATATTTTTTATCATTTTTAAATTTTTTTTAGTCACTCCATCCTTAATATTTGAATTCTTGGCATGAGACCCGTTAATTTTTTTTTCATTAAGTTGGATGATTTACTTAATTTTTTTATTTGATAATTTTTATGTATATTATTTTAAAAAATACTACACACACACCCATACTAAAAATATAATTACAATAATATAATGAAGGACTGAATTGATTTTATTTTGATTTGATAAGTGTTTGAATTTAAAAATTACATTAAATTGATTTAAAAATATTAAATTTGACTATGTTAATAGTAAATAAAATATATGATAAATATGATATATAAGGATAAATTTATTCATTTATTTAGAATACTTAAAAAATAATAAATTTTCATTCAATTCTATTCTTTTAAGTTATATTTTAAATGATATAGAAATTTTAAAATTTAAATTACAAAATCAAATTAAATCAAATTCATAAATTTTTATTTCAATTTTAATTCCTACCAAAGTCACCGTTCGTGTTACTATACATGAAATTAAGGTTATTAGTTTATCAACATATTAAATTAAGTAATTATTGAGTACATTTAAAATATGTTGAAACTAAAAAGTGTATTAGTAAAACTAACTTTTAATATTCTTTATTTACATGTAAAATAATATAATATAAAAATATATGTAGGTAAAACAATATGAAATAATATTTACCTTTGTAATAGTACAGATGAACGATAAAATGATAGGTGGCATTTGATTGATATTTTTATTTTTTAATTTTTGTTTCTATTTTTAATTTTTTATTTTGTAATTCATGTATGTTTTAAAAATACTGAAAATACATTTGTTTGATATTTTTTAATTTTTTATGTTTTAAATTTTTTCTTATTTTTGGTAAAAAAACTCAAAAATGACCTTTGATCATTTTATATTTTATATATAAATTTATTTTTATTTTTTAAAATAATTTTTAAATATACAAATAACCAAATATATTTGAAATTATTATTTTTATTTTTAAAATTACTAAATAAAAAATAACCCCAAAAACAAGCACATGTAGATTTTACTCAACCTACCCCGGATATTATTAGGCAAACTAACCCTGAACTCACGAGGGGCCTACGCCTAGCAATTCATTCTCGATTGTCACAAGTCCTTTAATTACTTTCGAATGAGAATTTCGATAACTCGTTCCAATTTCGGCAACATTGAAATAGAACTTAAATGATTTAACGGTTAAAATCACTTTACTTTTAATGTTTTCAATAGATACTCGAGTATAATTGTGCAAGTTGCTCGGAGAATAATCTAACAATTTCTAAGCCGCTTAGAATGATAAAAAAATAAGATAAAATGGAATAATTTAAAATAATTTATAAATTTGTAATTTATAAAGTAAAATAAATAATAAATAATTTTTAAAAATTTTTAAAAAATTTTTAACTTTTTTTAGTATTTTTTATCGCGTCAAACGGATTCTAAATACTTATAAAAAACAACTTTTATATTAAATTATATTATTTTGTTAATTAAAATATAAATAATTATAAAAAATGAATTACTTCACAATCTAATATGAGAAATCATCCATATTCGAGAGAATAATAACACCTTACTCAATTTTTATAAATATGAACAGACATATTAAAAAATAAAAATTATTAAAATGAGATACAAGTTATTCACAATTTATTTTACGGTTAAAGAGCAACTGAAAATCAAATAGTGATCATTCTAAAGACTTTTTTGAGACAAAAATAAAGATGTCTCCTACATTACTAATAATATGTAAAAATATCGACATAATTTCATAAAGTTATTCGCTCCGAATGTTACATAAAGAACATCTATATAATAAAATACAACATATTTTAAAAATGTCCCTCGCACAAATTAAAATTTCAAGGCTGAAATTAAAATTTATTATTCAACGAATGACTGAAATTTTTTATATATCAAAAATTTCTCTCAAACTTTCACCTACTATTTGGGTCACTTCACATTTTAATAGACCATTAAATTAAATTTAATGATTATGTCTGAAAAATTATATCGATAAAGATAAAAATTTTACTTATTAGAAATAATATAATTAAAAAGGAATTTATTTTAGATTTTGAAAAAAAAATATGTTTAACATATTTTAATTTTAAATAGGCATGTATTTAATTTTAGTTAAAAAATACAATAAGCAAAAGTTATTCGCTAGTAAGTAAAATGGTTGAACAAAAAAAAGTTTTTGAAACGTCAAAACATAGACGATCACTTGTTGTAATTGCCAAAAAATTACCTTTAATGTCCACCAAAGCCGATTACTTATCCAAAATTAATTTCCCTACGACTTAAAATATTTCCTCTACCATTGAAAATTTTGCTATTGTTGCCAAGTTTGAAACTTAAATTGATTAAGGTTGCGTTTAGTTTACTAAAAAACTTCAAAAATTTTTAAAAGTTTTTAAAATTATTTATTTTTTATTTTACTGTACTAATTACGAACTTATAACTTATTTCACTTTATCTTATTTTTTATCACTCCAAACACATCCTACATTTAGAGTACCATCTTTTATCCAAAAATTTTAAAATAAAAAAAAAATTCGAACTTTTTATTTACAAGGCTATACATTTTATTAATTTTTATTAATTTTTGGGCCCCTTTGGAGCGGAAAAAAAGAAGATAAAACATAGTTTTAGATAACTTTTGACATTTAATATTTTTTTCAAATCTCATTTTTTAGAGATAAATAGTAATAAACCATTAGAACAGTTTTTCAAAATCTACTCTAACATATTCAAAAAACTCTCAAATTGTCTTCGGCATTGTAGCGTTTCAGGGGGCAAAATGATACTGTGAGAACGATTTGTGTGAGCTCACCTCACAATGGTACTCGTTCAAAAATTTTAGAGTCGGGGAACATAATTAGTAAAAAAAAAATTTCCTATTCGGTTAATTTTCTCCCAAAATTTGATTTTTTTTAACAAAATATTTAACTTTTTTGAAATTAATAAAAATAAAAATGTGTAAAAAAATAATAGAGAATTTTAATAATTTTGAAAACTTATTAAATTTTTATTTTATTTTATTTATTTATTTTTCACACCGAACAATGCCTTTGTCACCCCGAAAGCCGTCCTGTCTTTTCAAAATTAGTCCCATTTCTGACATCCCACAGTTGTCGTTTCGAAGCTTGTTTCATCCGCTGGCATCTCGCCTTCTATCCCATGTGGTTGGAAGGGAAATTAAAGTTGAATTTTAGGTAAGATAAAATGAGATAAATTAAGTATAGTAAAAAAAAATTAATGTGATATAAAATTAACAAAAATTTATAAAAATTTTTTAAATTTATTTGTGAACCAAACTCATTCTAATTAGTCTTGTGACGTGATTTTCGGCCGGCCCTTTCCTTGAATAGGATTTTCACGCGGTGAAGTCGGCATTTTCAAACAGGAAAAAACGAAAAAGACAAAGCGGTGGACTCGCCGTTTCCGGAGGCGTCGAATTAATAGTTAAATGACTAATGATATATTTACACCCTCTTTATTACATTTTTTTTTATATTTTATTAATTATAACGAGTCATAATTAATATATTATGTTTAAAATTATTATAATTGTTGAATGTTATTTTTTACGTATAATTATAATAATTTTTAATTAAATAATACTAATTATAACCTGTCATTGAAGTATAAGAAGAATGTTAGAGAGAGATAAAGTAAGGGTAACGTTATTAATAGTTAAATAGTAATAATAATCATTTTAGCAACGACGAAAGCAACGCAACAAGAAAAATTAATAATCTGTCTCTATCAGTCTGTACAGCCGACTTGTTTGTTCTAAAGATAATTATTACCGCCGCTATATCCTATTATTTGTTAAATCATGATATATCAAATGATGGAAAGCACATTACGAGGTTGCGTTTGGCCGGCTCTGTATTTTGATTTTTTTTAAAATATCATATTTTTAAGTATTATTAAATTATAAAAAAATAAAAATATTAAATTAACAAAAAATAATAATTTTTTAGTAACAATTTTTTTTTTTTTGTTACTCGAACTCTACCGGAGTCCTTTCCTAGTCAAATGACACTCACAATTTTATGTTTTTAGTTTTTTTGTTCATATGATTTTTTTTATAAAAAACGAATAAAAATAAAAAAATGTGTTTGATATTTATTAGTATTATATTAAAAAATATATATAATATGAAATAACAAAAATAATAATTTAGAGCGGTGAGGACTACGATCGCAATGGTTACCGTGATTAGAATATAAAATAATAATATTAGTGATAGCGGTAACAGTAACAACGATGACGACAACAATGATTGAGAGTAGTGTTGATGGGAGTGACAATAGCATGGAATATAAAACGATAATATTAATGATAACGATGACAATAGCGACAATGATGACAACAATGGTTGAGAGTAGTGTTGATGGGAGTGACAACAGCATGGAATTTAAAACGATAATATTAGTGATAATGGTGACAGTAACGACGATAATAACAACAAGGTTGAGAGTGGTGTTGATGGGAGTGACAATAGCATGGAAAGGGAGAATGGTAACGGTTGTAATTAAAAATGGTGATGCATAATATTAGATGATAGTGAGTAGTTATAATAGTATTGAGTGGTGGTGATTTTATACAGTAATGATTGACAAAAATTTCAAAAAAAAAAAAATTGAAAATACATTTCTTGTTTTCGTAATTTTAGTTATTTTGAACATTATTTACAAAAAAAAAAAAAAAAAAGGAGTTACCAAACATGTTTTTTGTTCTAAGATTTTAAAATTCTAAAAATAAATAAATAAATAAAGCAATATCAATCGACCCTATTAGCTATTTTTGTATTTATGATTTAAAAATTAAAAAATTTATAGGTATTTGCTTGCCAAATTACAAATGTCATTAAATATTTCAATATCTGTCGCTGATATAACGAGGAAACAGGAACGTGAGGAAATGACTACTAACTTAATTAGCAAGGGAAAAAATAATACTTTGTGAGTTTAGAAGAAAAAATAAAATATTAATTAACAGATAGGAAAATGATAATAGTTTTATTTGTATTTGTTTGAAAGTTTATAGGAGAGAAGATAGCTATTTTCTCTTTCTTTATTCATGAGTTGAGAAGAAATTGAAAAGAAATGTGTGCATCGTTGTTTAACATTAAATTTTTTAACATCAGAAGGCTAACAACTCATTTACAGTCTTAACACATATTTGTAATTTGTTTTTTTTCTCATTCTTGATTTGATAAACAAATAAATTATTTTGAAAATTTTATTAATTTATTTTTCTTTTCTCTTCATTTTATTTATTTAAAAAAAAGGAAAATTTTAAAATCTTAATACATAATTTTACTCTGCTCTCACAAACGAGAATGGAATCGAAATTTTTTTTTTCTTTTATCTCATTTCCTTTATATTTCTATTTCTCTTCATTCAAGCCGACTCGTAACTTCTTAAAAGAGAATTACACTCTTTAATCAATCGAAATATCATCGTGTGTTTGATAGAAGTATTAGGAAATATAAATTTGATCAATTATTTATGGAGTTCACATTATTTTGTATTTAATTGTGCAAAGAGTACTTTGCATATTAAGTCTAAAATGGACTTTTTATCTTCAAAATAAGGATATAGAGAGGTAGTGTATTGGTATTTTATAAACCCAAAATATATATATATATATATATATATATATATACTAAGACTTGGTTTGGAAATGTTTGGAAAGAAAAGTAGCTGAGCCAACTACTTTTGTGTCTGGGAAGAAAAAAAATGTAAATTTTTTACGTGAATTGTTAGTTTTGATTAATTTAATATTTTTATTTTTGAATGTTTAAAAGAATATTAAAATGTAAGAGGATAAATTTGGTTATTTTACAAATTGGCAAATAAGCCAATATGCTTAAATGTGCTTTACTTTTAACTTCTTACATTATAAATAGGGTTAATTACACTGACACCCCTTAAATTATATCTTTTTTCAATTTACTCATTCATCTATTAACCCTAACACTTTAATCCCCTCATCTATTTAAAAGGGTTCCGTTTAGTAACCGTTAAAAAGTCCATTAATTAATTATTTATTTATTATTCCTTAATTATCTCAATATATTTTTAATGTAATTATTATTTACATATATTAAAATTTGAAACTTATGACTAAAGATTTGTACAGATTAAATCAGATAAATCATTCAATTTTTTATTATAAATTAAATAAATTGATTTTTTTCTTATCTCATCCAAAAAAAAAAAAAAAATTGACCCGAACCTAATGTTGATAAAGAATCTAACCAAGTTAATTCTCAGATCTTAATAATAAATATTTTTATTTTTTTTCTATATTTACTATGTATATTTAATTTTAATCATAAATAATAAAAAAATATATCGTCAAATTTTATTTAAAAATTTAAGCTAAATTTAAATTAAAAAAAGAACTAAATTAACTGAAAATGATGTTATCAGGTTTAATTTTATTTTTTTGATTTTCATTAGGTTTTGCTCATCTTGTTTCTTTATACCAAAAATAAAAATAATACATATAATTTATTTTTGTTTTTAGAGTGAATTTTTTTTTGGATGAGATAAGAAAAAAATTGATTTATTTAATTTATAACAGAAAAACAAATGATTTTACGTAACCTAACCCATGCAAACCTCTAGTAATATGTTCTAAATTTGAACATGTGAGTAATAATCACATTAAAAATTTATTGAGATAATTAAGAAATAATAAATAAATAAATAATTAACGGACTTTTTTAACGATTACGAAACGGAATCCCTTTTAAATAGATAAGGGGTTCAAAGTGTTAGATTTAATAGATGAATGGATAAATTAAAAAACAGGTATAATTTAAGAGGTGTTTCTGTAATTAACTCTTATAAATAAGTATTATTTATTGTGAGAGATGATGGAGTGTGAAAAATTAAAAATAAAATATATTTAAGTATTTTTCAAACTCACATTCAATTTGTTGTCAAAATTTAAAAATTTTTTATATTAAATTATATATATATATATATATATTTATCTCAATCCAATATATATCTCTCCTCGTATTTCCCAATCAACGTGATGCTATAAAAGAGATAGTTTTGGGGCTCGTAACCCCCCGAGAGGGTATCACAGGTGAAGTGATTTTCGGGACTAGTACTCCTCGTGCTAGCAATTGTTCAATCCCACGTGTCTCACGTGGGCTCGTTTCACTTTAATAATATTTTGAGTGGGTTTAGAATTGTTATAATTTACAAAAATTATATTTTCGTGTTATAAATAAAAAAATTAATAAAAATTTGTAAAGATTAAAAGAATTGTAAACATGCCCTTTAGCCCCCAGGACGTAGCTCAGTTGGTACTCAGTAGGCAGAGCTGACTTCGAACATCAGGGTTCGAATCCTCGCGGACCGAACCTCCCTGCTAAGAGGCCGCTGGGTCATCCTGACTTACCCTCTCACGTGCTTGTGGGGCCGGGGCGTGAGGGCTGGTTAAGGTGTCCAGTAGCACACCTTTTTGACTTCGAACATGCCCTTTAAAATATCTTCCTTTTAAAAAGTATATTATGTATTAAAGTAGAATAGTGATTTTAAAAAATTATTTTGATCTTCTAGGAGTATTTTGATAATTTCTTAAAATAAATTAACAGTTAACATGTCATTTTTTTAAATTTTCTAGTGTTTTAAAATATTCAATATAGAATTATTGGCTTAGTTTAATATAATATAACTAAAGTATGATAAATTTAACAATAATTTCAGGTAAATAATTTTAAAAATTAATTTCACCTATTCAAATATATTATGAACTTTTGTTATCGACACGTAATTTATTTGACAAATTTTCTTCGTCTTTATTCTACTGTTTTTTAATATATTAAAATTGGTTTCCCTTCTGGTACAAAAATGAGATAGTGATGACACGTGTTTATTTTTTATTTTTAAATATTTTAGTGAATAATTTTGTTATTATTATGTGTATTTTAATTATTTTTTATACAAATAAATTGACGTCTGTCACATGTATTTTTTTAGTATTTGAATATTAAATATCATTTTTATATTAAATGTTAGGTTATTAACACAGTTTAATATAATCCAACAACTATAATTTTAAATAAATAATTTTAAATTCATTTTACTTATTAAAAAACTTATAAACCTTCGTTTTGTGAATTGTATTATAGAATAAATATGTAAAGAGATATATTTCTAATTTTTAATAATTTCAGCTCGAGTTGGATTTTTGTCTTTCCCTCCTCGATTAAATCAAATTAGTAGATCTGTCGTGACCTCAACTTTGGCTACTGTTATGTTTACTACATTGGGGGAATATACATATATATAGTTACTATTAAGGTAAGATTGCATTAGAAAAATTGCCTAAGCACTTATCATTCTGCATTATGACTACTTTTTAATAATGGATGTGTTTGGAGTTGTATAAAAGTGTATAAAATAAAATAAAATTATAAAAAAAATATTTCGTAATTCATGTAATGAGTGAAAAATTTAAATTTTATTATCTCATAATTCATATTTGTAGAAATTTATAAAATTTTATTTTATTTTATTTTACTCTAAACGGAGCCAATTCAAGCTCGAGTAGGATTTTGTCTCCCCCTCCTCGATTTAATCAAATTAATAGATCTGTCGTCACCTCAACTTTGGTGATTATGTTTGCTACATTGGGTGAATATATATATTTATATATATTAGTTATTATTAATGTAAGATTTTTTCAAAAAAATTTACCTAATTACTTATTTCCGTACTCATTGAACATAAATTATACTAATCTTAAAAAATATAGATAATTATTTTTTTTACTCTTTATTTTAGAATTAAAAAAACATAATTTTACGCTCATAACTAATATTTGTCATTTTAATAATTAGTTAAGTGGTAATAAAAATTTAACAAATTTAAAAAAATTTTAAAAAATAATAAAAGTACAACCGCGTTAAAACAACTTAAAATTTTCATTACTTAAAATTTATTTTATTTTTACATATATGAAAAAAATAATAAATATACATATTAGAGTTATGTGGAGGCCAACGGCAGCATATCGAATCTAGAAGGGAGGAGGCTTTTCACATTGGGATTTTTTATTTTTTTTTCCCTTTAAAGATATGCCATTGAAGCTCAAAGTCAAGGCTTTTCTTTGCACTCCAAAACTTCTCTGTGTTTAAATGCTAACGTTGCAAGAGATGATTAAAATATTATTAGGTGATGCTGCTTACATCCACCTTTTCTCCAACTTGTATCACATGGGTTTTGTCTCTTTTCTTCTTTCATTTCTTGTTTCGGTTCATCCATGGAGACTACTGTTTAGCGTAATAACCTCTGTTATTTGTTCTCTGTTTCTGTACATGATTTGTTAGTGTGTGAGTATAGATATACATATATATATATATATATATATATATACTTTTTTGGGTCTCTGAAGTATGATGTTTGATGTTTATCCGCAACTACCCCAGCATCTCTCTAGTTCAAAATTATATTGGAATGAACAAAAGATGTTTGATATTTTGTTATATGTAAATTAATCTACTTGTTCAATCTTCATGCATCTCTTCTTTCTCAACTTCCTTCAGGTGGTGGGTAATTAGTAATTACCCAAATAAAAGGAAAAATGATCTCAAGTGGATTTTGTTGTTTGTGCTCTGTATTTCATTTCTAGATTTGGTTGCAGTCCAAGAAAAATTTATTAATCTCTCGTGTGGACTTTACTCTTTCTAGATCTATAACTAGAGGTATAGTTTCTTTTTCTTCTGATATTCATCTCCAATGCTTATGCTGGTTTTGCAGGAACCTAGGTAGTGTCTGAGAAGCAAGTTGGTAACCATGTCATCTACCTCTTGGATCACATCTCCTGAATGTTCAACTTCTATCATTCAATCCTCGGATAGTGTTTCAACTGCAATCCAATGGCTGAGATTCATCTTCCTATCTCCATGCCCTCAAAGAGTTCTTTTTTCAGCCATTGATATTCTATTCTTAGTGACCCTTGCCGTGTTTTCAGCCCAAAAGCTCTATTCTAGATTCATCTCCAGAAGAAATTTCAATTCCTCCTTAAATAAGCCCCTAATTGAAACCAACAAGTCTCGTGTCAGAGTCACTTCCTGGTTCAACCTGTCTCTAGTTCTGACAGCTCTGTTAGCAATATGCTACACAGCGCTATGCATATTAGCCTTCATTCAAGGTACCCAATCTCCATGGCAGCTCACAGAAGCTTTGTTTTGGTTAATTCAATCAGTAACCCATGTGATAATTTTGATCCTGATTGCACATGAGAGAAAATTTGAAGCTGTTACTCATCCTACGTCCCTTCGGCTCTATTGGGTAGCGAATTTTGTCCTTGTATGTTTGCTCACTGCCTCAGCTATCACCCGATTTATCACCGTTGGTGGCAATTTGAATCCCACCATGAAAATGGATGATATAGTCTTTTGTGTTCTTCTTCCAATATCTGCATTTCTTCTCATTGTCTCTGTTAGAGGATCATCCGGGATTGTTGTTGGCGAACCAGAACTAGGTACGAACTCAAGGTCACAAGTAAATGAGCCTGCGCTGATGGATGCTAATGTGAGCGGGTATGCTACGGCTTCTTGGTTCTCTAAAGCTACTTGGCTTTGGATGAGTCCGCTTCTGAGCAAGGGATATAAATCCCCTCTTAAGATGGATGAAGTTCCTTCACTTGTACCTGATCATAGGGCTGAAAGGATGGGAGAGATTTTTGAAGTGAATTGGCCTAAGCCAGAAGAGAATTCGAAGAACCCGGTTCAAACTACTCTCCTGCGTTGCTTCTGGAAGGACATTGTTTTCACGGGTTTTCTTGCTGTTGTAAAGTTGGCTGTTACTTATGTTGGGCCAGTGCTAATCGATAGATTTGTTAAATTCACTTCTGGGAAGGGAAGCAGCCCCTATGAAGGATATTATCTTGTGTTGATCCTCCTAGTTGCAAAAATCATCGAAGTCCTTAGTTCCCACCATTTCAATTTCCACTCTCAGAAGCTTGGGATGCTAATCCGGTGCACTGTCATAACTGCTTTGTACAAGAAGGGTCTTAAATTATCGTGTTCGTCCCGTCAAGCTCATGGGGTGGGACAGATTGTGAATTACATGGCTGTAGATGCTCAGCAGCTCTCGGATTTGATGGTGCAGTTGCATTCGATTTGGTTAATGCCATTCCAGCTTGGTGTTGCTTTGCTTCTTTTGTATGCCTATATGGGTCTCTCAATGCTTGCAGCATTGGTTGCAGTTATTGTAGTTTTGATCATCAGCCTGATGCGTACCCAGAAAAACAACCAATACCAGTACTTTGTGATGAAAAACCGTGATTCAAGGCTTAAGGCTACTAATGAGATGTTAAGCAATATGCGTGTGATCAAATTTCAAGCGTGGGAGGAACATTTCAACCAGAGAATTCACTCTTGTCGCGAGAAGGAGTATGGGTGGCTTAGCAAGTTCACATACTCAATATCCTGTACCATGATTATGCTCTGGACCATGCCAATTGTGATGGCAGCTCTCGTGTTTGGGATTGCGATTGTGTTGGGGGTCGGTCTTGATCCTGGAACAGTGTTTACGGCAACAACGGTTCTGAGAATTGTACAGGATCCTGTTAGAACCTTCCCACAAGCTCTTGTCTCTGTTACACAAGCATTTATCTCACTTGGAAGGTTGGATGGGTTTTTAACAAGCAAGGAATTGGATAATAGAGCAGTGGAGAGAGAGGAAGACTGTGATGGTAGGATTGCAGTGGAGGTGAAAAATGGGACTTTTTCCTGGGACGATGAAGGTGATGATGCAGTCTTGAAAGATGTGAATCTAGAGATCAACAAAGGGGAGCTTGCTGCAGTTGTTGGAACTGTTGGATCAGGCAAGTCTTCTTTATTGGCTTCAATTCTTGGCGAGCTGCACAAGAAGTCAGGAAAGGTATGTAAATTCTTCCATTTGTTTGATTAACTTACCTCACACAAAATTTTACAGATTTTGTTTTACGGGTTTCTCAGACATCATCTCCCTACTGTAATTTTGTTTCTGGGCTCTGCATTCTTCTATTTTTTCAATCAACTCATCACACACAAAATTTTGCAGATTTTGTTTTGTGGCTTTCTCATGCATAATTTCGCCACTCTAAATTTGTTTCGGGGCACTGCATTATTTTCACATATGCATCTTAGCTGCCATTCTGTTCTCTACATAAAAAGCACTTTCTTTATATTCATTGCCTTGTAAATGAATTCTTGATGTTTCATTTTCATTTTTTTATATTTTATTTTTCCTACAGGTCAGAGTTTGTGGGACAACTGCTTATGTGGCACAAACATCGTGGATACAAAATGCAACCATCCAAGAAAACATCTTGTTTGGTTCACCAATGAATAAGGAAAGATACAACCATGTGATCAGAGTTTGTTGCCTGGAGAAGGATTTGGAAATTATGGAGCATGGTGATCAGACTGAGATTGGGGAGCATGGAATCAACCTTAGTGGTGGACAGAAGCAGAGGATACAACTTGCTAGAGCTGTTTATCAGGACTCTGATATTTATCTTCTTGACGATATATTCAGTGCTGTTGACGCTCATACTGGATCAGAAATATTCAAGGTTACTATGAACTTTACACTACCTGGTCACTCTTATGAAGCTGGCCTCTAACAACCTTATAATTTATTCCCCGTATCATAGTTAAAATTATGATGGTTGTCCTTTATGTGACACTGTTGAGATGAGCGTCTCAAATGTAAAAACTGAAGCATATATGATCCCATTTGTCTTTTTGATATAAAAAATCCGATGGATCCAAAGACATAAAAATAACATTACTAAACCATACTGTAATGTGGGTTAGTATACCGCATATGGGTAATGAAAACAACCTAAAAGACAATGACTCATTGGAAGTGTTTGAATCAAGGATTTGGTGAGGGGGGAAAAAAGTAAAAGGTAAAAGAACAGAAAAGAAAAAATGGAAGGAAATAAAAAATTCCAGATATATGTTGTATTTGGTTGGGATAGAAAATATAAGAAAGCGGAATTAATAAATTGATTTTTTTAATTTAATTGATTTTTTTTTCATTCCTTCTTTTTTCACCACAACTAAACAAGAGAAGCAATTTTGAATCTCCATCCCTTTCACCTTCCTCTTAATAAATCTGGTACCAAACATAATGCAGGAATGTGTGAGGGGAGCTCTGAAGGATAAGACCATTCTACTTGTGACGCATCAAGTTGACTTCCTACATAATGCCGACCACATATTGGTAAGGATTTTCCTTTTCTTTTTCATGGGCTGCAAGCAAATATCATTTTCATTAGTTTCTTCACATATGTTCTTGTGACAATTTACCAGGTCATGCGAGATGGAATGATTGTGCAATCTGGGAGGTATCAAGAGCTTCTTGAATGTGGCATGGATTTTAGTGCACTTGTAGCTGCCTATGAAACTTCCATGGAGATTGTGGAAAGGAGTACCAATGCATCTAGTGACATTCCACAAACACCAAAATCACCCCATACCCCTTTAACCCGAGGAGAATCACATAGTGAAGACAGGTCTTTGACCCGATCCAAATCCGAAAAGGGTACCTCAAAACTCATTGACGATGAGGAAAGGGAAACAGGCAATGTCAGTGTAGATGTGTACAAGCAGTACTGCACTGAGGCATATGGATGGTGGGGAGTTGCAGCTGCAATACTGGTTTCTCTTTTCTGGCAGTCATCTCTGATGGGAGGTGACTACTGGCTAGCATACGGGACTTCAGAGAATACTGTTTTTAATCCTTCTCTGTTTATTATGATCTACACGATCATAGGAGTAGTTTCATGTGTGTTGGTGTTCATAAGATCATTCCTTGTTTCATTTTTGGGTCTTAAAACAGCTCAGAAGTTCTTCAATCAAATTCTTAATAGCATACTGCATGCTCCAATGTCATTCTTTGATACCACTCCATCAGGAAGAATACTGAGTCGGGTGCGTTTTACCACCTTTCCTTGTATTTTTTGTGGCTTTCATTTTGAAGATTTAACCTCAAATTTTCTACTATTTCATGGTTAAATTATTCTATCAACAATATGAACGAGAAATAACCAAATGGCTTCATACTTGCACTAATAGAAGATCTATTTTTCAGGCATCAACTGATCAAGCTAATGTTGACTTTGCGATTCCCCTTCTTTTGAGTATGACACTAGTAATGTACTTCAATTTGTTCGGCATTGTGGTCATTACTTGCATAAATGCTTGGCCAGTGGTATTCCTTGTAATTCCTCTGGTTTGGCTGAATATTTGGTACCGGGTATGAGAACTCTTTACTTCGTACTTTTTTGTCTCTTGTCACTACTGTTCTAGTGTAAAAAAGGTTATTGAAAGTTTGTGCAGCAACCAAATGTAAATTTGTACTTGAGTTCTTATTAGTGTTTTAATGCATGATGTTAATAACAACTCAAGGAAGAATTTATCTTATTCATGTCCCTAACAAAGTGGGATCTTACATTTGTGTTGTCCACATTCTTTCTTTAACCTAAATCCAGATTTTGTATCTGATTTTTCTGGCTGATTGTATTGTGGACCTTTCAACAATTAATAATTTCACTTCTCTGCGCATTCCGTATGCTTATACTTTCTGGGGAGCTTCCTTCGAAATGAAAGCTCGGTGCCCCTGGTACATTAGTGAAAACCACAAGCAATTTATGCCCACAATTGGTGCACATGCTTGCAAAAGGCATACACGCAAGAGACCAATTCCAACTGATTCTGCCTTTTCTAATATGCAGAGATACTATATTGCAACGTCTCGCGAGTTAACCCGCCTTGATTCAATTACTAAAGCCCCGGTCATACATCACTTCTCAGAAACCATCTCTGGTGTTATGACCATTCGCTGCCTCAGGAAGCAGGAAAAGTTTTTCCAGGAAAGCATTCAGAGGGTCAATGCAAATTTACGCATGGATTTCCACAACAATGCATCAAACGAGTGGTTGGGGTTCCGCTTGGAGCTGATTGGGACCTTTTTCCTCTGTATTGCCACCATGTTCATGGTCCTGTTGCCAAGCACTGTTATCGAGCCAGGTAGTATTCCCCCCGACTTGTTTAACTCTAACTAATAAGAAATGTACAAGTTATCTGCCTATGTTCATGTATTGCTTTCTGGCATCCATGTTCAGAGTCTTTTAGTTACACTTTTGGCTGATTTAAGGTTTACATATATTATTGTCGAAATTGTCTACATTCTATGAAACATGCACGAGTCGTTATGGAATATTGGAGGAATCGACAACCTGACTAATGCTTTTGTATGCCACAGAGTATGTTGGCTTGGCCCTCTCCTATGGCCTTACCTTAAATATTATGACATTTTGGACGGTATATATGAGTTGCACTGTCGAGAACCGAATGGTTGCAGTTGAGAGAATAAAGCAGTTTATAAAAATCCCATCAGAAGCTCCTTGGAGGATACCTGATTCTCTTCCTTCTCCAAATTGGCCCACCCATGGTGATATTGAGATAAACGACTTGAAGGTAATTTACCCAAATCCTTAATGGAAGTCCTTGTGTTTTTTTCTTTCCTTTCCTTTTTTGTTTGCTGATGAATGGTGTTTCTCTATTTTGGTCTAAAATTTGGCAAGAGAAGGCTTTTTAAACTGAACCAAGAGCAATGCTTGTGTTTTTATACATGTTTATTGAGAATGCAATAAGAAAGAAAGAAGCCTTGGAATTTTGGAAATGCTTGATGATACGAAGTGCTATTTTGCTAGAACATGCATCTAGCTTAAAATTCGAATGAATAGATTGATCTTAGACCTGTGATTTTTCAGCTGTATTTCCTTTGTTTACTTTTTATTATAGTTGTTTTTTTTTTTTTTTTCATCACTGGCTCGAGTAATTTTGTAGCTTATACAGTTGGGATTCCTCAATTAGATTACTGTTTTGCCGTTGGAACTTTAAGATTTTGAGGAGCTTTTAAATGATTTGAAACCTTCCTTGCACACAATGCATCGATGTGATCTGCGCCCACTGGAAGATTTATGTTGGATTTTGTAGCACAATAAACTCATTATATTGTCAAGGATGATTGTATTATGCAAAGTTATGACTGATCTAGAAGAACGACATTTTAACATGGCTCAACAGGTCAAACTGGGAAAAAAAATTACTGAAAATATGCAGTTCGCCTGCAAGGATGTATACATTTAGAATATGGTGTTTTCTTATTTTGAGTTGATTTTATCTTCTCTGTGGTTTGAGGGAATTATTACATGGAACGTTGAGCAGGTTAGATATCGACCAAATACTCCACTTGTCCTCAAAGGGGTCACTCTTAACATTCATGGGGGAGAGAAGATTGGTATTGTTGGACGAACTGGGAGTGGGAAGTCCACTCTAATCCAAGTTCTCTTTAGACTGGTGGAGCCTTCCGGTGGGACAATTACAATCGATGGGGTTGATATTTGCAAGCTGGGACTCCACGATCTCAGGTCTCGGTTCGGGATCATCCCTCAGGATCCAGTGCTTTTTGAAGGAACTGTAAGAAGCAATATTGACCCCGTTGGGTTGTATGTGGATGAAGAAATATGGAAGGTAAATATTCGGATCCAGTGCTTTTGAATATATATATTTTTTTGTGTGTGAATAAATTAACAACAATTTACGATTTCTTCAGAGTCTCGAACGATGCCAGCTGAAAGATGTGGTGGCTGCAAAGCCTGAAAAACTTGATGCTTCGGGTATCTCTATTCCCTGCCAACTTTTGAAATTCTCCTTCAAATGCAACTAGTTTTTTTACATCAGTTGTCTCTGCAGTCTAAGTGCCGAAAGAATACCAAAAAATTTCTTTCTTTTTCTTTCTCTTCCCCTTTCTGTTTAGTGGTTGATAGCGGGGACAATTGGAGTGTGGGACAGAGACAGCTGCTGTGCTTGGGGAGGGTCCTGCTGAAGCGCAGCAGGATTCTGTTTATGGATGAAGCAACAGCTTCCGTTGACTCCCAAACCGATGGAGTAATTCAAAAAATCATCCGCGAGGACTTCTTGGCGTGCACGATAATCAGCATAGCTCACAGGATACCCACAGTTATGGACTGTGATCGAGTGTTGGTTATGGATGCCGGTATGTGTTTCACTCCATTACTTTTTTTTTATGTATACACACACACACACAACTGTGACTAATGGCAAATGTAGATGAACCTGAAATGTTTCTGGCAGTTATAATCTGAGCTGATGCCTGAACTTTTCTTGGGGGGATCAATGACATCTAACTTGAAATCGTTCATTGCCTTTTTTTTTTTTAAATAATTTTTTTGGCTTCTACGAAGAACAGCAATTTATAGAAAGTTAAGAGTTAGCTTGGGGAGGAAATCAAACTCACAACCTTCTATTGAGAAAGTGGGTTCTGGCCTATTAAAATCCTTCATTACATAATCTGTTTCTAGTATTTGTTTCTGTATATAGAGGGTTTGGAATATAAATATTTATTCTCATTACTAAGTGGAAGATGATATAAGAAATATGCATGGTAATGAAATAGGCAAATGGTCTATACTTGTCATGATAATCAGTATGAGATGATATTTTGTGTGTTTGGAGTGACAAAAAGTGAGAGAAAGTGAGATAAGTTGTGGGTTCGTAATTCGTACAATAAGATAAAGCGTTTGGAGTAGTAAAAAACAAGATAAATTGAGATAAAACGTGGCTTTGGGTTAATTTTGGCGCATTTTTTGGAGAAGAATAATAGTAAACGGTTCTCACGGATTCAAAAAATCAACACTTAGTGTTTTGCTTTATAGACGCACAACGCCAAAAACCGTGGAAACAGTTTCTCAAATCCGTTCCCACAAATTTAAAAAAATTCGTATAAAATAGCAACAATGGTACTCATTTGAAAGCTTTCCACTCGAAAAATATAATAGTAAAAAAAAAAATTTACGCATTCGGTTAACCTTCTTCCGAATTTTTTGTTTTTTTAAGCGAAATATTGAAATTTTTTGAAATTAGTAAACATGGGAATTTGAGTGATTTATAGAGGTTGTTGGAGATTTATTTTATTTGTTAGAGTGTGTTGTTACACCAAATGCACACAAAAAGTGAATAACTTTTCAGTAGTTTATAGCAAATCAAATGAGTCATTGTATGCATTGTGTGTTCATGTAAAAAGTGCAAATAGGAACACTTGACTGAACATCAATTTATAGAAAGTCAAGAGATTAACTGACAAGAATACAATCCCTTGCTACAAAGAAAAATAACCATATTTTCTTAGGTACATACTTCATGATCACAATCATAATCACAGTCATGGGATTGCTGTTTTCTCAAATTTGGCTTTGTTGGTTGGTTGGTTGTCATCCAGGACGGGCAAAGGAATTTGATTCCCCCTCGCGCTTGCTTGAGAGGCCTTCGTTGTTCGGAGCATTGGTGCAGGAGTATGCTAATCGATCCGAAATATGAACACGCTGAACAGTGCCCTTGTTTTAGCTATTATGCAGGCAATTAGGGCCTGGATGTTCTATGCTCTTAACTCTTAATTGAATTTTGTAGTTTCCGGAGTTTCATGCTCTCTCATTCTTTGCTTCCCTTGGGGACTTGGGCTTGATGTTAAAATTAAGAATTTGAATTATGGAATCAACTCTTTTCAATTTTTGCTAAAAAGATGTTAAAAGTTCCTTAAAATTCTTAAAAATTTTGCAATCGAACCGACTCATAATTTTATAAACTTAGGACTATGGCCCTGTTTGGTCAAATGAACAACCTCTATAAACCTTTATAAATCTCTAATAACTCCTCTACCTCTAATTTTTCCGTCATTACGAATTTCAAAAAATTTTAATATTTCGCTAAAAAAATAAAAAATTTGAAAGTAGGTTAACCGAATGTGTAAATTTTTTATACAATCATATTTTTCATGTCGAAAGCTTTCAAATGAGTACTATTGTCGCTATTTTTTGTTAATTTTTTTGAATCTGTGGGAACGGATTTGAAAAACTACTCTCACGATTTCAAACTTTTCATAAAAAAGGAGCTAAAATTAATCTCAAATCACATTTTATTTCAATTTATCTTATTTTTTCTTACTCCAAACGGGGCCTATATTTTCATAACAACTAGAAAGAATGTTGGGTAAACTATGAATTTATGAATTAATTACTTATAGATTGAATAATATGTTTAAAAATAGGAAGTAAATTGACTAAAAAATCTATTAAAAATTAAGTTTAATAAATTTTTTGGAACATTTATTTAGAATCCGTTTAGTACAATAAAAAATTCTGAAAAATACTAAAAATTTTTAAAAATTTTTAAAATTCTCTAACACATTTTTTACTCCTCGTATTTCATGAAATTTCTATAAATTTATATATATCTACATATCTTAATAAATTTTTACAATTTCTAACAAATTTTTATAAACCCCAATAATATTTTACAAACTCCAATAATTTTTTTACAAATTAAAAAAACTTTTTAACCACTTGACATAAAATCGTTTTGATGGAACCAAAAAAAAACCGTCTGAATAGTTTCTCTTTCCAAAAAAGTGACGTAAATGTCAAAAGTTTTACTATTCATTTCTAAAAAACATGATTTAGTGGTTACGCGTTAAATGTTAAAAAGTATCTTAAGTTACATTTTTCGTTATTTTTCGTTATTTTTCACTGTGTCAAACAGACTTTTAATTTAAAATTAAAAAATAAATAAATAAATAATTCTTTGTATGCATATAAATGTAACAATTTTTCTTAAAAATTTTCAGTAGGCGTTTAAAAGGGTAAAAAAAAATTAATATAAATTTATAAAAGCTATAATCCTGTGATTTGTTTATAAAAAGCTAGAATTTTATGGATTTTTTTTTTTTTGAAAAAACTTAGATCTTCGTACGGAAGTTTAAACGTTTGACAATTTTCGTTATTTAACAGAAGTTCAAACGTTCGGTAGGCCCCGCGTTGCTTACGATGTGTGCGAAACACCTAGCTATTATGGGTTGAACCGCGAAATCGAACCCCAAGATCAATTTTGATCGATTGATTTCAAAACTGCAAATCGAACTCGCAACACACGGCTCTCTCGATCTGCTCCTTTTTTCAATTTGCAGCTTAAATTTTGGTCATTTTTTTCAAAGCTATATTTTATTTTATTTTATTTTATTTTATTTTTTTCTCGCTCAATAAAACAAATATCGATTTGTGAATGAATTTGGGTTTTAATCGGTACATTTTGGTGGGTTCGATCCAGTTTTTCGAATTTCGCAAGCTAATCTTTCTTGGAGATGGCTGTGGTTAGATGAGGCAGTGTGGTTTCCTTCTGGGGTTTGGAAATTTCGGGTCGAATAATAGGTGGCCCAAGGAGCAATCGAAAGCGCGGGGACGATTATTTACATTCCCCCCCCCCCCCCCCCCCGATTTGGATATTCGAATCGACATCCATGCCGCGAAGAAACCCAAAACTTCTTCATCTGAGCGTCTTCCGACTCCCGAACGGCCGGTTTCATCGGAGTGTGGAGCTTCGAGAATCTCTTGATGCCCTAAACCAGGAATCTGATTTGGAGGGAAGTTCATGCACCTCGTAGGGTGTCCAAGGTTTTGGAGCTAAGTCGGATCGAGAATCGAGGCCGAGTATGGGGAATCATCTGAGTTTTTTTTTTTTTTTGTTTTCATTATCATAGGGTGAGAATGGCGTGATTAATACTTTGCCGTATTTGAAGAACGATAAGGAAGTGATTGACGTCGATGCAGAGACTGGCAATGCTGATGTTTCGGACAATTCTAGGGTTTGAGGAGGTTGATGGCGCGGAAGATGGGCTTGAAGGGAGCGGCTTCGGACAAGACCAATGTCAATTTGAAAGCAGAAAATGCTGGGAGGATGTTTGACTCGCTGTCACGGAAGCGGGATGTGGATGCTTCCAGCTTGTCAATGCATAAGAAGTTGCAAGAGACTTCAGAGAGGCTGTATCCTAATTTGAGCAGATTGAAGTTTCTAATTGAGTTTACTGAGAAGTGCCTTGCTAGATGCCAATTAATACGCCCTGTCAAGAAACAGGAGGAGGTTGAAATGTCATTACTTTTTCTATTTTTGGATGTGCTGTGTTCTTGTAATTATATATATATATATATTTTGTTTTTCTTATGCCAATTTGATTGTACCAGGATGTACTTCAAGAAGTGCTTCGAGAACCTTTTGTTCCTCTTACAGAGGAAGAAGAGGCTGAGGTTACTCGGGCATTCTTCAATTCCAGTCCGTACAGTTTTGATGAGTGCACTATTTTTCTTTTGAGAGATGGTCACTTTTGGCGTATTTGATACATGTGGTTCTTACCTCTGCAGGAGGAAGGTCTTGACTCTTGACCACTCATGAGAACTCTAACATTGAGATCACTGGACAACTTTTACTATGCTTGAGACCGCATGCATGGTTGAACGATGAGGTGTCTTTTTGTTTGTTATTTTTTTAGTTTATTAGTTTATTTATTTATTTTTTTGCTATTATTTTACAAGAACGGTGATATGTGTAACAGGTCTTAGTTTAATTATTTATGGCATAGTTGACTGGGACCATCCAGATGAATATGTAAGCCTGTGATGTAGTTTTTTTCTTGACTGGAATGGCTTTCTTCCTTAAAGGTCATGAATGTTTATCTTGAATTACTAAAAGAAAGAGAAAAGAGGGAGCCCAAAACGTTGTTGAAGTGTCATTTCTTCAACACATTCTTTTACAAGAAGGTTGGTATTTTCTCTATTTCCTACATTTTCAGGCTAAGTTGACAGAATATTTTATACAGGCCTCTGTTGATCTTGTGTCTCTGTTTACAAATGTCCTTTGTATGACTTGTATCTCTGTTCCCCCCCCCCTTTTACTTCCCTTTACATTTCAAAATATCTAGATGTAGTTTTCTTGATGAGTAAACAATATCCGCTGAAGGTAACAAAGTGCCCATTTTGATTTTCTTGTTATTAGTCCTTTTTTTTTCTTTTTCTTTTCTTTTTTTTTTGGGTACTTCCGTTTTCTTTTGATTTATATTTTTAAAGGTGAGTTTAATCTTATTACGTGATATGTAATGATTTGATGTCCAATGCAAGAAATAGAATAAATTGACAGCTGATGGCATATGCTATTTACGAAAAGAATTTTTTACGCTTCTTCACATTCAGAACATTTTAACTCTTTGTTTCACCTTTTTTTATGCCCTTCTTGTGCCTTAAGCCCTTGTTCAAGTTAACCCTCAAGAAGGCCTTGTCCAAACTACTTGGAACTTGCAATTTTTATTTATTTTTTGATCATTAAAATATTTATTCAAAAGGCCACTCATTTACAAACTAAACCTCTGGGTTCTTAAGAAAATGTAAATAAATGTGGAAATTTGGCTCATTACCCCCAGATATCCAGCTATACAAAGAAGACAAGAGAATGCTTTTCACTCTATGTTGCTAAAAGTCATTTTATTTCTCTCCCATCCCACCAGGTCAATCACCCAATACAAAATGGAATTGATCTCCATGACCCAAGCCCCCCACCAAGCCTCCATCACTTGCTTTACATCTGAGAAAACACCCCATTCATACCAAAAGCTGATAAGACTAGATCCCATTATTCTTTTGTCCAAGGACATTGAAGGAATATGTGATTAAGAGACTTGCCATTCCTTTTACAATGGCAACACCAACTTGCCAAAAATTTGCTTTATCAGATCGTCGATGTAAGGATCTTTCCATGTATACACAACAGGAAAAGTGAAACCTCTAAAGGCGCTCCATACCTCCATATATTTCTCCATGGAAACCCACAAACACTACTTCCTCTGATAGCTTCATAATAAGTTTCTAACTTGCATACAAAGAACCCATCAAATTAGTCAAGCTATCAACTTCCCAATCTTATGGATTCCTACGCAAAGTAATGTTCCACACCATACTCCCATTGTGTATCTCAAAATACTCTCCCACCAAGCTAAATGAATCTCATGTCTCCATCTCATTATATCAAGGGCCATAACTTCACATGGTAAATTTGTTCCTCCTCTTTCGTTGCACTATCCTGTTTCATTATATTATACATCTGTAATATAAGATCAAATTAAAAATCAGAAACTTATAAACCAAGACGATGTATAATACCAAGGAATACTACGTACCCACAGCATGATTGAGCTGGACATTTGATGTCCAATTTTACAATTTGCAGATCAAGCAATTCTCTGGCTATTAATATTATATCACTGAATTGCCAATAGTGTGGGTTGTTTTCATTGCTTTTATATGATCGCTGAAATGCATTTTTGCTCTTGAAGTTCAAAGCATGTATAAATTTTAGTTATGTGCCATGCTTGCTTATCCCAAGTATTTGCAGCTTTGCCCGTGTCTGGTTATTCATGCTTTTTTGTTTGTTCATATTTTTCTAGTATTCAGTTCAGTAGTGTTTGTTATTCTGAATCTCATTTTTCTGAATCTAATATCTAGTTAATCGGAGGGAGGAATGGCTATGATTTTAAATCTGTCAGAAGATGGACTACCCAAAGGAAATTGGGATACTGTTTAATTGAATGTGATAAAGTAAGTTGCATGCCATTTTTTTTATTTTTATTTTCCTTCATACCAATTTGTTTTGTTTTGTTCTTTTGTGTCTTCATCTTTATATTGTTTTTGCCAACATCATCAGATATTGTTCCCATCCACAAAGAAATTCATTGGTGCCTAGCAGTTATAAACAAGAAGGATGAGAAGTTCAGTGCCTTGATTCACTCAGGGGAATTGATACTCAAGTCTTGAAAGTACTTGTATGATTTTTAGTTAGTGTCTTATGCTCCCATTCAGGATGGAGAGTCCTATCAAATTTGTAGAAGGATTTTGAAATTTATGAAAGAAAGGCACCAAGATGGTGCTACCCATATACTCCATTGAGCAGCACAAAACCCACCAACCAGCTTTATTATACATAGAACTATACTTGAAATTTTCTACAAAATTCAAAAATTGGTTCAAGTATGGATTGATTGATTAAGCACACCTGAGAGCCAGCTACACAAAAGGACCAAAGTTATATTTAATTTGAACAATGGTTCTCCCTTTGCATAGAACTCCTTTGTTTTGCTCTCCCTAATGGTATTTAGCTTTGAACATATTGTGCTTCAATACATTTAGATTGGTCAAGTCTGAAATGGTTCTGAGAGCAGGTGGGTACTTTGTTCTTGCTAAGATGATGATCTTTTTAATTGTGAGTTACTTCTTTCTGTCTTTTCCTCTTGAAGCACATCAATTTGTCTAGGCTTTTTGCTGTGAATTTTACATTTTTATAATTATGTTGTTTGATGCTAGGCTACGTACCTTGTGGATGAGGCGAAGGACAAGGCTGGAAAAGACATTGATGTTAGTTCATGGAAGCAAGAATATGTTGAGGACCTTCCTGAACAGGAAAATGGGTGTGTATGCCTTCCAATTGTCTTTGTATTCCACAGGGAGTTGTTCAGCGGTAATACCTTAATTGAAGTAGAGGTCACTAGTTTGAACCCTCTTGGCATTATATGGGTCTTGGTTCTGGTGGGATGGGCCAGGAGCTCTTGGGGATTAGTCCTCGTGAGGATACCCCTAGTATAGAAAAAGGTCCTTTTATTCCAAAATTCATCACACTTAGAATTCTAGTTAGCAACTGGAAAAGTTGTACAATTATTTTGGAATGAATTCGTTTGGCTAAAATAATATTTTTCAAACACGAGGGGAGGAAAAGAAACAATTAGAAATTATCCTCATATAAGCTGATGTCAAAGTATTCTATATTTTTGATATAGAATGTAGATTTGCAGGTATTGAATGGTCAATGACAACTTTTTGCAATGGAATTGCTCAAGATGGAAGTTGTCACGTTGATGAGTCACTGAACTTTAAATTGAATCAATTCCACCTTAATGAGGAGAAAAAAAATGTGAGGATACAGATATTTCATCAAATACCATCACGAGAGTTCCAGAAATTACTAGTTCCTTTATTTGATTGCCATTTCATTTAAATTTTAGCAAGGAGGACATCACTAGTAAATTTTCCTTTCACAGGTGGAACCAAAATTGATATATGAGGTTTTATGGTTATAGCTAATCTTTCATGCACAGGCAAATGTTTCAAAAGATTGATGGATGGCTGATTTTTTTTTTTTTTTTGTGTGTTTCTGGATAGGTATGATTGTGGCGTGTGTGTTCATGATCAACTATGCTGACTTTTATAGCTGGGGTCTAGGACTCTGCTTCAACCAGGTAAAACCACAGGAAGTGTGCTGTCAATTTTTTTTTTTTTGGCATGTGCTTGTTGCATTTTTTTTTTTTGGTGTTGGAATATTTTCTCAGCCTTTCTTTTGGTACTCCTTAATGGAGTCTAACATGTGTAGCCTAAACCATCTGGCATGCACACCCCAAATAAGGATTTGAAGCATATTATTATCTATCTGCTAATTTTAAAATGTGGAATGAGAGTGAATGGATGAAAAGTTACAAGGATTATTTGGCACAGCGTTCACTTTGTCTTGTCGGACATATGTCTTATGGGAATATGCCACCAGCCTAGCGTGCTGTGGTAATGTCCTTTGGTCCGAGCTATAGGCAGTCACAACTGTGCATGTCAGTTTGTGTGTGTGGGGCCCATTGTGGAACACATGCACATGGATAATTGTGTATATCATGAGGATGGGAAGAATTTCCATGTCCTTTTGGGGAAGAATTTTATTTTATTTTTTTATCTTATGATACGTATTTGGGTTGAAAATAAAATGGGACGATTCTAATTCATCTTTGTGGTGTTAAGGTCCAAAATTTAATGAGGATGGGAACAATGCTTTTGTGAGTGTTTTTTGGTCATTTGGATTTGGATCCTTTCTGGATTTTACTTGTATTATCCCTAAAATTCCATTCCTTTTGCAAGAACTTAACATTGAACCCAGAATATGGTTTTGTCGATGGATCTGTAACTTTAAATATTATGCTTGTGGTGCTTGGCCAATACTTGGCAAGTAGTAAGTTCATTCATTCATTCTTCAGGCTCCTATTAGATATCCTTGAGTTCATTGGACTGTTGTGTTTCTCCTGCTCAGCTTTTGCCATCACTGCCATGTAACAAAACACTAATGTTCTAGTTACGTATTTCCCTTTTCCTTGTAGGAACATATGCCATATTTTCGGCTTAGGACTGCCAAGGAGATTTTAAGACTGAAAGCAGAGTGATTGTATGCATATGATTGTTCGTTGCAAGCTGTATTTCCTTGTGCCATTGGCAGATATTGGATCTCCATCAGAGGATGGATGGCAAAGAACTTGTTGTGTGATTTGTTGATGGAAGATACCTTCACTTCAGTCAAGCTTCTGATGTGAAGCCCTTGTGAGGTATAGGGTTAGGAGTTGCTCGGTTCTTAGGCAGGTAATTTGTTCAAACCATATAGGGTTATAGAGGCTCAACTTTTTGTCGGTCTTAGAGTTGTGGAATTAGGATTCTTTATGTAATTCATTTTCCTTTACAGTTTTTTATTGTTTTTGCCCCCATACCATCTGGGCTTGAAGTAGTTTTTGCACTTGTAATGACAAGCATTTGTTTTCATTTTATGAGAATGACACTCAGAAATTGACTTGTGGCTCTGGAAATGTGAGTTTATGTGCATAAATCTTGTAATATTAAACCTAACATGAACACGAAATCATTGAGGAAAAAAATTAAATAATAATCATGACATGAATTTATCAACTGAAATTTTTGATTGATTTTGAAATAAATCAGTTATTCAACATGTTTATTTTGAGTTCAACAAAGATCAGTTAATTGGTGGGGGAGTTTTCATACATCAGGTCTAAATTCGGATGGTGAGAATTTAAGATATTTACTAGGCTCTTAAAAAACTTGATTTGAAAACCATATTGAACTTAAAAACATACTTAAATTTAATTTGTTAGACTTTCGATCCGAACCAAACTCAAGTAACTTGTTATTTACAAACTTCAAACTTTTTGAGCCTCGCTTGAATGTAACTCGAACCACAAACAATGGTTTTGCTCAACTTGATTTGAACAACCTTTTAACGAACCAAACAAGAACTAAGCTCAAGATATTTGGTTCGTTTAATAAACATGCTCTCAAACCCATTTTTTAACCATCCATTACAGAATGACCAAATTTTCTACCTTGCAATGCATAAATATATTGTAAACCATAGACAAAGGGTGTGCCAATTGCCAAACAAGTTAACGATTCCAACATAGAAAACAAATGAAGTTTTTCCAGTTCTTATCCAATACATGAAGCAAGACGCTATCCATTTCTCCTTTCTCTTGCACATTTTTCCCCCCTTCATACTTTTTCAGAAACAAAAGGCCTTCTGAAATCATTCCACATCCAACCACCAAACATCTAAAAGACCACAAACCCAAACCCATCAGCACATATCAAATTCATCTGAAATATAATACATTTTTATTTACACATCCATCAGCAAAAACAGACATGGATACTAGCCGCGCCCCCTCAGATGCACTTGGGCTCCATGGTCGTCTAGTTCCTCATCGGGTTGCCTAAACATGGCTTGCTGCTTTGTAACTGCTGTGGGATGAAATATCTAAAAACGAAGATGATCACTTCTTGCACCACACTTGAGAGTTCCCCCAACAGGACATCAACATATTAGGCTAAAGATTCACACGAAACGAGTGATATCACAAACAGCAGGTTGCTGTTGCATCAGGAAGGAGATGAATCACTGCCTCATCGAGGAACTCTCTTCCTGCTCAGTATCTCCTCTTCTTTGAGTCGATGCTGAAACCTGGCAAGACGAGCTTGAAGGCTGACCACACTTGCTGCTTTGCGCGAAAGCACAAAGCTCAACTGAGTTACGTAGTTGTCTATGAGACTTCCTGGTTGATCCACTTCTGCCAACAGTTTCATTTCCTAAATCCAGAAGCCAAACAGTCTATACTGTCAACTGTGAGATATTTAGTGGTAATCATGAAAAAGGAAGAAATTAACTTAAACCCATAATACTTCGTAAATGAACTAAGCCAAACTAGGGAGACATTACATTAGATACTGTCTTTGATGAAAATTGGTATGGTACCACAAGGGCTAACAATTAGCACAACTGGATACCCCACAAGTAATTACTTCATTCTCTCTCTACATGCATGCAATTGTGTATGTAATCTCCTTTTCCTACAGCACTAAAACCATACACCTCCTCGTAACAAAACAGGGAACACAAAAATCTGAAATTATATCATGTCATGGACAATTTATTTTTACAGCATCCATTTCCTTAGGATGCAAACAAAGACAGGTGCATTTCCATAGCAATGGCTGAAAAGATCTGCTGGTGTGTGGGCGAGTTCAAATTTGGTGAGTGAAAGAACCCATTATAATATTTTTAAGTGCCATAAGGGAGACAGTGGAACTTTGTTAAATAGTCGGAAAAAATACATCTTCATTGGATGATTATGAGTCTTAACTTCAATCTAATTGAAATTGTACACCTATGGAGGAGAAAGAAACTTCACTTACTTCATGAACAATCTCCATTGTATCTTCAATTTCTTTTCTATGCGCAGCAATTAGGGCCTCTTCTTCCTAATTAATGAAAATAAAAAAGAACAAATTTAAGCCATATCGAAAAGCTTTTGATGTGATAAAACAAAGGCTAGCAGTACACAATTATAACCAACCTTGAGTATTTCATTGATATTCCCATCAGGAAGAGTAGCTTCAGGTTCATCTTGTCTGGATCCTACATTGTTACTGGTAAAGTTGCTCATGCTTTGCTGCTTGTGACTGGTCGTAGAAACATCAGGTCCACTGCCATCTTTTCTCTGAGAAATCCCCAGCTTCTCAGATTTTTCATCCTTATTAGCTTTCCTTCGAGGTGGGGACACCTTCTGCACTTTTTCCTCCATATTGTCTGAGTTTTGTGAATATGATGATGACGATATTTTTTGACCTGTCAAACGACCAAAATTTTGTCTACTAACCCTCTCCCTTTCAACAGCACCAGGAGCCACCCCACTATCTTCACGCCCCTTGAAGGGGTAATTTGATGGAAAACTAGAGGACAGCTTATTGGATTCAGCAGGATTGTAAGACACATTTTCTTTCTCTACAACCCTTCTTCCCGTGTCAACCAATCTAACTTCCTGACGTTGCTCATAGACATCCTCCACATCAGAAGAAACAGGAAAAGATGACGCTGATATAGACTCCTTGCTAGGTGGTAATGTGCTTGTAACTTGATCCTTTTTCACATTTCCACTTTTTGAAAGACTTTTGACCCTGTTGATTTGTTTATTGTCTTTAGCTAAAGGAATGCTGGACAGTAGCAGAAAAAACTGTTATGTTATATATTTTATTGAAACTAGTGATAAAAAATGAGATACCTATCAGCATATCTCAATGTATTGAGTGTATGTTCGCATGAGCCTGCATTTGGAGAAATACAAGATATCATCACAGTCCTAGAGTTGCCAACAAAGGAGTCACGAAGCACTTCAGTGAGTTTGCTCCCACGAAATGGAATATGAATCTGGTCATTGTCAAGAGCACGTATACACTCCTTAAGAGCCAAAAGACTCTTGTTAATTTCCGCTCCCTCAATCCTGCAATCGACCAAAAGAATAGCATCTAGAATCGTGATACTAAAAAAGAGGTGGGGGAAAAATACATATCATTAACCATATATAGCCCAACATGAATACATTTGTTGGGAGAAACTACTTGAAAGAACAAAAATGAATACCTACTTGAATAACTAATTGCTAAGTGAAAGATTTGGGGTTGTTATGATGGAAGACAATGAAACAAACAGAACCCAGATAGAACGCAACCAATCTATTAATACCATTGCCACAGATTCAAACAAGCACAATATCTTAAGACCTACCATATGTTATAGAGGATGTCATGTGAAGACCTTTGATGTTGCAGCAGCTGCAAGACATGAAGTTTTTGATTAAGAATTCCTCCCCCCCCCCCCGGGGGATCAATTTGATTAAGCTTAATTTATACCAAAACTATAAGAACCTAATTTCTTTCCTTGTTCCTTCTTCTTTAATCTTAATAAGGTTTTTTCAAGTCTGCTTCAACTGTTAGGTATATAAACTTACAGCAGTAGCACTACGATAATACACAAAAATTGAATGATTATGTACATAACTACCAATGTAATCACTTACCAAAAAAAAAAAAAAACTACCAATGTAATCTAAGCTCAATTTGAGAACCCCAAGCAGTTCAAATTAAGCACCCCACAACAGACACACAGAAGGGTAGGGTTGTGGCCAACTTGGTCTTTCCTAGCTATATATGATTGGCTCACAAAACTGTCTGCTTACCAGCACCATCCTTTACCAATGTAAACAAGACACTTTAACTTCCAAGACCTCCTTTACTGTCAGGGAAGCCTGCTTTGAATATTTAAAGATTTTAGACCACCTGGAATTTACTAGGTCAACCTGCCCTGTTTCATATGTGTGGGACAACCATCATGAAATTAAGGATTATACATATGAACTCATCTGACCCACCATCATATCTGTTTCACTCAATGCGCAACAAGTTTTGTATCTGGGATCAGAGCCTAATGTAACAATAAGAAGTGAATCTACTAATAACCAACCAAGCCAGCTTTCATGTTTGCAAAAGCATTTACAAGCAAAACCATAGCAAGTAAAAACCTAAAGAGTTCTATCATATGTAAATTATACTACAAAATGAATCTACTAATAACCAACCAAGCCAGCTTTCATGTTTGCAAAAGGATTTACAAGCAAAACCATAGCAAGTAAAAACCTGGAGAGTTCTATCATATGTAAATTATACTACAAAAGTCACCTACACAAACCTAAAATTCAGAACCCTCATTTCCAATAAATGATAATAACAACTCAATCACAGAGAAAATTTTACCTGGCATTTGCCATTCTTTTGCTGGGCTGGGCTCTCTCTCTCTCCCCCTCTCATTCTCTCTCTCTCTCTCTCTCTCTCTCTCTCTTTTCTGTTTGTTTTTGTTTGGGGGATGGGGTTTGGTTTGAACATGCAAATACATCTTTCAATGATCTTATGCTTTCGTTTAAAAGCAGTTGTAGCCTTACATAGATACAGCCTGACTGACTAACCAAATGACTGTATGACTTGTCTCCTTTTGAAATAGCTTGAGATACATTATTGGCCCATTTCCTAACACCTTAACCTTTTAAGACAATGGGTAAGACAACTGGCAACTCAACATGGTATTAGAGCTCAAGTTCCAGGACTTCCTGTGCTCGAATATTGTTATTCCTCTTTTATTATTATGCACTTTGTTTGCTTGGTGCACCTTGTTTGATTTGGTTCCTTTGTCTCTACTCCACATGCAAATCAGGGTTGCATGAGGAAGAGGATTGGAATAACCTGATATACATTATTGGGCCTATTTCCTAATAGCTTAAGCTTTTAAGAAAGTTGGTGAGTTAACATCTCCCATGGGCCAAGGGCAAGATTCACAGGCACAAAACAATATTTTGCAATTACATGCTGAATAACTACATCAAAAAATTAATATTGTAGATATATATATATATATATATATATATCTGTATGTGCATATATTTGCAGAAATATGTACCGTGTTTGTCGGTCGTTATCTGTTGTGTCGGCTCCTCTTTCACTCCCAGCAAGATCAATGAAAGAAATCTTCCCCACAACCTTTCCACTCCTGGCTTCATTCCCATCATTGTTCCGCTTGGAGTCTTTCATTTCACTGTGCTTCTTAACAGCCAGTTGCAGTATGGCATGTGACCTGGAAGATTCCTCATTGGCACCAGTAGAGCCTGTACTTCTTGCTGCATTTCCCCTCTCAATGTATTCTTTGACAATCTGTACATCAGAAACTTCGAATTCTTGCAGCCCAACAATGCAAACTTGTTGCCGCCCATCTTCTCTCATACAAAGTTTCCTGCACAAGAACAAGGAAAGAATAAATTGTTGCAGATATACACCAATCGAGTATTTAGATACACATCCTACTTCATTAATTAGCACATGAATAAACAGGTGATGGCTAAACATGTAAAGTTATCCATGCATATTTCTCACACATGGGACATTAAACACTTTAGCTAACTACACTTGCAGTAAATTGAGAGTCTAACCCATCATCATCCAGTCACAGTACTCCCAAGTCTCCTACTAACAATTCATGATTTACATCCATTTGTGTGACCATCAACTTGTGCAATAATTACAAAGAGGTCTCTGTTTAGAAGAAAACACAAATGAAAAAGATACCAAATCAATAAAATCATACTGTCATCTTGCCATTAACCATAACACTCCTAGCAGGTATTATCAATGGGGTTGCACAACTCCCACATTAACACCAAAGTTTAATCCAGACACCCACCAAAACACCCAACAGTCACCAGTTTCTCCTTTTGCCTTCTGTTTTTACCCTTTGATGGTAAGAGGAGAAAATATTATGGAACAGATGAATAATAAAACCAAACCACATATAGCTCAAAGGTGCACATACTTCACACAAGCATTAAAATGGAGAAACATAAAGAAAAGACCAGTTAAAATCAAAGAAACTACTCCAAGAAACTACTAACTTTCGATCACTAAGAAGATCAAAGAGTTTTCCTCCATATATCTCAAAAAAGCTAAGCCACAGTTTAAATCTCTGACTGCGGTAGGTTGGATGGTGCAGTAATCTGACAAGATCGTCTGCAGCTCTGAGAGGTAATGGTTGCATTGTATATGTTTTACCACTTCCTGAAATAATAATGCAATACCATATCAATTATCTACCAGAGAGTTTGGAATCAGCAGAATTTCAAACACAAGCACCAGAAGTAGCAAACAAGTACACATGAGGGGAACACAAAAGACCATTTTTTACATGAAAAAATGAAAGACATGCCTTAACTTTGCATGCGTGCACATGAAGAATAGAGCCATAACTATTCTCAATTTTAATAAAAATACTCAACAAGACAAGAAAGACCAGATAGAATACATTCCATTGGTCATAGAACATGACGTATCATCATTTGCAAATTTTGCAGTTCTTCCTTGCCTCATCTTTATTTATAAATATTAATGATGATGGTTTATTAGTTATATTGTATATGTATATGTATATGCTATTGCTATTCATTGTTGCTCTCATTGCTCTTTATTTATTCAAACAGAAATAGTATGTGAAATTTTCTAAGATAACTTTGTCCCTGATCCATTTATCTTAAACATGGATTTTTCATGAATCATTAACAGATTTAATTACATCTTTCCAGTTAGCAGCAGGACGAAAATCATCAAATCCTTAGATACCTCATGACAGATTTTCTCAAAAAAAAAAAAAAAATTTCCGATGGAACAATAGAGACCAGTAACTTTTAAAATACCCTCTTCTCTAATTCTCTTTTTGATGTTTATATAATATTTGAATAAAGCACAATAACCAAACAATTTACAGCTAACATATCTATCTTTTTTTTTTTTTTTTCAAATTGAAACTGGCTAACATATCTATCCGAGACTAAGAAAGCTCCACACCAAAATGGGACTGGCTTGTTACCCAAAATATTGAAATACATTAAATTATCAACATATGACACTCAAGCTCATACATGAACACAATAAAACTACATAGCAGATCACTCACTTTATCATACCGATACATCTCCAAATACAACACGAATGCTTATTAACTAGCTGAAATGCATCCTAACATCTGACACAACATTTTCCTGTGAGATAAGCATACGGTATCAGAATAGACAACATGAGAGGAATGAAAAGGGACCACATACCTGTCTGACCATACGCAAAACAGGTTGCTTTCATTCGCTGGAAGATAATGGGGATAATTGGCTCTACAGTTTCACGATATACCTGTTAAAGTAAAACATGACAAGGATTCAAAAGGTTAAACATAGATATCAAGATCAGTGAAGTTCGTTCTCCTAACCACCAACCAAAAAAATGGGGAACAAACAACATGGTAAACAACTAAGGTTGTGTTTGGTCCCCCCCCCCCCAAAAAAAAAAGAAAAAAAACTGAACTTTGGTGTAAAAGTGACAAATGGCGAAATTTGGTTGAAAAAAGTTGGAGAAAGTTGGTAAAAGTTGAAGTTTTTTTTTTTTTGGGGTTTTTTTTGGGGATTGAAACACCATCTAAGCCATTGTTAATTTAAAGTTTTATGTCATAACTGGCGTCAATTTTCACAGCCAGCTTGTACATAGAATAGACTCTAGACTAACGATAATCTATAACTAATGGAGGCATACCTCATCATTGGTTACATGCTCATCTAGAACAGCATCAAAACAGAATTCATGCTTCTCCACATAAGCAGTCAGGTCCACCTTTCACATCACAACCAAAAAAATTAATTTCTCCAGGTAGAACATATATAGTCTTATAATTTAACACCAAACTGGCATTAATCCCTCCACATCAAATTAAGCATACATATTTAATTAATGTGCTTTTTTTTCCTACTGAAACAAATTCAAACCTTTAGCTTGGGTTCATGAACAGTTAAACAAGAATTGTCATTGACAGTCACAATGTCGTCCTCCTTCCGAGCAATCTCCTTCTTGTTTAATGGTCTTTTACGGACCTGCAACAAACATAGATGTACCTAAGAAATTCTCATAGAATACAATATAGAGGGTTTCAATCATTGACTTGGGCAACATGGGATGAAAGAGTCACATAAGAGCAAAAATTGCTAGAAATTTTGTCTAATAACTATTCTCCATTGTACTAATAGGTTACACACCTACTTTTACACAATCTTAACTCTAATATGATTCAGACTCAGTAGCGAGGAACCTAAAAAAATGGCTAGCAAAACCAACACAACACCAACACAACCCTAAATGTGTCTCGAGCCTGCTGCTCAGACCATCAATATAGAACACTACCAGAAAATTCAAAAGCTATCAAAGTAATTTTATGATCTTATCTACTAAATAATCTCAAAAGCAATACACACTGATGGCATATTGACATAAAGCAAACAAAAAATTGGACCACAAGTAACTCAAAACTTAATTATGCAAAGTGCCAACTCGTTACCACCTTGAAAGTAATTTTATGATCTTATCTACCATTTGAACTTGGTTTATGTTGAATCCATCACTTTAGGTTTTCCTTTTTCCATGGAGGAGAGGCGTATCTTGAGCCACTAGCAAACTCCACCAGTTTGTTAATGAAAGTACCACCAATAGTACTTTGTAAAAATAAGATAGAAAACAAACGTATCGCAAATATTATGACATAAGTTAATTCCAAAATCTATCAGATCAGGAAAACTGAGTAGAAATTGTAAACAAAAGAATACATGCACAAAAAAATATTACCAGTTTACTAAAAATACTTACCCAACAGTGCTGACTTTAGAAATCAAAGTGGATGCACCATACACAGAAAGACAAAGATAAAACTTGTTGGTAAAAGAAAATGCCACCGCGGCAAAAGAACCGTCCAACACTGAACACATTCTCAAGAAATAACATGCCATATTGAACAAGCTATATAAGCATATTCCACAGGGTCAATTTCATAACTGAAATACACACATGTAGGGAAAGAGAAGTGTTGCCAATAAAACAACATACCACAACTTTTATCTTAGCCACATTGTTTTCCCTCGTGTTGATCTCCTTTTCACTGGGTAATCCAAATGACGCATCCGTTTCAGTTTGCCCTCTCTCCTGTCTCCTGGTCAATGCATTGAAGTCATTGCCAAATGCTTCTGTGACAGCAGGCATAAAAGGTGATGGCTCAAACGGTTCTGAGATAACATGCTGAAAAACAAACCCAAGACAATAATCAGTTAGGTAACATTAAAAATAAAAAAAAATACAAAATTTTTTAACATAACATCCTCTTTACACAATAAACAATTTTAAAATTAATTATAGCCTTTAATGTAAGCTGAGATAATTAACCATATCATCAGACCTAGTAGAATAATATATCACAATATCCTTCCCATAAAATAATTTTATCCAGTGTCCAATAGAAAAATATATACACAAACTGCAACAAGATTACAAAAAAAGTTGGTAGAGAACGGCAGGACATGTAGCAAGAAGCAGCAAAGGATAAAAACCAAATAAATTTAAAGTTCAAACCCAAGATTAGCCCAAAGAATTTTATAAAAAATAAAACAACTAATTTGTCCTCTACAATGGTCACAATACCCAATTACATTACAAATGCATCCATACCTCAGATAGGAGTTCTGTATCATCCATAGCATGAAGATCCAAAAGCCCTGCACCAAAATCCCCCCTGAACTCAGGAGAATAAAAAGCTTCTGATGTACCCGTCCCGCCAGAACTTTGGACAGTAGGAGTGTATGGCTCTGAACCTGATTCTCCATTGAAATTAAGATTTCTCATTAATTTGAAAAGCCTTTGCTTCTCTTCAGCAGACTGTGCTCCATAACCCTTCAAAACAGTTTCCAACTATCCCACATTAAAATACATAGGACAATAAAGCAGTACAGGATGAATAAGTTTACAAGGGCCAAACAAAACTACGAAAGTTATGGACATAAAATTTAACCGAACATAATACATCCTAGAGAACTTTGCAGAGAAAATGCAGTACAGTCAAATTAAAAAGATTCAAATATCATTGCAGATCTTTTATTCTCTTTTAATTAGCATTAATATAGTGACAGCGACACAGGAATTACTTAATCAAATATCATTGCGGATCTTTTATTCTCTTTTAATTAGCATTAATATAGTGACAGCGAAACAGGAATTACTTAATCAAAATAAAAAGGATGATGGAATTGTAATCACATAGTGAGCACCGCAATGCACTTATAGAAATCAGATTTCAACAAGTGCTACTGTTGCATTCTTTAAAAAAAAAAAAAGGAAAAAGGAGTAAGCAATCAGGCATAGAAATGAAATTGAGAATAGCATATGCAACCGTAAAATACCTGCATGAGAAGATTGGGTAGGAGCCGATGATCAATCCCGGTGGAAGCCAAGGGTGAGGCCAGATGCTGCAACCCAGCGGACTGGAGCCAGCGTGCCATGACTGCATCACCAGCATCGCTCCCAGGGCCCGCATTGTGCAAGGACCCTCCGCCAGGATGATCATACAGAGCAGTTGCCGCAGAATTGCTCTGCTGCATCTGGCCACCCATGTGGCGCTGTGATCGGCGTTGGGGAGCCAACTTTCACGATCTATTGAACAATTCTACAAACACAGCGCACGCACCCACAATTCAATCAATTCAAAAACGTAAATCACCAGTAACAGATCATACATCAATAAGGAGAAAAATTAAACAAATCTACTAATCTAAGTAAAGCGCACTCACCAGGAAGGTAAAAGTCAAACCCAAACAAACCGCGCACGAACGTGTTTGCCCTTCCAATGAAATTCAAGTCCGCATCAAACAATGGTAGCCGTCCAATGCAGATAATTCAATTCAAGTTCATCCCTAAACCGGAACTACAAATGCAAATCAACACCGAGACTAAATACATGCATACATACAGAATATCCACGCGTATATTTGTGTATATGTATAGCTATATATAGTTGTAGATGATAGTATCAGATTCAGGCGAAAATGAACAATTATTCCAACGAATCGTGGCTGCGATCAACTGAATCGAGTGGTTCGAATTTGAAATTGTGGTTTCGGATCTGAACCGAATGGATAAAGCAAAACCCTAATTTTGGATCCAATGCAGCGCTCTGTAAATCTCTCTCCCTCTCTCTCCCGTGAAATTTATTGTGACCCATTAGACAGAAATTACGCCCGGCTAACGTACAGTGACAGAAAGATTATATATATATATATATATCTTCTTTTAAGTATTTATCTATCTGTATATTTGGAGATATATATATATATATCTTCTTTTAAAATTAGGTGCAAAGACTCATATGCCCTCCAATTCATTTACCAAAATTTCTTCCCTACTGAATTGACATAATGACGGAAATACCCTTCATTCGAATTTTTGGTGAAAGGAAAGACTCGTCAGAAAGAAGAGCTCCGCGTTTTTCTATTTTTTATTTTTGAAAATAATGATATTAGAGGTGTTTGGTATTACATAAATTTAGAAAAATTAGGCAGTATTTAATTTATTTTTTTATTTTTTATTTTCACTTTTTGTGTTAAAAATTTTAAAACGAAAAAACAGAAAATGCTCTATTTATCTTATTTTTTATTAAAAACTCTTAAAATGATTTATTACCATTTTTCATTTCATATATAAACTCATTTTTTTATTTTTTAAAATAAATTTTGAAAACACAAGTAATCAAATGAGTTTTGAGCTGTTTACCTTATTTTCAAAAATACAGAATGAAAAATGGGTTCAAAACAGAAAATAGAAAACAAAAACAAAACAAAAATAAAAAACAGAAAATAGAAAAATAAACAAAATGACACATTAGTGTTTCGTGTTTTGTACAGTGAGTAAAAGAATTTAAATTTTATAGTCTCGTAATTCGTATTTATAGAAATTTATAAAATTTTATATTTTTTAACCCCAAACAGTGCTATTACTTTCTTTTCCATTCTCTTGTTTCCGAATTACCCATACAACTAATTTTCTCCCTCCCACTTTGAATTTGAAGATTGTCATCCATTTAAATTCATATTGTTTTTCTTACAATCTTTAAGGATGATTAACTTATGTCAAATTCCTTGAAAATTATGCTATTAAAACTTTAATTGAAAACAAAATGACTAATACTAATTTACTTCCAGAGCACCTTGTAACTAAAATATAACATTTAAAAAAAAAAAGCGTTTCTAAAATATATAAAATTGAATTTCTAATAAAATTTATATTTTAATTCTATAATTTAAAAACTTTAAAATAAACTAAAGGTCATCTAACTTGGGATCCATTTGGTAAATTGTAAAAATTCTTAACTTTTTTCACTAAAAATTACCAAATGTACAAAAATGTTACTTTTTTTTATATATCCTAAAAAATGTCAATTTTTTATTTAAAAAAATAATGATGCGGCATTTTGTTTATTTTTTATTTTTTAACAACACTTTATTTTACTACTTTTCTTTTCTTTTTTTTCTCTTCAAATTCCAACAATTATTTGTTGGGGAGCGTAATATGGTCAACTGCAAGATGTGGGCATCAGTCCCCGCAGGCGTAGCACGGTTAGTACTCGGGCAATAGATTGCACCTAAGGATACAGGTTCGAGTCCTGGTAGTTGCAGTGTGAGAGTTTTACCCTCTTGTGGGGTGGCTCCTTGTAGGCACCAGACACTATTGATTCCCCTGTCTAGGAGACCGTCGTGTATCGTGATTTACCTCCTCCACCATTCCCTTGAGCCCGGGGGTGGGGGCCTGAGGGCGAGGATATCGCCTTTTACACCCAAGATGTGGGCATCAACTTTTAAACTTGGGGTGGCAAGCCAGTAAATTAGGAATTCAACGATATAAGCAGGCAAATTTATTTAAACTTTCCCACTAAACCAAACTATAAAATCAAACAATCTCCCAAATTGCCTAGCCGGCGTTTTCAGACTCAAAATAAAATTACCCGAAGTAAATAATAATAATAATAATAATAGCCGACCAGAGCTCGACTAATGGACTTACTACCTTCTTTCCACCGGCCAATCTGAATTACTATATCCCCGTGTAATGTCCGAAGTTGGTGTTTGGAGTGACAGAAGAAAAAAAAATTTATAAATTATAGTTCCGTAATTTGTATAATGCGATAAAAAATTAAAATTTTTAAAAAATTTTGATGTTTTTAACATAAAATTTATAATTTCAAATAGAGTCAATACAAGTATAAAAATAATGAAAAAGACCGTAAAAAATGAGTTTGAGGGTGTAAATAGAGTGAGTCCGAGAATAAGGGTAAATATATTTAATATGTATGAAAAATGAGTTTGGAAGTAGATAGCAGTAGAGTTAAAAATTTTTCTTAGGTGTGACATAAATTCGCTGGTGTAAGAGATTTTTCGAAAGTGTGAAAATTTTGCCCCTTGGGTGTGACTTTGCCCCTTACTCAAACAAAGCATCAAAATTAAAATCAAATCCATCGATTTGGTTTAATAACTACTTTAGGCAAAATTTTTCAATAGCATTCAAAATGTAAGATTTCAAAAAAAAATATTAATACACACTTCAAATACACAAAAATAAACATTGATTGAGAACGTATATAAATGTAAAAATGTTAGTAGGAATGACTTACCAACCGAGGAAAGAGAAGGCGACGGGCAAGACCAAGTCTTGGAATTTAACACTGGCGTTAAGGTTGTGGAAGGCAGCATAGTGGGCATTGCTACTGCGGGCCTCGATAATGGGGAGCCAGGCGTCCTGAGAGTTTAGTTTCGTCAGGTGCCCAGCCTCCTCCAACCCTCTTTCATATAAGATAAAACGGGTCGGATCAATAAAATAGATCAAGTCGTTTTTTTTTTTTTTTTTCTTAATTTTAAGGTATGGCAGACACCACACTTCGGTTGGGTGAGACTCTACTCTTGGAAGTAAGAGTGGCATGTATTTGTTGGATGGAATAAATGGTAAAATAGAATAAAAATGTGGGTAAATACTTTACGAGCGCTCATTATTTGTACATATGCATGATTTTAGAGTGCTTGCTGCATTATTTTTCTCATTTGAGGCTTGGTTTTGTCACAGATGTCTGGTATACTTGCATTTTGTGTCGTTTTTATCACTTTTAGAGGAGGTTGCTCATGGCATTTACAGATCTAAATACTCAATGAGATGCAAGAAGGGATAAACCGAGGCAATAAAATACAAAAGAAAAAGCAGAAAAAACTTAAAATATAAGCAATTGACGCCGACCAATGGAGAACCAGAATTGGAGGCATGTTCAAATAACAAAGGCTTGATTTGCACAATTTTTGCTAGTCCGAACGTCGCATACAAACATATGTTCAATCATGCTTTAGAAATCAATTTGGTAGAGTTAAGATTTAAATTATCAGTAGGAATAAGTAATCCAATCGCTTGCCTAACTGGGTTTGATTTTTTCTAAATTCTAAATATAATTTATCTCCTCTTTAATTGGTTAATTGCATACTTATCGGATAAGGAAACCATTGGTCTATTGCTCTTTTTAACTTTCTTGTTTTTGTTCATTTTATATTCGGCCTTTGAAGTGTTTAATAAAATATCTACCTTATTTTTCTTTTCCCTCAAATCAAACCAATTTTTACCTAGTTTAGTTTATTGACACCTACTGGAGTAGATAAGTGTGTGAGCTAATTCAATAACGCTCCATGTGAAAATGGGTCTCAGACCTGTTAAGTTTATTACTTGACAAGAATTTGTGAACTTATCAACGTGAGATAAATTTTAATACATCATCTCACCTATGACTACACTCGTATGCAAAGAGACAAATAAAAGTACAAAAAGTGTACATACAATACAATAGATTGAGAAGCAAAAAAAGGGGAAGAGTTCTCTCAAAATATAAACCTGATACTATGTTTATGTATCCAATTCAAAACTAAATGATTAGTAGTAGAAAAGTTTAATTTCATACTAGTTTGAGAATTTTGATTTTATCAAAGTGAGATAAACCCCAATACTTATAAAGGTAGTGGGTGATTAAAAATAGTCATTTAAGAAATATTAAAATATATAAAATTAAATTTACTTAATTAGATGGTAGCCACTAAAAAATTCTTTTTATTCTTGTGAAAAATATTAGTAGTTGTGGGAAATTGAGGGGTATAAATGGAAGAAAGTAAAAAAAATTTAACAAATTTAAAACTTCGTTAAATTTGAAACTTCACCAAATGTCCACCACTTTACTTTCTACATGTAATAATATAATAGTATAATAATATAGATATATATATAGCTAGTGTATATACGTGTGTTTGTATAATTTGCATGAGGCCTATGGGCATGATGATGAATAAAGGATTTGAAGCAATGATGATGGCAACAATACACCCTAAATGACAACCACCATGTATCTATTATTGTAGCCTTGTAGGTAACCACTGTCTTACAAAACTCACAATACAACTCAAGAGGACTTTCTTCCAAGTATTATATATATACATGCAATGTATATTTAGGTGTTAGAAGTTCTCCACCTATTACTTTTGCTCGGAGGTTAGGGTGTGTTTGTTTAGGTCATTTAATTTGTGGGGGCATATGAAGAAGAAGAATGTTGGGTGGATTCTCAAACTCAAGAGAGTGGACCCCTGAACCTCCTTTTTTTGATGGCCGCCTTAATTCATCATGCCTTGGTGTATACTTCTTTTGAAAAATAAAGTATTTGCTTTAACTTAAAGCATGCATGTGAGGTTGAGAGATTCAACGATTAGAACCGTGAAATTTGAATTAAAGCTCCATTTTTCCTTCTGTAGATTAGCTCTTTAGCCATTTTGGATTTATATATATATAATGCATACACGTGGGTCTAATATTTGCATATTCAAAATCTAAAACAGCTCCAATAAACCCGTTGTGCCTTTTGGGTATTTTTTTTTTTTTTTGGTTTGAAAAGCTGTGCGAAAAATAAACACCAATTTTCAAAATTTTTAGAATTTAAAAATATACTTCTCAAATCATACTTTTATCATAAAAGTGGTCAAAATTTTAAGGGAGAGGTAAATATTCCATATAAAAGACTTAAAATTATATAAGAATTTAGGTGTGGATTCATGATTTTTACTAAGAAGAGCTCCGAGTATACAAGAGGCGGATAATGATTTCTGTCCTAACCAAGAATAGGAGAAAAACAATGTTACTTTTAAAAAAAATAAAATTATTCTTGAATATTAAATAAGTGAATATACTTTTCATAGTTTATTGGTTTAATTAATATTTTTATTAGCACTTGAGATTTACTAGAGATCTTTATTGCAAAAAAATATATATATGTATTTAACTTTTATTATTTATAAAATTTATTATGGGGTGTTTGGAATTGTTTAAATTTGTAAAAGTTAAAGTTTAGTAATTTATGCAGTAAATTTTAAAAAGATTTGTAGAAATTAAAAAAAAAATTACTCCAAACGGAGCCTATGTTATATGCTACATTCATTAATGTTATACACAAAAATATTCCATAGTATAATGAGAAAATGCACTTGGGTTTGGGTTTGATTCTTATAAACTCATTTTATATTATAAAATTTTGAGTTAACGTTAAGTTTTTTAATAAGTCCAAAGTACTCTAATTTTGAATTAATGTAATTTTTTTTAATAAAACTAATATTTTAATAATTGTACATCTAAAAATCAATGGGAGTCCTTGTGCCCAACGTGGCTCCGCTTTTATAAAGATCGACATTGGCTCACTAAATAAATAATGGACTCGACCTATGTGTACATGTTACTCTTGAAGTGAATAATAATTCGTGATACAGATTTTTCTTCCTGTATAACCAAAGACTTGCTAGCTTTGAATTTATCTAATAAATATTTCATATCATTTAGTGCTAGAAGGTACTTTTTGAAGTACCGACTTTCAAAAACATGTTATTGTGTGCTATCATCACTTTTAGTTGCTCGTTCACACTCACCCAAGAAATAAAAATAATAAGGAGGAGAGAGAGAGAGATTGTTGAAAAGTCTCCTTGTTAATAGAATATGAAGGGAAAAGGGAATTGAAAAAGAGGGCAGAATAAAGGAAAAAGTAAAAGCACCCGTCACTCTATTTTTCAAATCATTTTTTTTTTTTAATGCAATGCAGCTCTTCCAAATCTATATACATATATATATATAGATAGACAACAAATAAACAAAAGCAAATATAAGAAATTGAATCGAACGTCATTTTCCATTTTTTTTTAAAATTATTCCAAACAGGTCCAGAATTTGATGTTTGGAGCGACAAAATTGAAGATTTATAAATAAAGAGAATTATTAAAGTGACATTTGATTTATTTTTCTATTTTTTATTTTTTATTTTTATTTTATGTGTTAAAAATCTCAAAACGAATAAATAGAAAGTACTGTATTTTCTTTATTTTGAGATTTTTCTTGCTTTTGGTTAAAAATTTTCAAAACGACTTTTTATTATTTTTTATTTTATGTATAAACTCATTTTCTATTTTCTAAAATAAATTTTAAAAATACAAATAATTAAATCAGTTTTGAGCTATTTTCTTTATTTCCAAAAGCATAAAGTGAAAAATAAGTTCAAAACAGAAAATAGAAAGCAAAAACAAAAAACATAAAATAAAAAAATAAACCTAATAACACCTAATAGTTTAAAAAAAAATGAAGGGTCAAATTTTAAAAGGTACGTATTTAAAATTTTTATTAAAATTTTATTGGAGTTCTAAGAATTCTTTGAAACCACATATCCTCAAATTTTGAATTCCAAAGTTATATATAAATATATATTGAAAACAAAGAAACACAAGAAAATAGTATAACCAAGACAGGAGTTTCTGTTTTATTTTTCAGTAGTGTTCCAAAGTAATACTGTATAGCCTGTATGATATATAATCATTGATAAATCCAAAAGCTAAAGGATAAGCAAATAATGTTCAGCATATATAGGTTTATTTAGGCATGGTTTGGGAACCATTTCAGCTTGCTTTTTTTTAGCTGGAAAATAACATAAAGTAAATAGGGCATAAATGTCAATATATAACTTTAGCTATAGCTAGCTTGGGTTCCCAAACAAAAAAATAGCTTACTTTTTTTTAGCTAATGCTATAGCTAGCTTGGGTTCCTAAACAAAAAAATAGCTTGCTTTTTTTTAGCTAATTAGCTTGGGTTCCCAAACAAAAAAATAGCTTGCTTTTTTTTAACTAAAAAAAAGCAAGCTATTTTTTTGTTTGGGAACCCAAGCTAGCTATAGCTAAAGTTATATATTGACATTTATGCCCTATTTACTTTATGTTATTTTTCAAAATTACCATTGAAGACACACATGTCCAACTCCTCAAAATCTGAGAGAAAGGTTCGACACCAATTTGGAGGGATCGACCCATTTTTCTTACATCTGTATATATAATTGCAGCAGTTTGCTCAATCATACTGCTTCAGATCTATGCCATAAAATACGTTCATTTACTATTCAAAAAAAAGGTCGACTGCTTCTCTTAACGGGGTCGACCCCATTAGTTAGTTCACACAGCTGTGCGTTACGAGTGAGAGTCGATTTTGGAGAGGAAGAATAACCTAAGGGTAATTTAGTAATTTACCAAAAGAGATAAAATAGTTGCTACAGTATTTAACCATTTTAGCCGACTAATAGCAAAGGTTCCCAAACGAACCCTTATTCATCTTCGATGTGGTTAATTAACTACAAGTTCACAATTGTTTAAGTTTTCATTTTGTGTATTATTATTACACCACGGAGCGAAATCTCACGAACTCCGAAAAATTATTTTACGTGATGGTTGTGGTTGCGTTTGGTTTGTGGATTTTTTTGAAAATTTTTAAAAATTATTTATTTTTTCTCTCACTGCATAAATTAAGAGTCTATAACTTATCTCATTTTATCTTATTTTTTATTATTCCAAACATACTCTATATACACATACATACACGCGCGCACATATATATATATATATATATGTGTGTGTGTGTGTGAGAGAGAGAGAGAGAGAGAGAGAATAACTCCTTTTAATTATAGTCGTAACACTTGTACATATGATATAAATTCATAGCATCCAATTACGGAACAACAGAGAAAGGTTCCATTAAAAAAAAATAGAAGAAAAATAAATAACATATGTTTAAAATAAATAAATTGCAATATATATATATAAACGGCCACTACATTTTTTTTTTAATCTTTATTTCTCCTTTTTCGAAATATGGACTTTGTCGTAACTTTTTACCAAGGCAAAAAGTTTGGTCTTTTTTTTTTTTTCCTTTTCTTTTTTTCTTCTTCTTCCTTTTATTTTATTTTTGTTTTTTTTTTGGCTTAAGTGACAACCTTATCTGACACATATTTACAAAAGTAATTAGATGTTCAAAAACAATTTAGAAGTAATAACAATGTTGAGACAGGGATAGAAGACCAACAAGTCCCTTATTTTCGTCATCACAAATTTAAGATATTTAATCCATTCCCTCCTTAAATATTTTGTGTGTGTTTTAAATCATCATATATAACAATATGAGTAAAAAAAAAAAATTAATTTGTTTGAAATTCATAAACTTGATCAAATCAATTCGCGAAATGAATTTGTAAATTTCAGGATTTGGACATAACTCGACACCACCAAGGGATTGTGTGGCTTTAGTTGAAGTAGTTTTTTTTTTTTTTTTAATAATCTTTACTTTTTTTAATCAAAATTTATTTTTTTAAAATTTATAATTTTTAGGCATGTTAATTGTATTTATAAAAAAAAATTCAAAGAATTAACATCCATTATACAAAAGTTAAAAAAATAAAAAAATAAATTTTCCATTATTTTTTTAAACTGGCGTGAAATTTTTTAAAAATATAATTAACATGCTTAAAAATTATAATTTATTAAAAATATTTTAAATTTTGACAAAAAAATCATATAAAACAAAAATTAATTACAAAAGCACAAAAACTAATTTTGGTACCCAATTAAGGCTTAGTGCGCAATATTTTCTTTTGGGATTGGGGATTATGTGCGTGCCAATTTCTTCTGGGGATGTCTGCTATTTGGCTGCTCCTGTTTTACCAAACAAATTTTACCATGAAGATAGATAGCGACACACCACATAAATCATCGCCACATTCATCTATCGGTTGAAATGTTCAAATAAATAAATAACCTAATACACAAAAGTTCCCGAAAAGATCAAACCTTTCTCTAAACTTGTCCTAATTATTGACTCACCAACCAAGTGAAATAGACCAAAACGTTCCGTTTGGCCAATCAAAATTTATCAAAATTTACCAATTTCTAATTACTTTTTATACTTTCTTCCAATTAAATATTAACACATATTATCTTTATGTCACATCTTTCTATTTTTATTATACTTTTTGATTAAAATTTGACTAATCAAACGGGCCCAAAGTGAAGTGTTTGAAATTTTAAAAAAAAAAATCAAAAAAATTAGAAATTAATGTTAAAATGCTGTAAAAAAAATGTGATGAAATTTAATACTACTAAAAACTTTTAAAATTTTTTGAAAATTTTAAAACTCCAAACAGTCTCAACTCGAATGTAGGAGTATAACTAAATTAAATTAAAAGCTGTGTAACTATGATACCTTAAAAAATTATTTCAAATTCACTTCGTTTCTCTTTTGACTTAAACTTGAATGAAATTCTTATTAAATTGAGATTGAGTCGAATTAATAAATCAAACTTTGTATAACAAACCTAAAATTACAATTTAAATTCGATTTGTATATAATTTAAATCGAGCTCGAACTAACCTAAAACGGAATCAACCTCGATGGATCCGCATACATCCTGCTGGGATGTAATTTTACACTCACACAAATCGGTGAATAACATTCAATATTTCGTGTCCTATCCACTTCAAACAAACAAACGTTCAATGTTGGAAAAAAGAATACGATGCGCAGACCAAATTCAGAATCAACATATCAGAAATGATACCAAACCAAACAAAACCAAGCCAAACCTTTTCCCACTAAGTGGAATCAGCTATATAGATTTGACGACACCAATCAAATCTATTTAGGACCACGTTCTCCGTTAGATCCAGATAGACAATGTCATGTTTAATAGTTTCTTTCCAACTTCTCTCAAGTCTTCCTCTTCCTCTCCTACTCCTGGCAATCTCCATGCTTTCACACCTTCTAACAAATACCTCCACTGGACGTCTTCTAACATGCCCGAACCATCTTAATTGATTTTCTCTCATTTTATCTTCAATCAGTGATAATCCTACTTTGTCTCTAATCTCCTCGTTTCTAATCTTATCTCTCTTTGTAATCCCACACATCCATCCTAGCATTCTCATCTCGCAACTGTCACTTTCTGAACATGATTATACTTTACTGTCCAACATTCGGATCCATAATACAACGCTAGTCTTACCGCCACCTTATAATACTTTTCTTTCACCTTGAGGACTTTTTGATTGCACAAGACCCCCAAGCACTTCTCCATTTGATCTATCCGACCTGAATCCTATGACTTACATTAATATCAATCCATTCATCTTATTGCACCATAGATCTAAGGTACCTAAAGTTTTATTTCTCTACAATCTTTGATGTGCCTAAATTTATTTCTATGCTACCAGTTACTCTACACTCTTTTGTGTGCCTAAACTTCTCTTTGACTAAAGATATCAGAAATGATAAAAGGGCAATTTACAATAAGATGCCTATCGAAGGTACTTCCAAAATTCATCCCCACTTAAAGAAGATGCTCCTTTGTGCATACCCTATTATTATTATTATTTTTTTTTTTTTTTGGGTGCAATTATTCAAGGACCACACACACCAAAAGAGACCATCAGAATCTTCCCCGTTTCATTATTTTAGATGAAAGAGCAAAACGAATAAACCCAAAAAACTATCACAGACAAACAAGAATATTTCACTCAAAACCCAAACCAGAATCAATTAAATGCCAATGAGAGTAATAATCCAGAGTAGAATCAAACATCTAAAAGTGTAATAATAAGTTTGCATGGTACAAAAATTAAAGATAAACCAGCAAGGATAACAACTCAAATTAAAGCAAGTGCCTCCCACAACGAAGCCCAGCCATTAAAATCTCTTAATCTTAACACTTGACCTCCTTCAATCCGTGGGCGAAATACAAAAAGGTCGGGTCAGTTGCCCCATCCTTGTAGTATGCAAACACCAGACTACCATCATCATGCATGCTCTCCCCCACAAAACTGCAGAACAGAACATGCGACTCCATTAAGATTCTACCAAATGGTTTATTATCAGGCATCAACAAAAATGGCAGTTTTGCTTATCTTTGAGGAAAGGCTGATTGATCACCAGGGAAGCCCTGGAATTTTACCTGGGCAAATTCTAAGTGAACCAGGAAAAAAAAAATACCCCATTTAAATTCCAAAACATTGTGTCATTTCACAAGAATTTGCCCTGGCAATAAGATCAGCCCATTTTTAATTTGCACGTTTACTTCCAACACGCATTTTCAGCTAATACTATCCAGTTCCAATCAAAATACTTGAGAGTTGAGACAGATGACAAAGGCGACAAGAAGAGAAAAAGAAAACTTACAATTGGAGGTCCTTGAGCTTCGAGAGCAAGAACTTAGTTGCCCCCTCGATGTTCTTTTTAAATTCCTCCTGCTTCTCTCCCTCCAGCTTGGGTGTCAACAATTTGATGTACCTCTTCATGTATGTAACAAACTGCTTCTTATCAAAAGCAGGTTGTTCCTACACATATCACATGTCACAAATGAAATTTCATTCGAAATATTTCGTCTTTGAGTGTGAGTTGAAAATTTGTAAAACTGACCTGGAGCCTGAACGTATCAACAATGTCAACAACTTTGACAGCTTGATCATCAACTCCCTCATCCTCACCACCGCCTTCAGCAGAAGGGTTTGCACCAATGTTTACATCAATTGCTCCTTGAACAACCCACTGAAACGAGCCCAGAAATTCACAATGTAAATTAGTACACTTAGTGCATCAATAATGCAATATTATGTCACTAAGTATCCAACTAATAAACTAAAATAAATGAACAAGTACTTCATTATTACTCAAGTAATAATTCTTTTTAGTATGAGTAATGCAGTAAATGCCATCGCTGCCATATAATAGCGGGGACATATTTTTTTTTTTGGGGGGGGGGGGACTAACCTTTCCTTCAACCTCCCAAAGCACCCCATTCTCAATTTCCTTGTATGGAAACGAATCCGAGAGAAGTTCATCACCTACAATTGAGGAGAGGATTCATTTAAATAGTCACACAATAAATTCATTCTTACGCAGAAGGTTTAAATAAACTGAATCCGAGTCCTAAGACACATGTTACAGAAATCAAGAAGAGAAACTTGTGCATGAATGGTCTTGCTAAATTTGAAAATCAAGAGTGCATGAATCCCCCTGATTAAGGGTAGTTGTTAGTCTTCATCAATGTTAATGTCATCATTGTCAACCATTATATACATGAGCAATCGATATTAACAATAGTCAAATAAATTCATGCCAACATAAAGAAAGAAATGAAGTACAAGTTTGGCATCCATCCATTTGCTTCTAAATAAAAGTTTGCAAATTCTCAACAAAACAGAAAGATTAAAATGGAGTGATAACATACGCAAATTCATACCTGGTTAAAGAAAGACCAGAAAGCATACTTATTCTATGCATGTCCAAAAGTGTAGTGTTTGAAACTACACGTAGTTGGGTATAGAAAGCTTCTCCAGCAGATGTAGTGGGAAAATTCTTAGTGCTCTAGGTAATTTTAGCAATTAAAATAAAATATAAATTGGAGTTTAAATCAAACTTTTAGCAACAGATCTTTGTGGCGACACCCCCAAGTTTTGGAAAATTCACCGAGATCTAACGTAATTTTAGAAGAATATTTGAACAGCCCACCAATTTTTTTCAGAACTCCTGAAAATCTTGCTAAGCTAAAAATATGGTAACTAAAAGAAAAAAAAAAGTTCAACTTCAACACACGTGTTAAAAATTTGAGGTATGGTACAACTATCTAGGCAAAATTTCTTTTCATGAAAAACTGTCGCTTTCAGAAGCATTGAGGTTATTACTTTGAAGTTTAAACAATAAAATTCCCTCCAATACTTCAGACCTTGGGGTTGAAACTATTTAATATGCTATAGACAGTCTGATCCATCACACAAACCAATACTAGCCAATCTAAACCAAGACTCACTGCCTGCTAAAACATTCGCATATCGCCACAAAAGCATGAAATTGAACACAGATCCAAAAAACAACTAGCCTACATAGCACATATATAAACGAAGTACTTTCACATACTCTACATGTATCACAAGAACCGTGAAAAAAGGAAAATCAGATTAAATGTAAAATTTCTAATCATAAAACACAATGATCATACCAGATAAAGACACACACACATATACTTCACAGAATTCGATGCATAAAAATGAAACTGGAAACATGATGAAAGCAAAATCTAACAAAAGCACATATTTTGACCACATATACACACATATACAAACATACACATACGTATATAAATAGAGAGAGATCATAAGAGAGAAATTACCAGTAAGCAAGTCTTGATAGACCAACATGTTGCAGGCTACTCTCGGATCGATCCAACGAAGAGAGAAGAGAGAGTAACACACAAAGCGAAGAGAGAGCGAGAGAGCGATGAAAAGAGGCGGACAGCAAGCACAAATAGGCAAGGGTTTGGGGAAGAGTCACGAAAGAGAACGCAATTACCAAAGCGGGTTCGTCTTTTTACTATATTGATAATTATGTCGGCGTTATGGCCCGATGGGCTTCTATGGGTTTAGAAAGTTTAGCCCAACCAAGCTGCCATTGGCCCAATTTATTTCATTTATTGGGTTGCCCCGGTTTCAGAAAGATTCTCTGCCCAATCCTTACCGGAAACCCGGATTCAATTAGGGCTCATTTAGATTCGGTACTCATTCTGAATTAATTGGTGAATCAATAAATGAGTTAATTATGAAATACATATTCTAAAAGATGGTGTTATGGGATACAGTTGATAAAAAAAGAATAAAAAATTAATTCATATTTTATTAGATATTATATACTTAAATTGGTTAACTCAAATTCTATATAAATGCTTAAATGATTTTTAATTTGGAATTAGTAAATTAAATTTAATATATTGACTAATGAATAGATTTTTAAAAATTGATGAATATAGTTGACTAATAAATAGTTTATTAGTTTATCAATTTTATTAGTTTATCAATTTTAAATATGTAAATATTTGCTTAACATGAATTTACCAAACTAAACAATTGTATAACTTGAAAGGAGAAATTACTTTGTGTGAACTTAAATTATTTTATTCTTAATTTGTATGGGTGTCTAATAAATAGTTTATTAATTTTTTTTATTTAATTTAAATAAACTATTATTGAACAATTTTATAAAACTATATTTTTATATAACGTGGGGATGGATCTACTGGATTATTAGTTTATTAAGCTAAAATTTTGTTTTACTTTTAAATTAATTAGGCTAAAATATTATTTTATTTAAAATTATTGATTCAAATTTTACCGAGTGCAATGAGATAATTCAATTTTTATTTGTAAAATTAAATTATTTTATTCTTTATTATATTATATAAATAAATTAAATTTTATTAATTTATGATTAAATAATATAAAGTTGTAAATAATTAAAAATTTTATAATCCATTTGGATGGAGTGAAATGGAAATAAAATAAGAAAAGGAAAAGATTTTGGCATCAGTAGTTTATTTGTGAGCTTTTTAAGAGAGAAAAGAAAATAAACAGAAAAAAATGGAAAAAAAAAAAAGTAAGTGTTAAAATTTTAAAATTTTCATCTTTTCAAAAGTTGAAAGAAATGAAAAAAAGAGAAAAGTGAATTAATGAAATTTTTTAAATGATATATTTGCCCATAATTAAATAAAGAAAAAAATAAATTACAAATATTTTCTAAGACTAAACATATTGATTACACTTCAATTTCTCAATGAATTTAACGGTAGAATAACTATTTATCATTTATTTTCCTTCCATTTCTTCTCAACTTAAAAGAAATTCGTTATTTTTTTTCCTAAACTTACAAATAAATAAACAAAAATATAATCATTTCTCTTATTTTCTCTTCTCTCCTAACTACTTTTTCTTTTCTTTTTTTTTTTTTCTTTTCTCTTCTAAACTCACAATTGAAGCCTTAATGATTAAGGTTGCTTAGAGAGTATAGAAGGTTTATTAATACTTGTATCGTACTTAAGCCATCTAATGGGACTTGGGGTGTGTTTTGAGTTGTATGAAAGTGTATAAAATAAAATAAAATTATAAAAGTAAATGTCTCGTAATTCTTGCAGTGAGTAAAGAATTTAAATTTTGTTATCTCGTAATTCGTGTTTGTAGAGATTTGTAAGATTTTATTTTATTTTGTTATGCTCCAAACGGAGCCTTAGTATCACAGCTCACCTCGTATATGGTGTGTTTGGAGTTGTATAAAAGTGTATAAAATAAAATAAAATTATAAAAGTAAATGTCTAGTAATTCGTGCAGTGAATGAAGAATTTAAATTTTACTATCTCGTTATTCGTGTTTATAGAGATTTGTAGAATTTTATTTTATTTTGTTTAGCTCCAAATGGAGTCATAAGTTACACAATTCTATATATACACATGAGATTTTTGGTATTTCAGATTTTCAATAGGGTTACACAATCTGTATGTCTATGTACTAATTCTTAAACAATTTCACATACTTGCACGTAAATTTCACTTGATAATTGATTTTTTACTGAAGCTAAAACTGTAACTTTCAGGCTGATATAAAAGTTCAAGCAGTTAATTATGCTAAAACTATTTGCATTTCAAAAATTAATCCCAAGCTCACACAATGTATCTTAAAAAAAATATTAACAATTGAAAATCATAAGGAATTGTATTCAAACGTGCATGGTATTAGTATCGTCAATCAATAAGGGAACAAAAAACTAACCATGCAACTAATAATTAAACACAATTAATTAACTGCTTGGGTAAAAAAAAAAAAAAAAAAAAGTAAGGAAAAAAATTTAAGCACACTTGCATCTACTAATCTTTTTATAACCCTAATAGAAACATTAATGAAATGTGTGGGTGTCTTATGATTGCCGGCAATTAATTTTACCTTAATTAGTTACACATTTTTTTAGTTTATATGAGGATTCTTTTTGTTCAAATTAATTGTCGATTAGTTGTTTTATATATTATGTGCTACTGGCACCTTTACTGTTAGATTAAGATACCTCATATACTCTCAAAATGACCAATTAATGGAGAAACAAACTATCAAACTAATTGTGCAATCTTATCCAGTCGTTAACTCTAAGACTTAAGAATTAATTAAGATGCACGTAAATTGAATTGGACACTCTAAGTTACAAAAATAAATAAATAAATAACTAAATGTGCAACTTAATGTAATTAATTAATTAATTAATTACGTGAGAAGACAAAATAAATAAGAGGATTAATTGTTTTATAGCGTTAATGAAAATGTTTATTAAACTAATGATCTTATGAATGCCGACAACTAATGTTACATTAATAGTTATAAATTGGGTTCTTTTGTTCAAATTAATCGTCAATTAATTGTTCTATTAGTATATTTAATTAACGCCTTTGTTGTTAGATTAAACTATGCAGTATACGTTTCATTGGTATGACTACGATTGTGCAGAATTACTAATTAGACTAGTTTGTGATGGTACGATGGTATTTAAGATAAATAGTAATCATAGATTATACAAGTAAAGTCATAATAACAATTGGTTGATTCACATTTTTTGGATAACCGACCAAACTGATTTTAAAATTTAAGAAATGAGGCCACTAAGGTTTGTGTGTTTTTTGGTTGTAACCTTGAAACTTTGGATACGATCGATGATTAGAGAACTACACACTACTGACACAATTGTAGCGAGACCAACTAATGAGTATGAAGTTTGTATATATTCATAAAACTTACAGATTAATAAGTACCAACCATAAGTTACATATATGTAAATATGTATATTATATATATATATATATATATAAGTTCAATTGGTTGAAAATCATGTTGAGTTAATTTGGTCATTGACTATTTGAGCCTCCTATTTTTTCATTGCATGCATGAAGATCAAATCATAAGCTTACTACTGATTTTGTTTTTTTTTTGTTTTTTTTTATCGGAAAGGTTTGTGCATGTATATATAACATTACAGCATTCTAATTACAGAAAAGTATAGTTTGTGACGAGTAAAAATTATGCTCCCAGCCTCCAATAGAGTATTAGAAGGAGCCTATTAACATGAAAATACTAGAACAAACACACGTATAAAAAAAAAAAAAAAAGGACTAAGACCAAAATTAGCTAAGAATTTAACATACATCAACTAATAGTAACTAAGACTGCGGCAACCACAGTATATCTATTAGAGTTCAGTCTCATTATACCCCACGGAAACACATTAAATTGGAGGTGGTAAAGTTTAATCCTGTGACACAGAACTACCATTTTGACAATCCTATTCCAGACAGGTTTCTAAGTCGAATTCTAATTGAATTTCTTATTGCTAAATATATATATATTCAGGGCATGTTGTACATCAGAACTAAGTTCATGCTAAAATTTTTTAAGGCGCTCTAATATTTCTCTTATAATACATTGCTCCATTGTTAAAGTTTTTTTTTTTTTTTTTATAATTACAAATTAATTTCACCTTGCTCATGGATATAGATAAATTGTCGAACTACTTAAATCTTATATTCTTACATTATGTGATTTTTCTTGTGTTCGTTTGTAAGTTTAACATTATTCATTAGTATATTGTCGAAATGTGATTAAAGGTTTCCGTAACAATAATAGCGGACGACAACAATGAATATTCACACCCACAAATTATCTCCGCTCTGCCATAACAAACCAATCTATTGGCAAAATAAGAATTAGTAGAAGACAATCTATAACTACAATTTAGAGCGATAAAGCTCGTGGTTACTAAGTAACAAAGCCCAACTTGGATAAACTAGTAAAACAACACCTGACTCAGCATTTTCTAGTTACCTTAAATGTGCTTGTTGACTCCATTGTCACCTATTTTAAAGAAACCAACCCTCGATGGTGTCACAGATCTCTATAATAATTAAAGGCTCATCACACTTATACCAGTTTTCAAAGATGCAAGCAACCTTCTCCTTCCACAAGAAGTAAACTATAGTCCCCTAGAGAAATCTTGCCAAGCCAACAACTAAAACTATTACCTTTACGTTTACCATTAGCACAAGCATATATATCACGTGAATACTCATTTGATAATTTATTTGCATATTAATGCTTTGACAAGCTAAGTGTTATGCCAAAGTTTTCTTTAACAAGATTTAAATTAATAAAGAAATTTTTAACCATGATTGCATTAAACTTTTTGTAATCCTAATGGCAGCATTAATCAGATGTGCTTGCCTTATTAACTCAACTGGCAAATGTTACGTTGACATGGGCAAATTATTTTAGATTATATGGTTTTTTCATCCATTAAAAAAATATTAATTATCGTGTATATCAACGTGTAATAAGTTGTTAGATTAGATTACGCAGTAAATTAATTAAGTTTATTAATTGTTTGTTTGCTAACTTTGAGTGAATTTACTTCATGACTATTCTAGTTTTAGCATTAAATCGCATTTCACTATTGAAAATTTGATGATCAACTCAAAATAAGGAATTGAATGATTTAATCCAAAAATATATGCTTAATTTATGAAAGCTTATTAGGTTATAGGCCCTATTTTTCATATTCTCATATATATATATATATATATAGGGGTTTGCACCGGTCACTTGTAAATTAGAAGGGAGTTAAATGAAAAAAAAATAAAAAAAAAAACTAAACCTTATAATAATTATAACATGATTTTTTTTTTAACTTCTAAATGCTCTCTAGTATTACAATTATTTATTGTATAGTCTTAAAAGCAGTTCTGCCAAGTTAAAAAATTATAAATATTTGACATAGGTACATTTTACAAAATGTTCATTGTTACTATATATATATATATATATATGTATTATGTCTCATTCTACCTCACAATACAAGAATACCAATCAAACCATCCACTTGAAAAGCCCTTTTTTTTTTCTTTTGAAACCAAAATATTGCATTAATAAGCATTAACCAAGTACAGTAGCTTCGCTCGTGACAATATCTATAAGACCTAGGGAAGCTTGCTTTCTATTAACTTACATTCACTTCTTCTCATAAATGTAATTCTAATAGTTTATCAAGTATTTTAATTAAAATTTTGAACGTTCCTTAATTATCTACCAACTTCAAAAAAATTCCTAAAAAATAAAAAAGAGAAAGAAAAAACTCCAATGTCTATCTATATTATAACCAACCATCGTCCTAAATTATACCAAGTTTTCCAATAATATCATCCAAAATGCAACTTAAGGTGATTCAATCACAACTAAACTAAATTAGCATAATTAGTTACCAATTTGTAGTTAAGAATTGAGTGTTTTGTTTGGTAGAACTTTTAAGAATACTTTTTAGTTCGAAAGAGTTTTGATTGATGACTTTTCACATTTTTTTTACATGGGTAATAAAATCATGCATGTAGAATGACTTTTATCAGAAAATTTATTGAAAGAGGGGATACTAATATTACAAAATAATGTTAGCCCAATGATATCAATGGTTAGAGCCGTTCGATTTTGATTGAATGGTTCACAATAAAAATAAATTTAAAATTTTTCAATAAGAAGTTTTGAATTTATTTTACCGTCTGATTTTGATGGAATGGCTTACAGACTCGATGTTATAGGGCTAACATCACAGTAATGTTAACCCCTTCTGAATCCAAATTTATTTTTGGACAGTTCATTAACCGGATGTGACTTCTACAAAGTATACTTCTCAATTAAAAAAATATTAAAATATAATCTTACATATTAAAATAAATATTTTCCATATTTTATCTTTATATATGCGTGATAGTCTCAAATTAAAAAAAAATACATTATCTCTTTATTTCATGCATTTATTTTATTATTCTATTTTCTACTTGTTATTATATATTTAGTATAACTCAATTATTTTTCTTTTAGAGCTTTTTAGTAAAAAACAATTCCTACAAAAGAACTTTCAATATGCGAAAGTTACATCAAATAGGTGCAAGTGATTCCTTACTATCTATCAACCCTAAAAAAATCAAGTCAGTAGAAAGAATAAAAGAAATAAAGACTATCGAAAACTAATAATTAATCTAAGTAGACTTTAGGATTTTGTAAGTTCCCTGGAAGAAAATAAGTTAATTTTTGTCTATCACTGGAAGTCATATGAGATAGCTTAGTTATGTATTTTTTTTATTAGTTATTATTATTTAATATAACTCAATTATTTTCGACGAATATTGCTATTTTTCTTTTAGATTTTTTTTTTTTTTTATAAAAAGACTTTCCTTAAAACTTTTGAATGGAAGGACTTTGTTACGCCAAACAAGCTCTAAGTGATTCCCAACAATCAATTGACCCTAAAAAAAATAATAATAAAATAAAATAAAGAGTGAACAAGAAGAATAAAAAAAAAGAATGTAAAAAATTAATAATTAATCTAAGTAGATTTTTAAGTTTTTTTATCAAGTTCCATGGAAGAAAATAGATTATTTCTCACCTAAATTGTATAAGGATGCACAGTTTATTTGTCAAACTAAAAAGTATGAATACAGACAATAGCGAAGATAAAAAATGTAGTAAGTGACAGTAACTTAAAAAGAAAAACATAAGGTTTTAATTCTAAAAAGTAAATAAAATATTAAGAAATTCACCTTTAGATATGTATTTATTAATATATACACTTTGTACTAGGCAATAATGGTCTCATCAAAATCCAGCAATAATTTCATCAAAATCCAGCAATATAATCTCATCAAAATTCAATAATCAATATATATGCACACTTGTATTAGGTAACAATGTGACTTAGAGTTAGAATGAGAGGGTATAAATACTTTAGTTAAATGGTGATACATTCAACGTAACCAATTAAAATGTGTGACCTACACCAAAACAATACAATAAGTTTCTAAGAAGAGGGTTTTTACTGAGAAGAAATAGAGAGATGATAGAAGAAAGTGGAGAGTTTTATCAAAAAAATGGTTTAACTTTTAATCTTATAGAGATAAATTGTGGTAGTAAGGTTAAAAAAAAATTAGTGAGGGCAATAATGAAAAAATATATATAATTATTTTTTTAAAATTGGTGGGAGCCCTATTCAACCATAAGTATCTCTACCCCTGAATATGGATATACAATATGAATATAATATAAATATGAATACGGATGCAGTGATTTAAAAAATATATATATAAATATGGACAAGCACAGTTAGGATATGACCAAAAAATATAAATTATATATATTTTTATTAGGTATATATACGAATATATCCATGATAAAACTCATTCAGTATATAATTGAATATATAAAACATAATAAAATGTAAGATTTTATAATTTTAAAAGTTTATACTTTCAATTATTGATTTGTCTCAATCATATAATCGAAGAAAAATTGATAAAATAATAGGACAAGTCATATATCTTTAAATATTTAAGGAGTGTACGTATCCAATACATATTGGATACAAATATGGCAATCATTTAAAGTATTTGTACTTCATAGTTTTCAATAGTTTTCATATTTATTGGAATTTAATATTTGATGTTGCAAAAAGCATACAATTAATTCATGCATAAAAATTTATCAATAGGAGTTGATTATTTGAAACAATTTCTACTTTTGGACTACAAATGTTGAAAGGGTGGCCATAAAATTTTGTTAATGTTACAACATATTTAATGAATTTTTATATATTAACAATTTTACCTTATTCAATTAATAAATAATTAAAACTCAAATTTATTGTTTGTTAAGTTTTTGATATTCTCATGCATTAACTTTTAAATTAAATTTCATGTTCTTTTTCCACTTTTTTTCCACACAATGAGCTTTTGCCTTTTCAATTTTTTTAACAATAATTTTAACTCCAGTTATCTCACATGATGTAAATAAATATATATACTCATACGTGATATACTTTAAATATTACAATAAAAATATGAAAAACATAAATATAATAATACTAATCAAAATATTCCTTTAGACTTCATTGGTATGGAGTAACCATTAATTAGTAAAGTATTTTTTAACTAAGCATTAATTTAATTAGTGAAAATTAATAAGTAAATTAATTTTATTAGCTAGAGAAAAAGTATACAAAATTCAAATTCTCTAATAATTAATTGGTAAAATTTATTATTAAATTAATTTTTATGACTAAAAGATAAATATAAAATTATAAAATTTTAGAGTTAGTTATCTAAAATAATGTTTCAACTAATTAGTAAAATTTCTTAAATCAATTTTCTTGACTAAAAGATAAATTTATAAAATTCAAATTTTAGAACTAATTACTCAAACTACCTTTTCCTTAATTAAAAATTTATTATTAAATTAATTTTTGCAACTAAAAGATAAATATATAAAATTCAATTTTTAAAACTAATTATTGAAACTAATGTTTCTGCTAATTAGTAGAATTTTTTATTAAATTAATTTTTATGACTAAAAGATAAATATATAAAATTTAATTTTAGAACTAATTATCCAAACTACTCATATTTCCATTAATTAATAAATCAATTAGTAAAATTTATTGTATCAAATTTTTAAAACTAAAAGATAAATATAAAAAATTAAATTTTAAAATTAATTAGTCAAACTTCATTAATTATTGAATTAATAAGTAAATTTTATTATTAAAGCAAAATTTATGACTACAAAATAAATCAATAAAATTTAAATTTTAGAACTAATTATTCAAATTACTTATGCTTTTAAGAATTTTTTAATATTTTTATAATAATGTTTATTAAAAGATGAAAATAAAATAGAAGTAACATGTAATATTGTGAGAAAGTGGAGGAGAGAAATAAATACTAATTTAAAAGTTTGTTTATTTAATATATTGATAGTAAATATCATATATTGTCCATTAAATTAATTAAATGAGGGTAAAATTGACAACATTTAAAAGTTCATTAAATATGCTCTGCATTAATGATGTTTACATTGGCATTATCAACACATATATACGTTGAAATATATAATAAAATTGTGTTTGAAAAATATTACTTCACTTGGGAATTTCTTTTTACTTCACATGTAACTTATTTCAAATTCAAATTGATGCATAATTTAGTTCAAATTCTATTTAATGCATATATATAATTTATTTCAAAAATCAATCTATTTACTGCATAATTTATTTCAAATTCCATTTACTTTATATATAATCTATTTCAAACTAAATTTACTGCATAATTAATTTATTATTTAAAGGCTCATTTCCACAACTTTGATATATATCCAGATACATTATTTCAATTAATTGTTTTTTTTCTACACCCAATATCCACCTCTCATATTCTATATAGATATATATATATGGAGATTAATTTGCATTAAATGAAACTTTAAAACTCAATCCAATTTCAGATTTTTTCCAATTTTTACTTTGGTGATTCAAATGTATCATTTGAGTGCAAATAAATTCAATTAAGTAGAAGCTAACGACTTTCTTATTTGGGGTTCATTTGGTTTGAAAAAAAACAACAAAAAAATTCTATAAATCTCTGTTAATTTTATATTACATTAACTTTTTTCTTTCACTACACATATTACGAATTCTCAATTTATCTCAATTTTTTTTTCACTTTTTCTTACACCAAACACACCCTTGGTCAATTTGCCAATCATTGGTTCATTCTTATCTTCAATTCCTGTGGGACCCATTTCACAATTTCACATGGGATTGCAAAGGTTATTATAAATTTAGGGTGTCGCGCTATCCGCAACTCTATTTTTTTTAACGCAATCTAAGTAATTCATATATTTTATATTTTTTTAAGTAATTTAATAATTTCTTCGTGCAGTTCATAAATTGTACATAAAATTTAAAAAATATATCTTCCTATATCATCCCCTTCTAAAACCTTTAAAATTAAAAATCCACTGTTAAAATGATGTAATATTTTTAGTAAATACATATCAAAATTTTGCACTTATTTCAGTAATAAGAGGCTATTAAAATGTTATATGATTATTGAAAAAATATTAAAACGATAAAAGACTGTTGAAATTTTTTAATTTTTTAAATAATCAGTTGTTGAAATGTTTCGTTTATTTTAGTGTAGTAGTATCAAAAATTTATGTAATTAGTTAATTGCTAAAGTGCCATTGGTTTGCTTTTTTGTTTTATATTTTTTGTTTTTCGTTTTATGTGTATTATGTTTTAAAAATCCTAAAATAAAAAGATAGAAAATGCTCTATTTTTTCTTATTTTGAGATTTTTCTTGTTTTTAGTTGAAAACGTTTAACATGACTTTTTCTTCATTCAAAGTGGATTTTTATCCTATTTCTATATTTTTTCTAGATTGAAGGACTAACCACGGATTGTCATTTTTCATTTCATATGTAAACCTATTTTCTGTTTTCTAAAATAAATTTTAAAAATATAAGGTGATATTTAGTTTATTTTTCTGTTTTCTATTTTCTATTTTCATTCTATGTATTAAAATTTTCAAAATAAAGAAACAAAAAAAATGTTCTGTTTTCATTATTTTCAAATTTTCTTTATTTTAAATTAAAAACGCTCAAAATAACTTTTTGTCATTTTTCATTTTATGTGTTTTATGTGCAAGCCTATTTTCTATTTTCTAAAATAAATTTTAAAAACACAAATAACCAAATGCATTTTGAACTTCTTTCTTGTTTTTAAAAGCGTAAAATGGAAAATGAGTTCAAAACAGAAAATAGAAAACAAAAACAGAAAACAAAAATTAAAAAAACAAACGAAATGAGCCTTAAGTGACTAAATGTATTTTGAACTGTTTTCCTTATTTTCAAAAGTGAAAAATGACAAAAGAGCTCAAAACAGAAAATAGAAAACAAAAAATAAAAAAATAAACTACATGTCACCTAAATTTTTTCAACAACTGATTTTTGAAATTTGTTATTTTTTCAGCAAGTACCTGTTGAAAATATGGAGGTCAACGAAGTTATACATTTTTTTCTTAGATAAAAAAAAAAAAATTAACTGGGCTGTGGGAGAAAAAATAACGAATGAAGGCATCTTAAATTTATAAAAGTTGTAATTTTGTAATTTGTACACTAAACAAAAAATTTTAATTCATAAGAATTTTTAAAACTCCAAGTATGCCTCAAATCACAGACAACTGCACAAAGGGAAAATCGATTACTAGTCTAATTCTTATTGGCTAGTTCATGCAGTCTCCATGAACTGAGCTGAAAAGAAAATATAAACTCTTCCACGTCACTTACCAAGTTTGAAATATAATATATTTATAATATGAATTTACTCACCCGAATTTAAAAAATAAAAAACCTTCCTTCAATGAACGGGACTTAAAGAGGATTAATTGGCCAATTTAGCCTCATATAGAAAAAGATGTATTCTGTGTGTCTATATATACCTTATTGTATCTATAGGTTCATCACCCTCATTCTTAGTCTTATTTGCTTGTTTCTTCACTTCTCACTCCAGTTCTTGGATAAAGAGTCTTTCTTATTTATTTTATTTTTTTGGTGGTTTTATTCAAGAATGGAGCATGATCCAGTTCCAGTGGAACCCCTGCTGCCACCACCATGCACTATTTGCCTTGAGCCAGTCATCGAGGACGATGTCCGAGGCACAGCCAAGCTGGGGTGTCGACATGCTTTCCATCTGGGTAAGTTATACATACGTATATTTATGCGTATATATGCGCACACATCTGATGTTAATGTATTTTTACATTCAAAATATGTATAGATCTTTTTGTTTAGTTATCTATTTATTTTTTTTTTAGTCGTCTATCTTGTTATGTGATAATCTCTCTCTCCTCCCCCGGGGTGTTTTCCATCCTTGATTGTATGTTAAATGCATTTTTGTTGCCAGGGATGGATATAGGGCAGATAAGAGACGGGTATGCTTATTTTTATATTTAATTCTCGAACTCAGATCAATTTTTATACCTTACTTGATTATCACTGAAAATTTATTTTTACTTCTTTCCTCGTCCCGAACGAGAAACAAGGATCTTTGTGAGAAATCGGATACTCGAAAAAAAAAATCAAAAATTTCAAATTTCAGAATATAAATTTAAGTATCGAGTCTAAATTCCAAATTTTACTAGTCTAACTGTCTAAGGATTAAGTCCAAATTTCAGATTCAAGCATAACTGCATAAGTATTAATTTAACTTCCAATCTTCAGATTCAAGTCTAAGGCCATTAACACAAGTTAGTTAAGGGATTGGAAATTTTTTAGAGATCAGGTAGGGTATGGAGATATTTTTTAAAAAAAATTTAAGGATCAGGTAGAGTATGAATATAAATCTATCCCTAAACCGTACTCTCCCCGATCCCCCCCAAAATCCCTGAATCCTCTACTCATTCGGAATGGAGATCGAGTAGGGTATGAAAGGATCGGCCGAGATGGTCATCCCTATTTGTTGCTTGGTTTTGTCTTTTTTTTTTTTATTTCTCTCTGTAAACGTTTTGCAACAATAGCCATCCCTCCTTTAATGCATTAAAAAAATGTTGTATGTTATTTGTTTTATTTATTGTTCTTTTCTTGTTTTTATTTTAGTCACTTGGTGCTAATTATTTTTCTACGGTGGCAGATCTAAAGGGCCGGGAGCCAAAAATTATTAGAATTTTAGTACAATTTTAATAAAAATTTTAAATATTTCATTTAATTTATAAAATCATGTTCTTAATTTTTTTAAAACTCCTAATTAATTACATCTTGATTTATAATTTTTTATTTTATTCTCTCTAGATGCCAAATCTTAAGGCCCCATTCGGGGCAGCAAAATCTACCAAAACCTACTAATTTTAACTAATTTTTTGTACTTTCTTTCAATTATATTTCTCCACATATTACCTTCACGTCACATCTTTCTATTTTTATTATATTTTTTGGTCAACTTTTTATCAACCAAACACACTCTAAATCTACCGATTGTTTTTGCACGTGACTAACGTGTGTTGGGGCTCACAAAAGAAAAAAGGCATAAGCTTGAACCATTAAAGATGTGAAAGATCTTAGTTTTGTTTGTCCCTCCCTCAATCTCTCCCCTATTTTGTTATAATTTTTTTTCTTGTTTGCATGTTAATATATATATATATATATATTAACAAAATAAGATTGGTAACTCCCAAAGTTTTATTAAATATATATAGTTGGTTTAATATATTTTTTTAATTTTTATTTTGTTTGATCTCTTTGTGCTAATCATTTATATATGTGTGTGTGAAAACTTGCTTACAACCTAATTGTATATATATGTACATATAATCATCTAATTGTAACTAAAGTAATGCGTTTAAATTGTTAAAAGAAATAAAATATTTTTTATTTTTATTTTTATTCTACCTCATTATATATATGTGTGTGTGTCTACCTCGTATATATTGGGATCCGTATCTTACGTTTTCATTAATGTTTTTGTGCACAATTAATTAATGTTAATTTCCAACAGATTGCATAGGATCTGAATTCAACGTGCGTGGACTAATGCGCTGTCCAAACTGTCGAAAGATTGAGAGAGGAGAGTGGCGTTTCTCCTCGGGCGGTATTGAGTTTGGGATTGAAGATGAAACGCCAGATTCGGATCACCTCGATGATTTTATAATGGATGATGGCACGCATTATCACATCGTAACGGTGATTAATTAATATTTATTTACTTACTTAGTTTTCTCCAAAATATTCCAATCTGTGTGGGCATGTTTTACCCTTATGGCTAGAACTAGAAATTTGTATATATATATATATATATATATAGTGGTGGAACCATGTTCAGTTTAGCGTTAGCCATCGCCTATACTGATTTTTATTAAAAAAATTTATATTATATCACCACTATCACAATTTTCATTTATACTTATCCCCTTAAGGTGGTGATTCATGTTAATTTGTAAGTAAATGCTCAAATATTTTAAAATTTAACTAGTATATTTAATAATTAATTTATTTTATTATCAGGTCAAATTGTATTAAATCGTATCAATTTTGGATTCACGTATTTATTTTGTATCATATTTAAATTTTCTATCGGTAACTCATTGTATAGATTGTGTCCTGTTCGAGTTGTGTCAAATATTATTATGTCTATCTATATTTCGCTCTACTTTTAAAATTTTTTATTTATTTGATTTTATTTTAAATAAGTTTAAATTATTATTATTTTATTCTAACATTACTTAAATTCATTATCAAATGAAAGAATAATAATAATCATTCTATTTTTATAAAAAAAATTTACAACGTTTTTAAAATATGGAAGAACGCAGTGAACTGTTGTAACTTATTTTATTAATTTGAAAGTCATTTTGTGTAAGAAACACTTGATATCAATATATAATATTTTATATTTTATCGTATTTTAATTTATGCATTTAATTTATTTGGAATTTAAAAATTTACTTGTGATTTGACCTACACTGTTCCAAATTCTTAGGTATATATTTGTGACAAATATACATATATCAACTTTTGTTATCTAAATTGCACTAGCAGCCAGTTTCAAGAAATGAAATTTCCCTTGTAATTAGTTAATTAACGTATATGAGGACTTACAATTAATACATACATATAAGTATATATGGTTAACTATTATTGTATCCGATTAATTAAAAATAGTTTCCAATATATTTACTCTTCTTTTATTAAATAAATGTCTAAATTTCAAGTCTCTAGATGAAGTCTAGGTTTTCCGTGGAACTTTATCTACATATATTGTATTGCTACGTATGCATGTGTTTTATGATAAATAAAATTGGTGGTCGTAATACTCGTTAAGGATTAATAGAAACATACTTGTATATAACAATGTTATGTATTTTTTTTATATATAATTTTATTAAAGTGTGAAATATTATTACGTAACATGTATTTATCTACAATATTGTATAATTATATGTGTATATGCTTTATAATAAACAGTTGACATTTATTAACAGATGCTAAACAGGTGTCCGTAATACTCATTAAAAATAATACAAACATGCTTCTAATAATGTTATGTATTTTTTTTATACACGACTCTGTCAAAGTGTGAAGTGTGAAATATTTTTACTTAACATGTATTTATTGATCTTTAACGAGCGTACTGAAACACCATTAATGCAATGCTAAACAATTTTAAGATTTCTTTTTGTAAAAGCAGCCTTCTGGCCGTCACTGGTGCCCCCACACTGAGGCATTCGAGGATAATATTGTTGCCATTAATCCACAAGCCAGGTATATAAAAATGACGACTCTGAAATCCTAAATCAAATGCAATAACCCATGTTGCTCTTTCGTATTTAATTTAGTTCACCGTAAAGCACATCATCAGCAATATATATACACATATAAGCCTAATTATGAGAACTGTTTAAGAATTTAATACTAACTTCTTTTTCTTTTGCAGTCATAACATGGGGATAGTTCAAGTACCAGGTAAGTTTTCCTACTAGAGTTAGGAGTGATGAATGGCTAGCCAAGCTAAATACGTACATATATATATATATATATATATATGTATGTATATTGTTCATCAAGCCTAAATTTAATTTTCGGAATTACGCATGTAATTTTTTTTTTAAATTATAGAAGTAAGAATTTATATTAAAATAAATATTTCTAAAAAAATCTTGATATAAAACTTGATTTTTATAATAAAATACAAAAAAAACTAAAATATAAAAATTATAAAATTTTTAATATTTTGAGTTGCAGTGAGCTCAATCCAACAAGTTCAATGTCTAACAACCCACAAAGGATCGATTTAGGGTCATTTAAGTAGACTCCTAATAGGCACGTGTTAAAATAAGCAATTTTCATACACACACATATATATATATATATATAGTGGAAATATTTAAACTCCTTCATTATTTTTTTTCTACTCCACAATAATTTTAATAAAAAAAAGTAATGCAAAATATGGAAGTTAATGAAATAATTCGTTTATAATTTCTCATAAATATATTGTTACATACATGTGTGCATTTAGCACATTAAAAAACTCTCAAAACATTTAAAATTCTGTAACACATTTTGTACTTCTTGTAATTTATAAAATTTTTATAAAATTATATGTATCTACATATCTTGATAAATTTTTATAAACCTTAATAAATTTTTTACAAATTCTAATAATATTTCACAAATCTCAATAACTTTTTTACAAATCTTAAAAATTTTTTTAACGACTTTCATAAATTTTGACATAAAACTATTCTGACAAATTTAAAGAATCGTTCAGACGATTTTTGTCTCAAAAAAACTAATGTAAAAATAAAAAAATTTCACTGTTGATCTAAAAAACGTGATTTGGTAGTTGCATGAAAACACCAAAAATATTACCCAAAACACATTTTTGGTAATTTTTTTTATTTGTTTCGTGGCTTCAAACGTACCTTTATATATATATATATATGTATAATTCTTAGAGCGGATTTTTGGTTGATTTAGCTCATGGAAGGGTCAGGAATGGTAACTTGGTTGCTGCCGCCCTCGGTGGCACAGCTAACATGTGGTCCCTTGCTCCAAGCGTTCTTCAGCCTAGGAATGACAACGTCCGAACTGTGGGCACCCAAACCCCCCAAACAATCCATGAATTTTTGTTTGGCACTCAATCTCGACCTCATATTGGGCCACAACGGACATCATTTTCTCTGATTGACCTTATCGGAGTTGGACTCACCGGCGATGGTCAATATTCTCGTGGTGGTACTAGTGTGAATAGATCCACCACCGCCGATGGACTGAATTACCTCCTGCAATCACCATTCATTATCCACCAGTGAGTTCAATTTCAGAAATTTTTAAAAGTATTAATTTGCTAAAAAAAAAATAATCTTTTATATATTACGCTAATGTTATAGTTTTAGTTAAATGCAATAAATTTCTAAATTAAGCACAGTTTGATTAATACTGCAGGAGCAGTCCTAGTGCTCGCAACTCATTCGATCAAGTTAACCAGATCAGTGCTCGAGGTTATGTGGCTGCGAATTCATCGTCATCACCGGCGCTGCGCGTGGGTTCTTATCCGCCCACCGGCTATGGTAGCACTAATAATTCTTCTATTACAACTAGGATTGCTATGGTTCGGCAAAATGCACTATCACCACCCGCCAACTCATCGATATCTGCACCAGTTGCAATGCGTATGGTCCCCGTGGCGAGGCATGCCTATACTAGTATTGTCCCAGCATCTTTGCAGGCTGCTGAAGAACGTTTGCAGCTCCAACTTGGATTAAGGGCGGATCATCGTGAGCCACCGGAAACGGAGACGTTCTACAACGATCGTGATGATTATACAATGTACCGATTTCTCTGAAACGGTGACCAGAACTAGAACTATGGAGTACTTGTCTAGCGCCTTGTACGTGAGGGGCTGGCTAGCTTAATATTACTAGCTTTTTATTGTTGGTTTTCTTTTGAGGTCGAACTCGGATAATGATGCCATGGTTTTGAAGTTTTATGACTTTGGTTTTGATGGGTTTGATTTCCCATATTTGATGAATTGAATCTTTTTGATTAATTATATTATTTTCGCGTGATTTTCATGGCTTTGCATGCGTACATATATGATATTTGTTTGTGACTCGTACTAGTTGTACAGCGGTATTGGTAAAAGGGCGGATGCACGAATGGAGTACAGCAGAACAAGTGAAACAAAGTAATTCGCCTATTTAGGCTCACATTGGTTGGCAGATCCACTACAACAAAATATAGATTTAATAACATGTTTTTTATGACATTTATTTTCAAATGTCACTATAGATCTTATTTATGATATTTAGCAAATGTTAGGATAATTAAGCTATAATAAAATGACATAGTTTTGACAGGTAAAAATGAATATGTCAAAATAGAGATATATGCTAACATTTCTTTTATGTCGCATTTACTTTTGGGGGAAAAAGAGTGCGCGGTAAAAGAAATGGCGCTAAACCCATCATTTTTTTAACACCAAAATTTCTCTTATTTCTTAAAAAAAAAAAAAAAACAAAACATTCTCTCCCACTTCAACTCCTCATTCAAGTATTCCCCCTGTTTCCTCTTCTCTACATCTTGAACCAAAAGTGCCTTCTCTGCTTCATCTTCTCTACTCCCCACCGCAGCTTAAGCTCACCAAACAAAGCTTGCTAGCTGCATCTCCTCTTCAATAATGGACAACAAAGAATAGGGTTCAAAGATTAATCGGTTGATTGGGCCTAATTTGTTGTTCAATCTTTCGGCATCAACTGGTTTTGAAAAAGTTAGTGGTAAATTAGGTTTTTTTTTTTTGGGTAATTGTAAATTAGGTTTTTCTTGAGGGTGAAAGATGAGAGCAATTGTTTTGGGCATTTACTGTTACCGTGCAGGAGGACAAGTTCGTTACCACGCCCGAGATCGTTCTCTACTACCCGAGCTCTAAAGACGAGTTTATTTAGAGCTCTAAGGTCAAAATCTTCGATTGCCATCTCAAACGTAAACAAGTTAAGTCCTTTCTCTTATACCCCATGTCGAAATCTCCATTTTTTTTTCTCTTTCAGATTCTTTTGTTGAAAAATTTTCCTTTTATTTCTATTTGGTTTCTGAATCGGTACGAGGTAAAATCCAAACCCAAATCAAAATTTGTCAACTGTGCCTAATTTCTAATTTACAGAGCTGGGATGTGTTGCCCTGTGTACTTATAATTTGCTCCAGGATGGAAAATATTGCTTAAACAATAATTTTTTTTTCTTGTTTAGGTTATTTTAGAAGGATATCTTTCACATTGAGACCGAAGAATTACTCCTGTAAATTAGGTTTATTTCACTAGTAATTTAAGTTTCTTTGTCTTTTTTTTTTTTTTTGGTAAGTAAGTAAAATTTAGTTTAAATGGGAAAAGAGTTTACATCATCTTAAATGGCATTCCCCCATATGCATATTAATTATAAGTTGGAGTTCCCCACTTGAAACAAAATCTAGCTTTAGGAATTGCTTTAACCCCCTAATATTCCAACAACCCAGTTTAATTATTGAGATTCGACAAAATTATAGAAAATTGCTCCAAAAGGGGTTTAAACGAGATTTTTTGGCCCCAAAATTGGGACTCAACCACCAAAGGTGGTTCCATCTCGTAAAGCTCGTCGAGAGTTTTCTGGAAAATGGTAATAGGCCCCGTAACTCTTCCTAGATCAAAAGTTATAGCCGTTTGAAGTTTACCCGATGAAAACATCAAATTCACATGCCAAGGGCTCCAATCACTACCCCCTGCACTAGTTTAAGGATGAATCCTTAATAAGTTTCCTCACTTCAGCTTGTTTTAGAGGGTGATTTGCCCCTCTTATGTTTCTATGCTGCTAAATTCATTTGGGAGGATGTTGGGAAGAGGACTTGGCCTTTGAAGCCTTGTTCCTTTGAGAAAGAGCATGCATGATCTTAGCCCTATTCTTCTTTTGGCTTTTGGATAACATATATTCCCAATTATTAACTTTAGCTTCATTTGCATTTGGAGTAGAAAAACCCTCATAGGGAGAAATATTACTAGCTAGAATGTCCAAGGATTCCCTCTCTGAATTGGCTTTGAAAATTGCACTGTCTTGCTGCAAATACTGCATTTCTAATTGCTGCAATTGCTGCACTTCTGTAGCTTTATTTTGATCCTCCAGTAGTGATGGAGTGCTAGGAGAGCTAGCATCTTGAAGAGGCTCTATGTCTAGGATAGCAGCATCGTGAATTACTGAGCTAAGTTGCATGGAACAATTAGTTTCCTCAGTTATAATAGCTTGCTGGAAATTAGAAGTAGGAGCATTGCTAGCAGGTGCTTCCAATTGTTGATTCATTGCCTCAAGTACTGCAAATTTATTATCTTTGGTCAAAGCTGTACAACTAGCTGATGCTCTATCCTTATGGGCACAAGGAATGGATCTGCAATCTTGCTTCAGATTTGGAATAGTTTGATTAGAGGAATTATGAGTTGGGACTTTGGGTCTCCATTCGATTCTAACAACTTTAAGACAATGATTTGAGCCATAGTTGATACTTCTGCAGTGCTTGCAGCTTTTGGGGGTCCATTCATATTCAAATTTCTACATATATACTGTGCCTTCATGATCAGTTATTTCTATCCAATGAGGTAATTCAGCTTGTGGGTCAATTTTAATACATGCTCTTACAAAATTCAGCCCTTGTTTAGTTGCAGTCATGTGGTCTGTAAATAGAGGCTTTCCAATTCTGCTAGATAATTTACTCAAAGTTGCAGTGGACCAAAGATGTAGTTTGATATAAAGGAACCTAAGCCAAACTGGTATGGAGTTTAACTCCTCTTTTTCATACGTGCATTGTGGAGACCATGGCTTGAGAACTAATGGCTTATCAAAATAAGTCTAAGGACCCATCTCCAAAGCTTTCTGTTTCATTTCCTCTTCTTCGAAGTTAAATAGAAAGACTCTAGCCCTTAATAGCAGAATTTCAACATGGCCAAAAGATTTCCACTTCCGGTCTATAAATTGCCTCATCAACTTGTAAGGATGTTTTACACCTATGACATACCCGATTAGGGCATTCTCCCATTTATTGAGTTATTCTTGCACTTCATCAAGAGTGATCGAGATAGAAGAAGTTGAGCTACATGTGGGAGATGGATCTTGGATAAATTCTAATTGCAATCCATTGGGTCTTATATGGTTAGCACTAAAAAGATTAGCCCAGCTATTGCCCATAGCTTTTCCTGGGCTTATGGTGAAAGTATGAGTAGGATGCTTTAGGCTTGGACTAGCTGTTTTGCATGATTGGGCAGACTTGGTATTTACATTATTTAAAGGGGGAAATGAGCCCGAATCAATCAACAAATTGACTGTAGATTGCTTTGTCTTATTTCCTCTCCTGGCTGAAACCCCAAAATATTATTATTCTTGTTCTTGATTAAAATAACAAAAATAACAAAATATTATTGTTATTGTTCTTAAGTAGTCGTGCCTCTTGCTTGGAGTGGTAGCAAGCCTTGGGGTGTTTAGCCTAGTATTTTTTGTAAATCTCACCGCCTCAACCTTCTTATATGATATTTTAGTTTAATTTTTTTTTATTTTTATTTTCATTTTTTTGGGTGGTTTGGAATCTAATTGATGCTGGGTAAAGTACTAAGCACCCAGAACCATAGCCAACAAAGGCTAATTACTCTTTTTCACCAATTGCATCAATAAAACCCAATACAAAAAATATACCACATATATATATAGGGATGGATAATCTATGGGGAATCTTGTTGGAGGACTCAAGTCTCCTCTCCACTCTGTTCTTTTCTACTTTCGTCCTGACCAAATGCTACCATACCCAAGACAAAACCAACTTTTTTTTTTAGTTTTTTTAATTTATTTAATTATTTCTTCTTTCTTCATGTCATACTACTATTGGAAGTCACATACAGAAATTAATTTAATTGATTGATTGAACTCCAGAATATTCCTTCAAGCTCCATAGACTCACAAGAAATGAGGTAAAGAGCTACATAATAGTAGTGATAGTTTGGTGTTTTGATCCCCCTAATTTTTTTTGAAAAGTAGTTGTTTGTCAACAACAAGGACTTAACTTGGAGTTTGATACTTAAGTTAAGTAGGCTTGTTGATGATACCATCATATTAAGATCACTCTCATGCCTTGAACTAATGTACTTGTGATGAACTTGAGTAGAAATTTTTGATACAGAAAATTATAATTTGTTTATTTCATTTCCATTGGGAGAATTTTGGATTCATTAGAATGCATTGTACTTGTTTTATATTTAATTTTTTATTTGGGATTCATTTATTTTAGGGGATTCGATTGGTACGTAGTCATATTGGTGGATATTGTAGAGCTATACTTGACAAATTGAGGTAAGTGGTTCTTGTATATCTAGGATGCATTAAAAATATTATATCTAAGACTTCTTTTAAAAAAATTGCTTTGAGACCTATTAAAATTTTTTGTAGTATTATTGGAAAGAATAATAAAAAAAAATAATAAATAAAAAGATGCTTGCTGGTTTTATTTTCTCCAAATATATTGAATCCTACTTGTAATTTGTTTGAGTTGATGCCATCCTTCTCGTTTTACTTCTAGAATATGTATTTTGACTAAAAGACATTTTTCATAGCTAGGTAACCGCCTCTCACCAAGTTGCGAATAGCCAATGAACTTCCTTTAATGTCGTTTCTTGTATCCAAGTACTCATAAAATGGGCTTACAAATATCTGTGGTGAAATTTCTAAAGTTAGCATAAATTTGTAACGAGCCTATTCCATAATGTGAGTCGGCAAATACATATGAACACTGCAAATAACACAAACATAATGCTTGTAGTCAACTGTCATCAATGACATTATACGAAAGCAACCATCAAGGAATTAAGGATTCAAAAGGAAATTTTGACACCATAATAGGTTTCACTTGTGCTAGCAATATTTGTAATTTGTTTGAGTTGATGCCATCCTTCTCATTTCACTTCTAAAATATTTGTGCTTAACATTTTTGCAAACCTATTTTGTTAGTGTGTGCTTTTGAGGATTGCATAACATAGTCATGGCTAATTAGATTAATTATGACAATGAATACTGTAATAAATAATACATAAACAGTTATTTATTTTTTCATCTTTGATTGTATATATTTTCTTTTTTCAGTTTCTACATTTTGTCTATTCTAAAATGGATAGGCAATAGATGAATCTACCAAGAAATACTCCTAAGTATCAAGAAGGAGTTGAATACTTCTTGAATTTCGCATTTTCCAATTCAGCTTTAAATGAAAGGATTTCTTGCCCGTGTAAGGATTGCAAAATGAGAATTCTAGTTTCTAAACAGGAGACTAGGGAACACTTAATTGTTAGAGGTTTCATTAGGGGATATTCACATTGGGTTGCACATGGAGAATTTACTTACACTAATCCATCAACATCAGCCTCGCACATGATTAATCTTTCTGATAAGGGTGACAATGTGGAATGCTTAGACGACATGGAAGGGTTACTACATGATGCATTTAGGGTTCCAAGAATGGATCATGATGCGGGTGATGACACATATGTTAGAGAACAGCTGCCTGATAAAGAAGTAGAAAACTTCTATAAACTTATAAATGATTCTCAACAAGATCTTTACCCAGGATGCAAAAAATTCTCCAAACTCTCTTTCATTATCCATTTACTTCATCTTAAGGGTAGTGGGAAATGGAATGATAAATCTTTTAACATGCTTCTTGATTTGTTGCAAGATGCATTCCCTGAGGCATTTTCCAGCTTGCCTAAAAATGTATATGAAGCTAATAAGTTGATGAAACAGTTAAGCCTTGGCTATGAGAAAATAGATGCTTGTTCCAATGATTGTATTATTTATTAGGGGGATAAAAAAAATTGGAAGGAATGTAAGACTTGCAATCACCTTAGGTGACAACCTTCTGAAAAAGATCCTATATGTGAGAAAAGAAAGGTTCCGTACAAGGTTTTATGGCACTTTCCACTAAAGCCTAGGTTGCAGCGATTGTTCATGTTATCCAAAACTACTACAAATATGAAATGGCATGTCGAAGGTCGAACAAAAGATGGTTGCATGAGACACCCAGCTGATTCCCCTGCTTGGAAGTCTTTTGATCATTAATATCCCGAGTTCAGCAAAGATCCTCGGAATGTTAGGTTGGGTTTGGCATCTGATGGATTTAATCCATTCAAGAATATGAGTGTGTCCCATAGTACATGGCCTGTTATTTTAATACCCTATAATTTGCCCCCATGGATGTGTATGAAACAACTGTATTTCATGTTGTCTTTGTTAATATTTGGCCCTTTGGCTCCTGGGAACAATGTTGATGTATATTTGCAACCTTTGATTGCTGAACTGAAAGAGTTGTGGGATATTGGTTTCAAAACATATGATGCTTCCACAAAGGAGAACTTCCAAATGCACGTGGCTTTGATGTGGACTATTAGTGATTTTCCTTGTTATGCCACTTTATCGGGATGGAGCACTAAAGAAGAACTTGCATATCCTATTTGTCCCAAGCACACCCATTCAAAATGGTTAAAAATGGTGGCAAACATTGTTACATGGGGCACCGGAAGTTTTTAGATCCTAATCATCCATTTCGAAAAGATGCTCGATTTTTTGATGGTAAAGTAGAGAATGAGAGACCTCCTCCTGCACTTACTGGTGTTATGGTGTTAAATGAGTTAGCAGAATCTTCTATAAAATTTGGAAAACTAGTAAATGACAATAAGAAGCTGCCATTTAATTGGAAGAAGAAGAAGAGTATATTCTTTGACTTGCCATATTGGGAATGGAACATTATACGCCACAATCTCGACCCAATGTATATTGAGAAAAATGTATGTGAGAGTGTTGTTGGCACATTGTTGGATGGAGATAAATCAAAGGATAATGCTATGATTTTTTTTTCATGCTTAATGTTTCATCTTCATTATCTTATATATGTTCAACAATTGTCAATGGCATAAATCAAGAAAACAATACCCCTAATAGGGTGCCAAAGAAAACAAGGGGCCCCACATTCAAGACAGACATTTGGGATAGGCCAAAGTGTAAAGACCGCATAAAAATTGAGTTTGACAAGATGGGTGAACCTGTTGAAAAAGATACTGCCTCATTTGTTGAGTTCTTGGAAACCCTTGTTAGAAATGACAAGGATGTTCCCATTGACATATTTGATTGGCGTTTGGTACCAGAGGACAACAAGTTGAATCCGTTAGAAGTAGTGAAGGTAACAAAATATGAGTTGTATTTTTTTCGTTCTATGTATAACATAACATATAATTCAATTGATTGTTTTGTTCGAAACAGAACAAATTTGACATTCTTTTTGGCATTGAGCATTGTATCCTCCAATCTATGGGTAAGAAATAGAGAAACTTCAAGGCATACTTGAAGGACAAATGCTATGATCCAAATCGACCTAGCCTAACTCATGTTGCTATTGTGGATAAGCATCTTGTAAAAGAGCAATGGGCAACACTGTTAGCTCACTGGGATACAGAAAAAACCAAGGTAAAAATGAACAGTGCCTTTATCATACAAGAAATATGTAATTGATGATCAAATCTTTTCTTTTTCTTCATATTTTAGCAAAGAAGTGAAAAGAATAAGTAAGCCAGAGCATGTAAAAAGATGAACCATTGTACAGGAAAGAAATCTTATAGTCGGGTTCGCAAAGAAATTGTATGCTTCTGCACTATTCCTTTTAGTGTAAAAGAATATAATAGAGACTGAATTGCTTAATCTTGTATTTAGACTACCCAACTTGGACGTCCTCCTTCATATTTTAGCAAAGAAGTGAAAAGAATAAGTAAGCCAGAGCATGTAAAAAGATGAACCATTGTATAGGAAAGAAATCTTATAGTCGGGTTCGCAAAGAAATTGTATGCTTCTGCACTATTCCTTTTAGTGTAAAAGAATATAATAGAGACTGAATTGCTTAATCTTGTATTTAGACTACCCAACTTGGACGTCCTCCTTCTCGGGCTGAAATGTTCAAAAAGTGCTACACACATTCTAATGGAGAACCCTCTGGGAGTGAAGTTACTAGTGCTTTGGTAATGTTACTTTTCTATTAACTTAAAACATTATGAGAAGTAACCTTCTTTTTTATTCATTTTATTTTCACTTGTTGTTTGTGGCTTTCATTAAGATTGTTATTAATCATAATTAGTTACCAAATTAAGATTTTGAATTTACTCATAGGGGGACATGAGAAAGCATATTAGCTAGCTTTCTCCAGGTTCCATCAATACTATCAGTCCTGATGACATATTTGGACAAGTGATGAGCAAACGAAGCTGTGGTAAGGTGCATAAGTTTGGTTTAAGTGTTCCCCCCACTGGCAAATGTAGTCAATTACCAAGTAAAAGTGCCTCCTACCGCATAATTCATGAGCAAAACAAAGAAATGCAAAAGATGAAAGACAAGTTGAAAAAGCAAGAACGCAAATTTAAGGCACAAGAGAACCGTCTACAGGACCTTACTTCTAAAGTTATGCAATTAACGACTGATTCACCAATTACAGTTCTTTCAACCTCATCTAGCCATGCACCTATGCAACCAAGGCATTTGACGGTATATAATTCTCTCCTATTTCATTTTAGTACTTAGTTTCTGTAACTTATACGACATACTAAAAAGCAAAGCAATCTTTCTTCCCAGATTTGAAAGTCAATATTCTATTCTGTTGGAATAGATTGCTCAATTTAGTAACTTCTTGCTGTGTGTGGGACATACTAATTTATATAATTTATATTCTATAGCACCTGACAAGGCAAATAATGCTCTCTGTGTTGATATTCGCTGCTAAAATTGGTAGATTTTGAGCTTCTGTCGAATAAAAATTGTGTTGAATGTAGATTGTGTTAATTAATATTAGAATGGTTTTTGGCGATTACTTGTTTATACTAAATGTGAATTGTGTTCTCTCTTTATTTTTTCATTAGGCTCATGCTTCTATGTTGATCAAGAGTTTAGATGATCTGAATAAAATTGTTGCAAAAGGCTACATTGTGGACATGAATCCACAGAAAGAGGTGGGTGGCCATGCTTTAGGGCCTAATTGGTGCGAGGTTAGCATACAGGTTGCAGTTGTGAGAGAAGAATATTTAGTTAGGCCTTACTCAATGTTGGAGACCATTGGGGATGCTCTTGGAACTAATATTGCTTGGCCAACTTTTAAGGTATTTACGAAACTTAATTTAATTTTATATAACAGATAATGTTTCTTTATAACTAATTAACTATTTTTTTAATGCAGGTGGTAAGAGATGAAGATTTCTGAATGCTTGTTGCATTGAAGACTGCTCTTAGTCTATAATTGCCAAAGATTTTGATTAGCTAAGGATGTTGAATGGCTTAAGTACTTTATGGTTTTTGTTCAAGTTCAAACCTATGATTTTTGATCAGTTGATAATATTGAATGGTTTAAGTAGATTTAACTTTCAATATTTGTAGTTTTCATGTGGTTGATTCTTGTAGATTTGTGGTTAATGTGCTTTGGCAATGGATTAGACTTGAATGTGACTTTTGATGGTTTTTGGAATACAGTTGTAGTATTGTGTAGGATATTGCAATGAATTCACATAATTAAGTGTTAGGGCTTTTAAAATTTACTAACATCTATAACTGTCATAGCAGGTGGTTTTAGTGATACTTACAAATGCTTTACTGAGATTATGTTTGATGACATTACAAATGCCACACTATGGAGTATTTAAAAGGAAAAAGAAACACAAACAAATGTCACAAAATGCAAGACTAATGGCATATAATTTGAGAAAAAGACACACCAACAAATGTCATGAAATGTGGAATTCATGACATAATTTGTGTCATATTATATTAGCCCAAATGATATAAACAATTGTCATGACATTATTAAAAACTCTCATTAAAAAATGTCAGAAAAGATACTAATTCTTGACATATATTAATGTACTTATTGAGACAATTACAAACACTTTAAAATAACATAAAAAATATGCATGATGCATTTATAAGTGTCATGTGAAATATTTATCCCAACGCATATAATTTTCACAATATCTGCTTATTACAATAATAATATTTGTCACCAAAAATTTAAATTTACTAACCGTTCTAACCCTATTGTAACATAAAAAAATGTCGTAAAAAGGGTTTATCACCTCAAGTACAAGTGTCCTAAAAAATACATATATTGACATTTATGTGTGACATTTATAGATGTCGCGGATCTATTGCAACATTGGTATATCCATTATTTTTTTTAAGTGTCAAGAAATCATATGTGTCACAAAAAGTATCTATAGTGACATATAAAAAAGTCGTTAAATAGGTAAATTGTTGTTGTGAGAAATGTAGAGAAGATTTGAGATTTACCTACGGCACAGTATAATAGCTTGCTAACAAACTTGCTTGAAACTGCTAAGACTCACTAAGTTACTAGCAACAATCGATAAGTTCTAGGTGTAGAAAAAGTTCATTGGAAGGTCAGTAGGTATTTCAGAGAGTACAACATCACTGGAGAGTGCTTACTGATAAGATCGCTGATTTCACTAAGAAACACAAAGACACTATACTGCGACAAGAAATCTTGCTTGGAACCTTGTCCTAGCAACTGATGATCCAGATTTTTTCAAGACCATTTTTAAATATGCTTTTGATTAGATTTCTTATTTCTATATATAGGACTTATTACATATTCACATTAAAGGAAAAGTTAAGAACAAAATAAGAGGGTTCTCTAAAGATTTTTTAAAGTTATTTTATCTCTTTTTTATAATTTCATACTCCATTTTTTGAGTCTATAATAAAAATCAGATCTTGTCGAACCATAGTCGTAGGCATATTATTGAATCACATATATCTTATACTCTTTCTTGTAATTATTTTTTGTTCATTTATTTTGTTATTTTCTCTTATATATTATATCAACATTGTCCATTATTTCAGACAACAATATTAATTTACCTTTGTGAACAAAAATATATTTGTTGCTATACTTGATTATTAATAAATTGAAGGACAATGAAGAGAAAAAAAGAAGAGGCTAATGCTGGTTATCGTGGTGCTTAGGTACATTTTGTTTGTAAAGATGTAATTAGAGCATGAAGACATGATAGTTGGAAGTAGATGGCCCGTGGAGTAAACATTCTCAACCAATTTATCGAGATCTCATTTGATAATGTTTATATTTATTATTTATATTTATATTTTAAAAAAAATAGTAATAAAGACGTGTTTGATAAATTTACTTCTATTGTTTTGTTGTCAAAAATTAAAAATTTAAAAAATATATAAATAGATAAATGATATTTTCGCTCTTATTAATTTTTTTTCTTTTGCAAACAATTTTTCAATTTCAACACTTTATCAATTTTTATCGCATCTCATTAAAACAAATTATTTTATTCAAATATTTTATTAAACTATTTTTTAATAGATAATATATTATAATGATTTATTTTATTAAATTAAATTTGTTTTGAAAAAATAAGAAGTACATATTTTATTAAATTAAATTAATTAAAATTGAAATAATAATTTATTATTAAAGTAATTTATTTTATTATATTAATATTATTTTTGAAAATAAAAATTAAGTATTTAAATAATTTTTTAATAAAACTAAAATTATTAATAAAATAATAGTTTATTATTAAAATGATTTATTTTATTAAATTAAATTTTAAATAAAAAGTAATTACCTTTTGAATTATAATTTTAAATTAAATTTTATAGTAGTATAATAATTTATTATTAATTTATGTTATTTATTAATATACCTTATTAAAATTATTTATTATAAATAATAAATAATTTAAATACTAATTAACTTATGTAAATATATATTTTTATTAAATTAATTAATTATACTAATATGGAATATATTTTATCAAATTTAATCAATTTTATAAAAAGTTAATAAATTATATTTTTATTAAGATAAAATTAATTATTATAAACAACGTGGCATTAGCAAACATGTTTTATATTTTTATTCTAAAGAAGAAATAACAACTAAAAATAAAAAAATAAAAATAATTAAATGTAAATAAAAAAATATAAAAATTATAAAACGGATCGTAAACTCTGAGCTCTCGACAAATGAATGTACACTTAAACCCAATTCTTATCATACAAAATGTCGTACCCCTATTTTATGATACATATTTAATCATTCAATAGGGGTAGATATTCATAAATCCTCTGGTACAAGAATTACATTACATATAACAACTTATAAATTGTAACTCTAAATTTATTTTCACAAACACTAAAAATCAACACAAGATTAGGATTAAAATGAAAAAATAGACAACTTGGATTCGTTTTCAATTCATGAAATCATGCCTAACTCAACTTGAAAATTTTCAAAATTTAGGTGTGAATGTCGCGCGCTCAGTGGAAGCATTATATTTAAAATAAAAGATAATAAATTATTCACATTTTTTTATTATATAATTTAATGTTACTTTCATTCTCATCACATATTCATCAAAATTCATCCTCATATTTCAACCCAACTGACCATCTCATGACATGTATCCACAATTAATTGCATAACCAATAGTCTTACAAATAACCAAGAATTAAATTTAACATTGATAATAATATCACACAATATCATTAACATTACGTTTCATTTATCAACTCGTAGTGTTACATTATGTTCCATCTGGCAATGATACAAAAATGTCATCACATCATTATTATTATTTGTCAACCCTTAACCTCATTACATCATTGTACCATATTTGACAATGGTAAAGGAATATCTTAATGCATCATGATGGCCACATATCCCATCTAGTAGTTTCATGATATATATGTATGATGAATAATTTAAATATTAATGTAACATATAGTTGATCCCATCTGACCTGTGAGTTAAACACTCAACTTTGAATAGTGGTTTTATTTAGCCTGTCTCATTAGCCTCATCTAGCCTCAATCTCTGACCTCATCTAGCCTTATCTTTAGTCCCATTTGACTTAACTTCATCTGTCCTCAATGCACGTGTAAAACACAAAATCCGTGCTATGCAGTAATATTTATTATTTTTATTATCATTATGATTTATTATTGTTATTTTTTTCAAATAAAGGTATCATTTCATATTTATTAACCATAAATAGTTGTAGCTCAACATCAACACAATCAATTCACAAATAATAAATAATTCCTTAAATAAAAATATTAAGCCGCATACTAATATTCCATAAATAATTATAAATTACTATCAACACAATTAATTTATATTTCCTTGTATCAAAAAAAATATAAACTCTACTAATTATCATTTCATATATACTCATAATTCAATATCCACACAATTAATTTATAAATAGAAAATATTTCTTATTAGCATAAATAATTTTGAAATAAAAATATCAACGCTCACAATTATTATTAATCCATAAGCAATCGTAATAACCATCACATAATCAATTTATAGACGATTAATATATATTTTTCTATTATCACCACAATTAATTTTTCTTAAAAATATAAATTTTCACAATAATTATTTAATATTTCTAACAAATAACTTCTTAAATAAAAATCACCTTTATTATCCTATAACTATCAATACAATTATTTCACAAACCTTCAATATTATTATTTTTTTGTTTACCCCCCACAGATTATTCCATAAATGATCACTACTTTATCATCAACCCAATTACAGTATAAATAATTAATATTGACATATAAAATAATTTATCAAATATAAATATTATTTCCCATAAATAATCACAAATCACTAATTAATATTTAAACAATAAAAATAATCAATTTACAATTATTACTCCGTAAATATTTATAACTCGCTGTCAACATAATAAATTATCATGTGTAGTCAAATTCTCTACATAAATAATTATTCAAATAAAATATTAATTCTTACAATTAACTTTCTCTAAATAATATCAGTTTCCCATTAGAAAAATTAATTCAGAACAATCAACATTTTTTATCACAAATAATCAATATCAAAGAGATAAAATTGATCAATTCATATTTATTACCTTTTATCTTTAAGTTTAACACACCTACTTGAATAGCAAATATTATGAGAAAATCAAATTATTGATATAGTTACTGTTGATTATCTTTGGATCTTAATTTCTCAAACAAATTATACAAATTAGACATTAAACGGTTAAAATGTAAACCAAATTAATTAATAATAAAAATTTAATAAATATAATACAACCACTCTATTTTTAATATACTTAATTTATTTATATTTTCATAGAATTAATTTTTAAACTAACAAAGTAAAACAATATACCTCAATAGTTAGGCCAAAACCCCTGATTTTCTCTTTCTCCCTATTCTTCTTACTATCATTTCTTTCATTTTGTTATTTTTCTCTTTTCTAATATATATTTATAGGTAAATTATGGGTGCATTTAGAGTGACAAAAAGTAGATAAAATAAGATAAGTTGTGAATTCGTAATTCCTGTAGTGAGATAAAAAATAAATAACTTTTAAAGTTTTTTAGTGTTTTTTACTATTTTAAAGAATTTTTTATCACTCCAAACAGAGCCAACGGAAGCATTTGGCAGCAAAATTTTTAAAAAAAATATCAACTTTTGATTTTTGAACATTTGTTAAACCACTAATTTTTACCACTTTTATTCTCTGTTACAGTAAGTTTTCGACTCAAAAGTTACTTAAAGTCTCTTGTTACAGTAACTTTTTGACTCAAAAGTTACGAAAAGTTATCAAAAATTTTATTAAACACCAAAAAATTGCAAAAAGATGCTGAAATTTACTAAAATTAATTTCTTACTTATTTTACAAATACACTAAAAATTATAACTAACAATTTTTGATCAAAATTTGTTAAAAATTATTAGAAATTATGCCCCCAAATGCCTCCCATGTATGCATACGCACCTCAGTCACCAAATCTTCACTGTCTCATCCATTTTTTTTTTCTTGGCTCGCCACGCAGCCAACTTATCCATTACACAAACACGCCTACACACTATACATTCAAACAAGCCACGTGACGCTCTTAACCCACCAGTTGACTTAGTTTACTTGGTACATTAATGTCTTAATTAATATACTAACTAATTAACTTAAATTGGCCAATATATTAATGAATTAATTAATTTACTAATTAATTGAAATTAAGACTAAATAAATTTTAAAATAGTACCAAATTAATGTAATTAAAAATTGTAAACATAAAATAAAAATTAAATTAATAATGTATTCAAAAATAATAAAAATTTAATATGTCACACAAAAAGTCATGGGATTCAAGATAAGAAGCGAGTATATCTCACTTAAAATAAATTCATAAAAGAACCACAATACTTTTGCAGAGTAGGTAAAAAAAATTCCCTGGCATATAAATATAAATTTATGTAACAATAATCAATTTCTACAAAAATAAAATATAATTATAGTTTATGTTTGAAATGAATGATTTGTCAAGAAAGATGGAAAATAATAAAGACTTCAAACCACTCATGGTTAGTTTGTGATGAAAAATAAAAGGAAAAAAAGTATGAAATTTGAAAAATTAAAAGTAATTAAATAAAATATAATTTATTAAAAAATATTTTTTACTTTTTATATTTTTAATTTATTCAAATAAATTTACGTATTTATATTTAATATTTCTTTTCATTTTCCTAAAATTTTTCTTTTCATTTTCATTTCCTTTTCTATTATCAAATTGTCACTTCAAATACACCTACAAAAAATATAATAAAATATTTATACACATAAATGTAATTTTGATTAATTGAATTCCAAATGAAATTACATCGAATTATTTTAGTTAATTCAATTTAATTTTTTATTTTTAATTTGTGCAATTCAATATATTCTATTGAAAAATTAAAATAATTATGATAATTCAGAATTACCGTTCAAGGTGTTGGATGATAAAAAAAAATTAAAAAAATTCTTGTAAAAATGATATATAGTAAAATTTAATTAAAAAAAGTTAGTAATTTCTTATAACTTTGGATAAAGTTTGGTAAACTAAAATATTAAACACTGTTAGCAGCAAGTTGGTTTTGTCTTAGATGAAGTAGCATGAGCAGTTGAAAAAGTTAGTAAGAAATCCTTCACTAATATTATTCACAAACTGAATTGATCATCTACCGTGTGCAATTAGGGGTGGTAAAATGGGCGTTTTGGACAGGTTAATGATGGATTTGAATAAATTGAAAGTTAAACAGGTGTAACCCAAACTCACTTATTTAAAAGATGGGTTGAATATGGACAAGTTAGATACGAGTTAGTACAAACTCATGAATTCGTATCAAACCCATTTATTTAAGGCCCAACTTATTATTATTTTTGAATAGGTGACGGTGGTAGAAGTCAGTGAGAAATGAGCTTTACGAAAGCATTTCATGCCGAGAGAGACAGAGAGATGACTGTGATTAGGGGTGTCAAATATACCCGTATCCGGTGGGTACCTACTTCATTCGCTCTGTTCAGGGAGGGTATGTATGGGGATGTTTATAGCGGGACAGGGGACGGGGACGAGTACGATAGTCCCAACCTTGTCCCGTATCCGTTTAAATATTTGTTTGTTAATTTTGTTGACATGGTAACTTCTTTAAAAGTCTCACGTCAGTTTCTCACAAAGAAGTGGATGTCTTGTGAGGTTATAAATAAATGCCTCTTTTTCTTTAGTTAAGTACACCAGTAAAATTCAAAGATTTATATATATCTATATATTTTAATTTTTATTTAATATATATGTAATATATATTTTTTATTTATAATAATTTTAAATATTTATTTTATACATATAATATACAATTTGTAACAGTTAGTATACTTGGCAAGTAAATAGGGACGAGGAATTCATTACCTTGTGGGGACGAGTACGGAAAAATTTTTTTTCTCTGAAACGAGGATGGGGATAGGAACAGGGACGAGAAAAGAGAAGATTATACCTGCCCCGTTGACATCCCTAACTGTGACTTTGAATTCAATTGGCGCGTTTTACGCGCACGCGTCCAGCATCGCCCCTTAATAAAAGGCCCATAGGATTTCCAGTTTGGAACAATCTAGTGGGTCTAGCCATGAGCATGGTGCGGGCCAATTATCTTATGCAGCTCAAAAAACATCTCTTGAATTTTAGGTATCGTTTGATAATGTTGTATTTTCTTGTTTAAGTTTATTATTTATATTTTTTATTTTCATTTTTAAATGAAAATTAAATATAAAATATATTAATTATAATTAAATATAATATAATTATTATATCATTTAATTTAGTAACTATAAAATATATTAATTATAATTTAATTATATTTTTTACTAAAAACAATTGAATAAATACATTTCATAATAATTTAAATAATTTAATTATAATATGTATTAAAAATAATTTAATAAAAATATAATTCATATTAAATAAATAAAGTAATTTAAATTGTTAATTAATTAATTTAATTTTCATATTTATTAGAAATATATTTTATATTAATTCAATTAAACTAATTAAGTTAAATTAATTAATTTAATTTTATTATTTATTAAAAATAATTTAATAAAATTAATTTCATACTAATTAAATTAATTGATTAATCAATTTATTTATTAAAATTAATTTAGTAATTTATGTTTCATATTAATTAAGTTAACTTAATTATATAAAATTAATTAATTTAATTTCATTATTTATTAAAAATAAATTAATAAAATACTTTACATTTTAATTTAGGTAATTACGTTAATTAATTTATTTTAATTATATTATTTATTTAAAATAATTTTAATTTTATAAAATATTTAATTTTAATATAATGAAATAAAAATAGATAAAATGTTAAAGTTGACATAATGTTTATAAAAAAAAAAAAAAAAACAAAGTGAAAACATTTTTTTTAGTTTTTTGTGTAAATTTTTATTTTTTGGAAATGAAAAATATATAAACATATTTAATAAACATGTTTCTATTATCAGTTTACAAATTTTTAAAAATAAAAACAAACAAAATTAAATAAAAGGTTACCAAACTTAATAATTGCATTTCTTTTTAGACAAATATATATATATATATATATATATATATGAAATGAAAAAATAAAAATAAAAATATTATTTCAATTATTCTAAAATTAAATAGGTAAAATTTTATATAGTTTTAAATATTCATAATAACTACGTGAATAATTTAATTTAATATATATGTGTACGTGTCTAGAGAGAGAGAGAGAGACAGAGAAAGTACAAAATTTAAGACTTAAACACAGTGAATGAAAGAGCTTCGACAATTAGATAACACATGTTTCTTTGGTTACATACATTATGATTCATTCTAGTAAATTCTTCATTAACTAGGTGTTTTAACAAATCATGTTAAATAATTCAATTACACTTGTTTATAAATAAATATTTTATAAATTATCCAATAACAATCCAATAAGTAAAATAACATGACCCAAACTCCTTTATTATGAGCTTAATTGGCTGAGTTGATAAGTATGAGCTGACTTTATCCCAATGTACAATACATGAATTGAAAGGAGTACTTGAACTTTTAGAGTATTATTGATTTCTACTCATGTGATTGTCAAGAAAATTGTATAAAAAGTAAAAATTAAGGCCATGCAATTTGATAAAATTAGACGTTTAGATGCTAACATCGAAACTTGTAAAATTTGGAGAATTTTTATATTTTATATAGATATTATATAGTAACTATTTTTTTATACATTGAGGGTACATCTTTACATTATGTAATTTATTCTCTCGTCGATCTAAATTATCTTACGTAAAAAAAAATAATAATAAATAATAAATAAATAAAATGTTGGTTTTGTCTTATGTTTAAGCGGGAATATCAAAATTTGAAGCGCTCCGGAGGAAGAAGATACTCCCCCCGGGGGGGGGGGAGTCTCCACTGGAGGGTTGCAGAGAAACAGCGACTCCGGGCTCCGATCGAGTCAACCCACCATGGAAGAAGCCATATATCGAATAGTCTCAGAGCTCGAAACTCACCATTCCCTCGCAGACCCAAATTCCCAAACACCTATCTCCGAATCTACCCTCTTGGACCTTCAAACCCTGCTAGACAATGCTCTCAACACCAAAGACCCATTAGACATTGAGCGTCTCTACGATGAGCTACAATCGAAGAATCTCTCTCCGTCGTCTCTCGTTCGACCAATCACGTCTACGATGGACTCGGCCCCGACTCATCTCTCTCTGTTGGCCTCGAAAGTGTACCTCTCCTTGCTTCTCTCCCCAAATGTACCCGTTTTTACCCTGTTCACTCCCATGGCTTTTCTCTCCCTTCTTCGCTCAATTCGGCGTGCTCTGAAGAACCCAAATTCGGCCTCTTTGCCTCCTTTAGCGGAGAATCGGAATCGGAAGAAGAAGGGGAGCGGCCGTGCTAAGGCTCCTCGCAATCGGGCTCGAAATGACGAAGAAGACGAAGACGAGAGTCAAGAGAGTCAATTCGATGTCAGAGTCTTCTTTTCTGTTCTCGAGAGGGTAGAACTTGTTTTAGGTTTAATTCATTTGGATCGATTTCCGGATAGTTTGAAGTATTTGATTCAGACGGTGGCTGAAATTCCAGTGCTAGGACTTGAATTGTCTGGATCTTCCGCGAGTTATAACAAGTTATGCGAATTATGCTCGCGAATTTTGAGTGAGCTCTTGAGTCCCGAGCATGGTGATCGAGCAATTACTGCGGCTGAGGTTTTGAAGTCGTTGTCACCGACGATGCTTCTGCTCAAATCACAGGTGCGGACTTTTGCACTAGGGTTTGTGGTGAATCGAATGATGGGTTTGGCCAAGGATTCTGATGAAATCAACAAGGCAATTGCGAATTTGCCCAAGTATATGGTGCATAAGGCACCTGAGAAATCTGAGCCTCGCGCTTCGGCTGTTGAATCGATAATGGAGATTGTAAGAGCTATGGAATGCGAGGATCAAATTTCCTTTGCAGAATATGTAGTGAAGATGACACAGGGAAAGACCAACCTTAGGCTTCTGGCTGTGGATCTTGTTCCCATGCTAATGATGTCATTGAGAGATCCTTTAGGGCTGAATTCTGAAAGTGGAGCTGAGAATTCTTGGGCTTTGAGGTGTTTGGAGGCTTTAATTCAGCGATGTTCAGATTCAACTGCTGGGATTCGAGCAAGAGCTTTGACAAACTTGGGGCAATTGGTGGAGTTTTTATCAGGTGATGATAGGAGCAGGGCTGTAATGAATGAAGTAATGGGGTTTGGTAGTGTGGGGTGTAATAGGCAAGAAGGTGGAGTGAATGATCTACTGAGAAAAAGGTGTACAGATGAGAAGGCAGCTGTGAGGAGAGCTGCGCTACTTCTAATTTCCAAATTGACAGCTCTTTTAGGTGGTGCATTTGATGAAGCTGTGCTCAAGATGATGGGCATGGCTTGTACAGACCCACTTGTTAGCATTCGAAAAGCCGCAGTTTCAGCTCTCTCAGAGGTTAAGTTACTCTCACTTTTTCTATTGTTTGTGCTCTAATTATGTAGCTCTAAATAGTGAGATTGATGGCGTTCTTTGTAAAGTGTGCCCCACATTTCATATATAGAGTTGCAACGACAAACTTTCCAACAGTAATCCACATTTGTTCATTTATCCAGTCAAAAAACTCAAATATTAGAGAATTTGCTCTCATGCTTTTGGTAAACAGCTCTAATTGCATAGGCCTAGAACAACTGTGTGTTGCAAATACAAACTTTTCCAACAGCTGTTTTGGGTTCCTTTATATTTTTAACATGATTCAATCCAATGTGGTGTATAAGCACAAAAGCGCAAACTACAGTTTCTTATGCTGGCAAACAGCTAATTTTGCACATGGTTTTGATAAGCAGCTCTAATTGCAGACCTAAAGCACTTGCACTTTCTCTTGCAACTACCTGCACTTCAAAATGAGTTTCTTATTCATAACTGATATGTATTGGACATGTACTCTTCAGACACAAGAAAATATATATTAGATACTCACATGGTGTATCCAATTATTTTATATTTTTCCTTCATATATATGATTAAAACAAGTATAAATTTGAGTTGTCAAAACCCCTAAAATCATTGAATCTTCTCTCATTTTGCTATGTTTTATATGTTGAATTATATATTGAATTACTTATCTTGAGGATGTGATATTCACAAATATAACAAATAAAAATATATAAAAATTATATTTTTTTTTCCTTGTATTCTTATTGTGTCTGCATTCTTATTTTTTCAAAATTATCCTATTTGTGTTCATACTTTATATCTGTGCTTCTTAGGCAACTATAAATTCTTCTAATTACTATTTTTTGTTTTTCCAAAATTTTGACCCAATTCATTGCAGCATGTGGCACAAAAGATCATCAAACCATAATTGTTTATGCTTGATATACTATAAGTCTATAACAAGTTCTCAATTTATATGACATTTTTTGGTCAATTAGAAGAGTTTTACATCCAAGATTCTTTTCGCAGAAGGAGATATTAAATTCCTACTGTCACCAATTTGCTCAGGAATATGCCTTGCGGAAATTGAGTGACTGGTTGTTTATGTTTGCAACACAGGAAATTTCAGCCCCCTTCATTATTTGCACTTTTTCATACTGCTACCTTTAGAGCCTTCATATATTTCAACTTCTACTTCACTGTTTTGAAATGAATATAAAGGGCATGTGGATCATATAATATAATTTGGCTAAGTTGAATACCTATATGTGCAAATTGACAAGCCATTCTTAACAGTACAGAAAGCTATTACCGTGCATTCCTAAAACTTATGCAAGTATACGTTGGCTTTGCAGGCCTTTAGGAAATTCTCAGATGAAAGTGTGATTAAAGAGTGGCTACATTCTGTTCCACGCTTAATAACTGACAATGAATCTAGCATTCAAGAGGAATGTGAGAACTTATTTCTTGAACTGGTCTTGGACAGAATATCCAGATTTGAATCAAAAGGTCTGACAATGGAGATCGGGTTGTCATGTACTGAGAGTCTTCTCAGTGTTTTGAAAGAGATCTGTAATGGGGAGATTACACCTTGGGTGAAGAAGATTTGCACAAGCCTAGGAAAGAAGAAACGGCTCAAGCCCAAAATTGCGTTTGCACTTCAGAATATTATAAGGACATCTGAGTCTGTTTGGTTGAGTCATTCCATGCCAATTGAGAAGTGGACTGCCCCTCCTGGTGCCTGGTTTCTCCTATCAGAAGTATCAGCTTTCCTTTCAAAAGCAGTGGACTGGGAGTTCCTCCATCATCATTGGCAGCTACTTGACAAGTATGCATCAGTTGGTGACGAAAAAGGCCCCCTTGGACGAGGGTATGCAGATGAAGAGGTAGTGGGAGTTGAATCCAATACTGTTGCTTGGGCGGTAGATCGTGTCTTCCTCTTGCAAACAATTTCTAATGTTTCTGTCGAGCTGCCTCCTGAACCTGCAGCAGATTTAGCACATAACTTGCTTGGACGAATCGAGGAGTTTAACATGGATTCCACAGAGGTATTTGTCTAATAGTATCATCTATGTGATCTGTTGCAATATTTCTGGACTTCCCATTTTGCATGTTTCTTTATCGGGTGCTTTATTGGATTGCCATTTTATGACTTTATAAATGTGAAATTGCACGTGAAATTTGTTTGGTTGCTGGAATCATGCTTATGTTTCCTTATGGAAGATTCTTGTACTTTAAATGAAAATTTGTTAGAACACAATGATGACATACTTTTGCTCAGAATCATTCTTTTAAAAAAAAAAATAAAGACAAAAAAACAGCAATATTTCAAAACAAGGCTCTTGTCTTGCCACAGTCCTTTTTATCATGGATTCATGATACGCTAGCTCACAGCTTTTAACTACAGTATCCCTGTAATACTGAATTATGTTATGCATTTGAATGGGCTTAACTTGAATTAATTTAAGAGTGGCAGTACATATTTGCTGGTCATGCATGCTACTGATAAAGTACGTTGAACCCTGCATTTGACAGTTCAATATGAGTACTATCCTTGGACTAACTTAGATAAAGCTTCTAAAGAACATGAACTTGTATTTAAGAGACTCTTTTGCTCTTGCACAAAAGTAGTGTTTATCATTTAGATTAAAGGAGGACATGCTTTATTTAACTGTACCTTCATTGCAGTGAAATTATCAAGTGTATGCACTTAAAGATGCTGATGACATCTTGAATATGGCATGGGAAGCAAGTTGTGGGAAGTGTTAATGTTGATTTGAGAAATAAAAAGGATAGAATGATATATCAAATGAATTACTACCAGACTGGGGGAAAAAAAAAGAAAAAAAAAAAAGAACATAGCTGGCTGGACTTGTTTTTCCAGGATCTGCCCTATTCAAAGTTGCAGGTGAGGAAAAATTTGCATAGGATCAAGTAACAGAGGTTCAAGCCAATGATGAGTTGGGTGAACTGTATCATATACTCCAAAATTTTATGTACTATGTTTTGCATGACAATCTTCGACAACCTTGATTTACGTTGCCCAACTTTCCACATATTCTACATTTGTAACTTTACCTAGGGTACGTTTGGAGTAACAAAAAAGTGAAATAAACTGAGATAAAGTGAGGTAAGTTGTGAATTCGTAATTTGTGCAGTGAGATAAAAAGTGAATAACTTTCAGAATTTTTCAGTATTTTTTATCATTTTTTAGAATTTTTTGTCACTCCAAACGGAACATTAGTACACATGTTATTCTCCACGTGTGACCATGGTATACTTGATGGCAGGTTAATGCCCATGTGAGAGCCCTCAGAACATTGTGCAAGCGGAAGGCGTTGAATCCTGAGGAAGCTGACGTCCTTGTTGTGAAATGGGTAAACCAGCTTGTCTCGAAAGCTTCCCATATTCTGGAAATGTACTTGTCAAAAGAAGCTGAAGCAAAAAAAGACAGTAGCTTTCTTACTCCGCCGACAAATGGGGGTAAGAAGGGCAAAAGAGCTACAGCAGCGCAGTCCAGATTGTTATCACAAACAGTTATTGCGGCTTACACTATTGGATCCTTAGTTATTGTTTGTCCTTCGGCTGATTTAAAAGCCATTATTCCAGTTTTACACACCATTATCACTTCAGGGGATTCTGACACAAAATTGGCCAAGTTACCAGGCCCCCAAGCTTCTATAAAGCAGACAGCCCCTTCTTTATACATTCAAGCTTGGCTGACAATGGGGAAGATTTGCCTTGCAGATGGGAAACTCGCAAAGCGTTACATTCCCTTGTTTGTGCAGGTATGGTTCAAATAGTATTTCCTTGGTTTTGAAATCACTTAACAACCATGGAATTTAGTTTTTCATCTTTTCGGTGATGAGAAATCTCCCAAGGCTGGGTTACATTGGACCCACCCCTAGAGAATAAATCCTTACCTCAGCAACCACCCCACAAGACTCACGAACCAGGGAAATACAGGTGTGTGGGTGGCCTTGAGAGGGAGAATTCTTTGTGGAGTTCTGAATACATGACTAATTTGCAGGTCAAGAGTGTGTCGAACTCGTATGCACTCAGAGTTTTCATGAAATTATGTTAGTCTCAGAGAAGCACAAATTTTACATCACCTGTTGGCATTGATCATTATCGAAAAGAAGTCTTCAGGATCTAGCCATTTTTAGAACCTTAGTTTGTTGAATAGAGTTAATTAGCTTATGTACATGATGAAATCTGCAACTAAACACTGATTGCCACTAAGGTTCGTCTCTTGTTCCAATTTAATTTTGTCAATTTATCAGCAAACAATGAATTGTTTTGGGCAACTGAATCCCAAATCTCACCCTGTGCATATGTTGCTGCAGGAGCTCGAAAAGAGTGACTGTGCAGCCCTTCGCAATAACATCGTTGTAATGATGGCTGATTTTTGTGTACATTATACGGCTCTAGTCGATTGGTGAGCCCCCCTTTTCTTTTGGAATAGGAACTAGAATTGGTTTGTGAATTGCTTTTTCACTATTCTCACTACCTATTACTAAAATCAACAGTTACATATCAAAGATCACAAAATGTCTCCGTGATCCCTGTGAACTTGTGAGAAGGCAGACATTTATACTGCTCTCCAGATTATTGCAGGTTTCTTTTTTTATTATTATATTATATATTTTTTTTCCCATGTTTTAAACCAATTATCATAAACTGACTTCTTTGATCTTCCTATTTGTAATCAGAGGGACTACGTGAAGTGGAGAGGAGTGCTTTTCCTACGTTTTTTATTATCCCTTGTCGACGAATCAGAAAAAATTAGACAACTGGCTGATTTCCTCTTTGGGAATATCTTAAAAGGTTGCAAGTGTTTTTACGAGTGTCATCTTTTACATGTCTTCAGGCTTTGACTTGCTGTGAAATGTGTTTGCAGCCAAGGCACCACTTCTGGCTTATAACAGTTTTGTGGAAGCAATTTTTGTTCTGAATGACTGCAGTATCCATAATGAACACAGCAACTCTCAAAGTTCAAAAGCAGACAGCCGGCTTTTCTCTATTCGGTTAGTATTGTGAAAAAGTTGAATGCGAGGAGGATAACTACTTGTTAATTTAAGCTAATGGTGCGATAATTAGTTTTATGCGTGCTTCATTTTCCAGAGGTAATGACGAGAAGTCAAGGTCGAAAAGAATGCATATTTATGTTTCGTTGCTGAAGCAAATGGCTCCGGAGCACCTTTTAGCCACTTTTGCCAAGGTATGTGCAGAGATCCTTGCTCCTGCGTCTGATGGGGTGCTGAATATACAAGATGCTACGGGACAATCAGTTCTGCAGGTAATAAGCATCTCTCTCTCTCTCTCTGTATCTGTATAATAAAACACAACACATTTAAAAAATGTCTCCCTTATAAATTAAAATTCAAAAATTAAGATTGTATCTATGTGATAAAATACTACACATTTAAATTACCCAAAAAAAAAATAATACTATACATTTAAAAAATATCCTACTCGCAAACTAAAATTTAAAAGCTAAAATTAAAATTTATTTTTTAACGAATGGTTAAAATTTTTTATAAATTAAAATTTTTCTTTAAACTTTTGTCCAATTTTTGGACCATTTCACATTTTAATAAATATTAAATTTAATGATAATATCTAAAAAGTTAGATTGAAAAAAAATAAAAATTTTGTTTCTCAAGAATAATATAATGAAAAATAAATTTATTTTGAATTTTTAAAAAAAAATATGTTAACATATTTTAATTTCAAATACATTCATACTTAATTTTAGTTGATTAATAATTATTTGTTAGTATGTATAATGAAAATGGTCAGAGATGCCTCACCTTTTGCTTGTTCATCTTTCATTCACAATGTACTATGGGAAAACAGGACGCCTTCCGGATTCTCGCGTGCAAAGAAATACGAATTCAATCCAGCCGTGGACCGTCGTCGGCGGAGGCCGGAGACTTGGATGAAGAAGGCGGAGAGAGTGGGGGAGCAGCTGCTAGAGGGAGAGCTATAACTCAAGGGTTCAAGAAGGGCCTCATCCAAAGCAGCATCCCCGTCTTCATAGAGTTGAAGAGGCTTTTGCAAGGCAAGAACAGCCCCTTGACAGGCTCCCTCATGGAATGCCTCAGAATCCTTCTCAAGGACTACAAGAACGAGATTGATGAAATACTGGTCGCCGACAAGCAGCTTCAGAAGGAGCTTATTTACGACATGCAAAAGTACGAATCTTTGAAGGCCAAATCGACGGCCACTGAGGCTGTTGCGAACATGCAGAGATCAGAGTCGTATCGTTCGCCTGGAGTTTCTGATGCTGCTGCCGCTGCTGCTGCGACTGAGACAAATGTGCGGAAGAAGGAGAAGAAGAAGATCCCCGAGAACTTGAGAAGTGCTCCCAAAATGGCTTCAGCAATGGCGGATGCGGCAGCTGAAGTCACAGCTCGGTCTGTGCTTAGGGAAGTGAATCAGGGGGGTTCAACGCCGCCACTCAGTGCCATGACTGCGCCCAAGCTCAAGACTTGCATGGGGGGAATGGGTTCTGAAGGAGACAAGCCTTCGGCTGTATTGGAATCTTTGAGGAGAAGACACTGTTTTGACTCCGATGAAGAGAGCTGATGATCGACTCTTTTGATGCATTTTGGGATTCAGGAATCAGGAGCCAGGGCACAGACTTGGAGAACGTTTCAGAGATTTTTTTTTATCCAAAACATCCCCTCCCCGGACTTGTTAGTATGATTGATATGAGTTAGGGTTCGTTTGGTTGCAGAAAAATTAACAATTTTTTAATAATTTTTAACAATTATCTGTTTGTCAACTTTCAACTTTTATTAATTTTTAGTAATTTTTTGACATAAAATTATCTCAAAAGTTATCAATTTTTATTAAATAATTAAAAGTTAATAAAATATAATTTTTACTGGATGAATAAAAAAATTTCAATTACTGAAAATTATGTAAAAAAAAAATTAACTACCAAATGTACTTTTGATTTAGAAAAACATTTTGTAAATTAAATACAAATGTCAATATTACATACAGTTGTTAATATGAGAGTATGTTAGTACAAGAATAATCTTAGACACATGGTGTATAATCAAGCGCAGTTGAAAAATGTTCGGCGAGGTTGATTAATTAAAGGACGATTAAAATTGGGTCTCATTTCATTTTGAAACAAATGTGACAAATGCGGACAAATGCGACATTTGAGCGTTCAAGAGGGTAAACTTAATCAACTCAGATGTTCATTTTGCCTATGTATATTAAATGCGGAGTAATGTTAGTGAAAAAATAACTTTAGACACGTGACATACTATTGAGTGCAATCAGAAAGTGCTAAGAGTGCAGTCAGAAAGTGCTAAGAGACTGATTAATTAAAGGATTATTGAAATTTGGTTCAACTTTATTTTGAAACCAAATGAATATGGGCCCTAACTATAAATGTGAAATAGTCATAAATGAAATAAATTTATTACTTAAAATTTAACTTAGTTAGCACTTTACAAGTGGCAGACAGATGCAATATTTGAGTGTCCAAGAGGGATTGAGGGAGTCTGAAGTTGCTTTTAAACTTCAGGGGCCTAAAGTTAAATCTCAGCCGCTCAATTAATATGAGCTTGATCTGACCCTTCAATTTCAAAATTCATTTTTCATCTTTAAATTGGGTAAAACAGTCAATTGAGAAAACATTAAATGATAAATTGAATGGAAGAAAGAGAAAATTTTAAATGATGAAAGAGAAAAGAAAAAAATGAAAAACTAAAAATAAATAAAGATAATAATTAAATATAAATAAAGATATAGTAAAATTTTAATTATTTTTATTTTTTAAAAATAATTAAATTTATATTAAAGATAAATAAAAATATAGTAATTTTTTAATTATTTTATCTTTAAAGGTATATTGAAATTTATGTATATTAATTTAAAATTTTAATTATTTATTTATCTTTAGCTGTTATCTTTATTTAGTTGTTCAGTTGTAAATCTTAGTTTGACAAAAAATTTATTATATCTATTTATCTTTAATATAAATTAACATATTTTTAAAAAGTAAAAATAATTAAAATTTTTTATTTTTTATTTATTTTTAGTTGTTATCTTTATTTGTCTTTATTTGCTATATTCTTACTATTACAAATCCAAAATAAATAATGACATAATTCAGTTGTAAATCTTAGTCCAACAAAAAATTTATTATATTTTTATTTATCTTTAATATAAATTTACATATTTTTAAAAAGTAAAAATAATTAAAATTTATTATTTTTATTTATCTTTTATTGTTATCTTTATTTGTTTTTTCTTATCATATTTTTACTGTTACAAATTCAAAATAAATAAAGATATAGCAACTAAAGATAAATAAAGATAACAACTAAAAATAAATAAAAATAATAAATTTTAATTATTTTTACTTTTTAAAAATATGTTAATTTTTATTAAAGATAAACATAGATATAATAAATTTTTTGTCAGACTAAGATTTACAACTGAACAACTAAATAAAGATAACAGTTAAAGATAAATAAATAATTAAAATTTTAAATTAATATACATAAATTTCAATATACTTTTAAAAATAAAATAATTTAAACATTACTTTATTTTTATTTATCTTTAATATAAATTTAATTATTTTTAAAAAATAAAAATAATCAAGATTTTACTATATCTTTATTTATATTTAATTATTATCTTTATTTATGTTTAGTTTTTCTTTTTTTCTTTTCTCTTTCATCATTTAAAATTTTATCTTTCTTCCATTTAATTCATCATTTAATGTTTTCTCAATTGACTGTTTTACCCCATTTTAAAGGTGAAAAATGAATTTTAAAATTGAAGGGTTAGATCAAACTCATATTAATTGAGCGACTGAGATTTAACTTTAGGCCCCTGAAGTTTAAAAGTAACTTCAAGCCCCCTCAATCAGTCCAAGAGGGCAAACTCAATCAGCTCATATGCCTATTCTGCTCACGCACATTAAATGCAGAGTTGAGGCATTAAATGAAAATTGAAATGTATTTAAAAAGGTGACGATTACTTCTTTACTTCCTGTTCGGCAGCAGAAATTACCGCCGGAACTGCTGACCACGCCAACCGGAAATGCAATCGCCGACCTGCCGAACAAAGACAGAAAGAAAGGTGACGGCCGGAGAGGAGGTCTCAGGCCGGAAAATCCCTCCGATGATTAAGTCAGCAAGTTGCTTAAGAAAGGAAGCTTTATGGAAATAAGGGAGTCAAAGCTTAAATTGGCAATAGTCAGCTTACCTTTGTGGTTCGGTAGGATATCCTATTTATAGTAGTCTGAGTAATGATTAAAGCATGCCTACGACTTGACGTTACGCACACTGCCGTTTCCCTCTTTTCTTCCCTTGCTTTAAATACTCTTCCCCTTCATTTAATGCCTCAGACCCCTCATTAATACACCATGCCTTTCATTTAATGCTTCTGGCAGCTTAACACGGCATTACAACCGAAATTTCAGGGTCAAACTGTCTTCCTGTCACATCAGCCACCAAATTGTGACGAGATAGACCGATTTAATTACATCCCCAGAGACAAGTACCCAGTTCAATCTTAACTAAGGTGCATTTATGGTCACGAGCCCTCTTTAAAGGCCGTGGGTCCCAGGTTCGACATTTACTAGCTGCCAACAGATAGGCCGAGCAAACTAGCTTCAAAGATCCTCGGCTATAGCCACGTGGTAATACACTGTTTATTGATATCGAGGTTCAGGGTACTCTTTGGAACACTAACTCTGAATCGTATGTTCACGTATAACACTCACGTGGAACTCTCGTGCCAATAATCAGTTGTTCGGCGGGACGCCACGTGTCCCGACGGAACGTGCTCGGCAAATGACTACGTGGCTTATGTGAGCATGCTCGGCACTGTGCCACGTGGCACCAGACTAAGCTTGTTCGGCGCAAGTACAGCTTTAGTATTATTTTGCCCAACATTTTGCCCCCACTCTGGTCGGAAAAAGATATTTTCCGAGCAGAGTAGCAGAGCAGAATAGCCTCACCTTACTGATCCTTCAATCTTCCTACACAGTTTGTCGTTTAGTATCTCCCTGACGCGCATCAAATCTGATTGGACTTTTCTTTCTCCTCGTGACGACACGCGTAGTGCCCTTTCAGCTTTTCATCTGCCGCGCCGCTTACGCGGATTCCCAGATACGAGGTGTTAAAACGTGAATGGTCAGAAATTTGAAAATTGGGGCGGTAATAAATGCCATTTTTACCGCCCGTTGCCTTTTCATTGGAAACGTTTCGGCTACCCTCACAGATACATACACATATACATATATACCTGGTTCATCTTCTCTTACTTCCTTTCCGCGATTCGAGCCATCAGATTTCCCTTGCTTCTTTCCCTCTGAGTTTTCGTCTTCGCGAGCCTTCACCCTTCCCGTCGTTTTTCGTTCCCGGTGAGTTAATCCCCTTTTTACTTCAAATCTTTCGTTATGGGTAGACTCGCAAACGAGCTAAGTTCTGAGGAGAAAGTTAGGATTTTCAAGGAGAAATACCAGATTCCTCAGAACGTAGATATTAGGCTCGCCGAACAAGGCGAGCGCGAAACAGGGGAATTCCCCATAGTGGCAATCACCGAAGGTGGCCTTAGGTTCCCCCTGCACCCATTTCTTCGCTCTATGATGAGCATTCTGGACCTTGGCCCTAGGAACCTCACCCACAACTTTTATAGAATTGTTAATGGGGTAATAGAAATAAACAGGCGATACGGATTCCACATATCCGAGTGGGATCTTCTTTACTGTTACTCAATCCAGAAGGTGAGGAAGGATGAGAACAGGTGGTACCTGAAATCCCGACCAGAAAAGGCCTTGGTCCATATGCTGCCTGATACGATTAAGTCGGAAAGTGACCTGTGCGTCGTCACAGGTCACTGGACACACGATCCAGACGAAGATCGTTTTCCAATCGTCCCTCGGGTTTCTTTGGGCCCAGGTTAGTTGATTTCAAATGCTACCAGTTCTTATTCTTCTTCGGTATTTTACCCTCACTTCTAAGCATGCTAACTGTTTGATTTAATATCTGTGTAGCTGTCCAGTCAAAGAAGTTCTGGGCTACTGGCGTTCGTGCTGACAAGGATCATCTGAAGGAGGTGTTCAAATTCCTCGGAGGTCCAGATCTCTATCCCTTCGCTAGAGCGGTTCCAATTCTGTTCAACTTCATCCCCTCTCATCAGACGTTTATCGCCCCCTCAAAGTTACGCAACCTCGGAGGCTATCAGGCGTCTTCAGTGGTGGTTCCGGGCTTCTGCTGAAGAGAAAGAGAATTACTACGCCTTAAGGCATCCAGGGTGGACTCGCCCCCCTCCATTTGCTATTCCATTGGTTGCCGAGCAAGTTCAAGCCCCTCAAGTAGCAGTTCCTGAGCCTTCCGAACAGCGGAGGAAGCGAGGATTTGTTCTTTTGGACGAGGAAGAGGAAGAAGAAGAAGAAGTTGAGATACCCCCTGCCTTTGACTACTTCTCAGATTTAGAAGGGGAAGAAGAAGAAGTCATGGCCCCGAAGATCGACTACAAGAAGCTCGCCATGGCAAAGGCAAAAGGACAAAGGGCCGGAGAGGCCTAGAAGAAGAAGGCCGACGAGCAAAAGGCTGGTGGGAAGAGAAAGATTGATGAGGGGAGAGCCCCTGCTCCTTCAACTGCCGAGCAGATAATGAAAGTTAAAATGGAGAAGGGGAAGGAGCAGGAGGCAGCTCAAAAGAAACCATCTGGTCCTCCTGAGCAGAAGAGGGCCAAGACACAATTGGCGGACACGGCTCCAGCGGCCTAGCAGTCGAAACTGCCGAAGGAGGACGCCGCGAGGGGGCCAGCACCTTCCAAGGTCGTGCCACCCACCAAAGACGCACCACCAAGAACCTCTGAGCCATTACCTACTCAACCGGTTGGGCCCGTGCCCCTTGCCATCGAGTATCCGGCCAATCCGGTTCGAGACTCCCCTCCATTTATTCCAGAAATCCTTATTCCTAGCCTCGAGCACCCTCAAGGCCATCCCTTCACTGTCCAAGATACAGCCTTCAACCACGCCGAGGAGTATCTCAAGGGTATCCTCCCTCCTCGGGATGTTCACAACACAAGGAAGAATAGGACGGAGGATATCCACAAGACTCTGATGAAGAACATCATCTCTGTAAGTTCTATAATATTGCTTTATGTGCATCCTTTCGTTATTATAATTTTTTCTAACTCTCTGTTCTTTCTGCAGACTTCTCTCCACACGATGGAGTTAATTGCTCGGAACCGAGCCTCCGAAGCCAGAGCCGAGCAGGATAAGACGGACATAAGGGAGTTGAAAGCGAGTGTGAGGTCCTTGGAGAAGGAGAACAAAAATCTCCAATCCAGCAATGACGCTCTGGCAAAAGAGAGAAGTCAGCTTCGAGATGAAAATAAGGAGATCGAGCATCAACTTAATACTGCCCTTGGCCAAGTTGCTGGAAGCATAGCTCGTGTGCAATCAATGGATAAAATCCTAATTCGTAAAGACGAGGAGCTGTTAGATGTCAAGGGCAAACTCTCAAAGGCCGAGATTGAATTGTCCTCCACGAAGACTGGACAAGAATTACTCCTGAAGGAGTTGGAGGCTTCCAGGGCCGAGCAAGAGAAATCGAAGCAAGAGCTTGCCAACCTTCGGGCAGAGCTTGTGCTGAAGACTCGGGCCCTGGCAGAGAAAGAAGCTGCTCTCCGAGAAGCCGAGGAGAAGGCCAAAGCTGAAGTGGAAGCCCAGATCAATGACTGCGTGGATCAGATGAGGGATGCTCACAATGACTTCTTTCTTGAGGGTTGGGGGGCCGCAATGAAGAGGAACAATATTGATCACACCAACCTCATGTATAAGGAGGTCCCTTATCCTGATCCAGAGCGCCCAATTCCCCAGTTCAGCTTTGAGCGTCCACCTCAAACTCCCTCAATTCATACTGCCGAAGAAACAATTGACGAGGGGGAGGTTGAGGTGGATAGTGCCCAGAAGGACACCTCCCCGGCGCTTGAACAGATTGATCTAATAGTGGAGAGTGATCCTACTAAGGGAGGAGAGAAGTGAGCCTTTTTGTACATATGTGTATTTTCTTTCTTTTATTCGGATGTAACAATAGAGAACTTTTAACTCTAAGTGAATGAAAGTAATTTGATTTTTCTCTAATCTTGTTTTATTTTTCTGTGTCTTTGTTTCTTTAGAACTGCCAATGAATTGATTGGGGAATGCCTTAACTGACTTGCTGATGGAATTATAAGGAGCGCAGCTGAGGAGTACCTTGACGTTTTTTCCTACGAAATAGCTACAAACCCTCACAACAAATGTTAATGTCCCATCTTAGATTTAGGGTAGCCTCTTTGGTTGATAGTTATGTAAATTGTATTGTAACCGTACTCTGAGGCATGTAATGAAAGCTTTTGAATTGTCCCCTATTGACAATCTGTCTTTCCGTTTGTATATTTTATGCTTTATATTGAAGTAAGTGTGGTGACTGGATTTGTACCACTTTGCCGAGCAACCATAACTTCTAACAGAAATACTTTAAACAGTAAACCTTTCAAAGGTAACAAGCCCATGTAGTAGTTTGCTTTTCATCAAATGACTTCGAGCTTTTGCTGAAGAGGCATAACTTTAATAAATCTTACATACCTCGATAAGTTCGGCTGTCCTCCTACTTTCATATAATAACGGAGGTAACTTCTTTCTGACAAAACTTCTCTTTTTAATCTCATGCCGAGCATCGGAAATGTGTACCTTTATGATACGAGGGCTTTTGCACACTAGCGCTGAGCTTCTTTAGAAAATGATTCTTGTGTACCAACGCTAAGGAAACTGAGCGTGGCTTCTTTTCTTTCTAATTAATAAACCAAGGAATCGAATCTTGATTTAAAAAATCGTATCTGGTCGATGAATAAATCAAGATTGGGCCACCATCAGAAATGATGTGGGTTCTTTCTGTACCAATGGTCGGCGAACCGAGCATGGATTTCTTTTGATAATTCTTTTCAGGAGACTGAGGAATTGAATCTCAGTCTAAAGAGCATTTCCTGGTCAGTAAATAAACCAGGAATGTGCCAATGCTGGGCAAGCCGAGCGTGGCTTCTTTTGATAATTCTTTTCAGAAGACCGAGGAATTAAATCTCAGTCTAAAGAGCATTTCTTGGTCAGTAAATAAACCAGGAATGTGCCAACGCTGGGCAAGCCGAGCGTGGCTTCTTTTGATAATTCTTTTCAGAAGACCGAGGAATTGAATCTCAGTCTAAAGAGAATTTCCTGATCAGTAAATAAACCAGGAATGTGCCAACATCGATGGAGATGGGGCATTCTTTTCGTACCAATGCTCGGGAAGCCGAGAGTGGCTCTTTTCCGTGCCACCACCCAAAGAGACGTGGCGTCTTTTTGTTAAGCAAGAAGTGATCTTCAAGCTTTTGGAATTGCTTTTGCTTTGTAAAAAGGATTGCTAAACGTACAAAGTTTTTAATCAACAAACGTGAAAAAAAAATTAATGATAGTACAACTTGAGATGGGCTACATTCCATGGTCTTTTGATTGGCTTTCCCTCCATGTCAATTAACTTGTAGGCGCCATTGCCGAGCACCTCAGAGACGAGGAATGGTCCCTCCCAATTAGCTCCAAGCTTTCCTTCAGTTTGATCTTTCCTGCTTCCCATCAATTTTCTCAGCACCCAATCGCCAGTGCTGAATTTTCTATGTCTGACCCATTTATTAAATTTCTTCCTTGTCTCTCGCTGGTAGTTGGCTAACCTCAGTGCTGCCAGTTCCCTTCTTTCATCGATTAGATCCAAGCTTATTCCCATAGCTTGATCATTCTCCCCTCTGTCAAATGATAGAGTTCTGATGCTCGGGAGGCCAACTTCCAAGGGTATGACGGCTTCAACACCGTAAGCCAGAGAGAAGGGAGATTCTCCGGTTGATCTTCTAGGGGTTGTTCGGTAGGTCCACAGTACTGATGGTAATTCATCCACCCATCTCCCTTTTGCCGTTTCCAGTCTTTTCTTAATCCCATTCAGAATGACTTTGTTCGTAGCTTCGGCTTGACCATTGCTTTGGGGGTAAGCTGGTGTAGAGTAAATATTCTTGATTCCATATCTAGAACAATATTCCCTAAATGGGGCACTGTCAAATTGCGTCCCATTATCGGAAATAAGTGTCCTAGGGATGCCATACCTGGTAATGATGTTCTTCCAAATAAATCGAATGGTATCAGCATCTCTGATGTGAGCTAGGGGTTCTGCTTCCACCCACTTAGTAAAGTAGTCGGTGCCGACCACTAAGAACTTTCTATTTCCCGAAGCAGAAGGCAGCGGTCCCACAATGTCGAGTCCCCATTGAGCGAACGGCCAAGGGCTGGTAAGCGGGCTGAGTTCCTGGGCTGGCTGGTGAGGAATGGGGGCGAACTTCTGACATTTCTTGCATCTCCGGACATAGGCCTGAGCGTTATATCCCATCTTCGGCCACCAATACCCTTGAGTAATTGCTCGGTGCGCCAGTGATCTGCCCCCAGTATGTGCTCCACAGACACCTTCATGAAGCTCATAAAGAAAGTCTTACACTTTATTGGGATGAACACAAAGAAGATAGGGGCTTGTGAATGACTTTTTGTATAACTTCTGGTCAGGAGAGAGCCAAAACCTGGCGGCTTTTATTCTTAGCTTCTTTGCTTCTGTCTTGTCTTCGGGAAGTGTTCCGTCCTTCAAGTAAGTGATGATTGGATCCATCCAAGATGGGGCTACGTCAGCGCACATTACCTCTACGTCTTTCGTTATGCTCGGCCTCTTTACGACTTCCATAAAGACCTGGTCAGTTAACCTTATTCGAGAAGAGGCAGCTAGCGTTGCAAGTGTATCAGCGTGACGTGAGCATTATGATCCCTGCCAATGAGCTCTACGCTAGCTTTATTAAAGCCTTCAATTCTCTTCTTCACTACTTCTAAATACTCCGCCATCTTTTCGCTTCTAGCCATATATTCACCCTTCAGCTGGTTAGCAACCAACTGAGAGTCAGTCCTTATTACAATATCATCTGCCATCAAACGCCGAGCAATGTCGAGTCCAGCCAGGAGAGCTTCATACTCCGCCTCATTATTAGTAACCTCGAACTCGAGTTTTATTGCATATTCTATTGAGACCCCTTCTGGCGTGGTCAGAACTATGCCCACGCCGCCTCCTCTTCTAATCGAAGATCCGTCAACCTCGATTTGCCAAGGTTGTTCGGCCTCATTATGTTCGGCCGGGGCAGACTTTATTTCAACATGCCATACGTCTTTTGTTTGACCACAGGCTGGTGTGGAAAATTCCGCTACAAAATCGGCCAGGACTTGAGCCTTTATCGCGGTTCTTGGGATGAATTTTATGTCGAATGTGCCAAGGGAAACTGCCCACTTTGCTAGCCGGCCCGACATATCGGCCCTTTTTAAAACATGGTCAATTGGCTGATCGGTGACCACTTGAATGGTGTGTGCATGAAAATAATGGGCTAGCTTCCTGGATGCCATTATTAATGCCAAGGTCAGCTTCTCTAGGGGAAGATATCTGGTCTCCGCTCCTTGCATTGTTTTGCTCACATAGTAAATAGGATGCTGCTTCCCTTGTTCCTCTCTCAGCAAGACGGCACTGACTGCATGCTCTGAGACTGCCAGATATAGCTGCAAAATATCCCCCGGGTGCGGTGTTGACAATATCGGGACGGTTGTCAGGTATTTTTTAAGCTTTTCCAGTGCCGCATCCGCCTCTGCATCCCATTGCATCTTATTGGCCCCTTTGAGCAGTCTAAAGAATGGTCGGCACTTGTCGGATGATCTGCTAATAAACCGGTTGAGTGTCGCCACCATCCCTGTGAGCTTCTGGACCTCTTTTTTAGTACGTGGAGGAGAAACAGATTGGATGGCACGTATTTGCTCGGGATCAGCCTCAATTCCCCTTCTGCTCACCAAGTGGCCCAGAAATTTACCCGAGCCTACTCCGAAGGCGCACTTGGCAGCATTTAATTTCAACCCATACCGATCAAGGGTAGAGAAAACATGCTGGAGATGTTGGAGATGAGTGTTCGGCTCCTTACTTTTCACCACCATATCATCAATGTAGACCTCCATCGTCTGTCCGAGGTCTTCTTTGAATATTTTCGTGACCAACCGTTGATAGGTGGCTCCAGCGTTCTTCAGCCCGAATGGCATAACTCTGTAACAGTATATGCCTCGGGGGGTTATGAAAGAAGTTTTTTCCTCATCAGGGCCGAACATGGGGATCTGGTGATATCCCCTATAAGCGTCCAGGAACGACATCCTGGAACATCCAGCGGTTGAATCAACGAGTTAGTCGATCTTTGGCAGGGGGAATGGATCCTTAGGACAGGCCTTGTTCAGGTCTGTGTAGTCTACGCAGACTCTCCACTTCCCATTCTTCTTTTTGACCACGACTGTATTGGCCAACCACTCCGGGTATGAGACTTCCCGAATGGCTTCTGCCTCTAACAGTCGGCCGACCTCCTCTATGACAGCCTCTGCGTGTTGGAGAGCTGATCGCCTTGCTTTTTGTACCACAGGTTTTACCCCCGGATTCACATTCAACTTATGAGTTATGACTTCGGGGGAAATACCTGGCATTTCGCGTGGAGTCCAGGCGAACGTCCCAATATTCTTCAAGAGCATCTCCGTTAGCTCTAGTTTCTCCTCGGCGCTCAGGTTAGCGCTGATCAGGAATAATCTATCATCCTCAACCGGGCCAATTTGATATTTCTCCAAACTCTCTGTGGCTTTCATCTGCGGATCACCACCGACATCATCGATCTTTGGCGTGTCCTCGGGTAGTTCCGCCAGTTGGACTTGTTCAGGGATCGTTTTGGGTTTTAGGGCTGCGGAGAAGCACTTTTGGGAGGTATTTTGATCCCCCAAAATAGAGATCACTTCCCCGCAATAAGGGAACTTCAGCACCTGGTGGTAGGTTTAGGGGACCGCCTTTAAAGCGTGAATCCACGATCTTCCTACTATAGCGTTGTAGGAAGAGGGGGAATCCACAACAGTGAACTCAACCTCTTGCTCCACCGGACCCACGCGGACAGGAATGATGACTCTGCCCAGAGGCCAGACAGGAGCAGAATTGAATCCTATGAGCGGGCATTCTGCCGGTTCCAGATCTTCTTCAGTTAATCCGAGCTTCTTAAATAAGCTCAGGAACATGACTTCTGTTGAGCTTCCTGGATCTACCAAGATTCTTCTTACTTCTGAATCAAACATGCCCAGAGTGACCACCAGGGCATCATTGTGTGGCAGCTGAACACTAGAATGCTCGTCTTCATGAAAAGTGATTTCCTCCGTGGCGGCTGTCCTTGGGCGCTTGTTCGGCTGACCCGCGACGCCCAAGATTTCTTTACTTGGTGGATTAGGGGCATGATTGATGACACTCTGGGGTCGTCGCTCCATATGAATCACGTGGATGACAGCAGGTCTCGGGACATCTCTACGCGCCCTGGCCCTTGGTGGGGGTTGAACCTCTTCGGCTGCCTCCTCCCCGGCAGTTTCTTCTCGTTGCCTCCTTGGCTCTCTATCCTGTGGAGCTGCTTCTCTAGTTCTGCCTTCGTCTACGAACTCTTTAAGGTGGCCTCTGCGCACCAATTCTTCCAGATGATGTCGCAACGATCGGCAGGCTCTGGTGCGATGTCCTTTGTCTTGATGGTACGCACAGTAGTTTTTGGAATTCTCCTTTCCAGGAAAATCGGGCAGCTTTCCGGGCCATCTGAAATATGGCCTATTTTTTATTTGGGGGAGGATCTTGAAGATTGGCTCCTTGAACACCGTATTGACTGCTTCAAAGACGGACTTCCCCTCGTCAATGAATCGGCGGCCATCTCCCCGTCTTTTCTCTCTTGTCTGGCCCTAGGATCTCCTTTCTTTCTGCTCGGCCGGCTGCGTCTCGTCCTCCACTTTGGCGTACTTCTCGATTCGGCACATAAGATCTGACATGTTGGCGGCTGGCTTTTTGGTCAAGGAGAGCCACAGCCTATCCTCCTTCCGCAATCCCAGTTTAAACGAGGTGACCGCCAATTGCTCCGAGCATTCTCCCACCTCATTGTAGAGCTCCAGGTAGCGGCGGGAATAATCTCTCAATGATTCCCCGGACTTTCTTTTCATTGTGAGGAGAACGTCAGCGGTTTTGGGCTGCTTCGTGTTAGCCAAAAACCGGGTGACGAATTCCTCTGCCAGTTGCTGCCAACACCGAATACTGCCAGGGGGCAGTTTATGGAACCACTGAAGCGCTGTATCTCCCAAACTGGAAGGGAATACTTTGCACATAAGATGGTCGTTGCTGTTCCATAGTGTCATGGCCTGCATGTAATGACGGTAGTGGGCCAGGGGGTCAGTTCTCCCATCATAGAGATTAAGTCTCGGAGTTTGGAATTTCTCTGGAGGCTCCGCATCGATTATTTCATCGACGAATGGGGAGGCAGAGATCCGCCCCAGGGCTTTCCTTGCCATCATGCGTGTGTTCTGGCCCTGAGCACCCCATTCCTCTGCTTGCCCCCACTCCTCCATCTTTGCCTTTCCCGCTTTCTTTCGCTTCAACGTTAGCTCTTCTTGGTCCGAGCTATCCGCCTCCTCTGAGTGCGCCTCCAGCACCTTTTTTGAGGAACTCCTTTGGTGATGCGCTTTGATGGGCGCGTCGACATCAGATCTCACGTCACGTTTTGCGACGGGTTTAGCACGGCGCGAGTCCTTCCTGGAAGGAGAGACATCACGTCGCGAGTGAGAGCACACCTCCTTCTGTTCATGGGTGTCCCCGTCATCCTCATCAGTGGGGTCCTCGTAAAGATCATCGTAACTTTCATCAGATTCTGAGTTAGATTGACCAGAATCAGCTGCATGACTAGCAGTGGACTTTCCCTTCTCCTTACTCAATTCCAGCAGAATTTCCTCTAGTTCTGCCTGCTTTTCACTGGCCTTAGCCATCAACTCCTCTCTCCGTTTCAGTACCTCAAGATCTTCCATTTTCCTTCTCCGGGCATGCTCCAGACCTGGAGTCCGGATAACCAGCGCACTCCCTTTAGTTTTGGCAGGAGTGGAACCGTCCCCTGCCCGTGGAGATGGTGGTGGGGTAGTGTTTCTTCCCGAAGTCATTATGTGGATAAGTACTGGAGACTTGACAAAGAAACAAGAAAAAAGCTAGTGAACAACAATGCTGGGCTAGACAACGAGCCCCACGGTGGGCGCCAAATGTTCGGCAGCAGAAATTACCGCCGGAACTGCTGACCACGCCAACCGGAAATGCAATCGCCGACCTGCCGAACAAAAACAGAAAGAAAGGTGACGGCCAGAGAGGAGGTCTCAGGCCGGAAAACCCCTCCGATGATTAAGTCAGCAAGTTGCTTAAGAAAGGAAGCTTTATGGAAATAAGGGAGTCAAAGCTTAAATTGGCAATAGTCAGCTTACCTTTGTGGTTCGGTAGGATATCCTATTTATAGTAGTCTGAGTAATGATTAAAGCATGCCTACGACTTGACGTTACGCACACTGCCGTTTCCTTCTTTTCTTCCCTTGCTTTAAATACTCTTCCCCTTCATTTAATGCCTTAGACCCCTCATTAATACACCATGCATTTCATTTAATGCTTCTGGCAGCTTAACACGGCATTACAACCGGAATTTTAGGGTCAAACTGTCTTCCTGTCACATCAGCCACCAAATCGTGACGAGATAGACCGATTTAATTACATCCCCAAAGACAAGTACCCAGTTCAATCTTAACTAAGGTGCATTTATGGTCACGAGCCCTCTTTAAAGGCCGTGGGTCCCAGGTTCGACATTTACTAGCCGCCAACAGATAGGCCGAGCAAACTAGCTTCAAAGATCCTCGGCTATAGCCACGTGGTAATACACTGTTTATTGATATCGAGGTTCAGGGTACTCTTTGGAACACTAACTCTGAATCGTATGTTCACGTATAACACTCACGTGGAACTCTCGTGCCAATAATCAGTTGTTCGGCGGGACGCCACGTGTCCCGACGGAACGTGCTCGGCAAATGACTACGTGGCTTATGTGAGCATGCTCGGCACTGTGCCACGTGGCACCAGACTAAGCTTGTTCGGCGCAAGTACAGCTTTAGTATTATTTTGCCCAACAATTATAATACTATAAAACATGGCTTGAATTTGATACGAACATACTAAAAGAAAATACTCTATCGATACAATATAATATATTAATTTATTATTTAATATGTTTACAAAATTCGAAAATATTTAAAAATATAAACCGTAAATAAAGACAAACCACGACGCGTCTGCCTCTTCGTTGTAGAATCCAATTCAAACTAATGATCGATTTCCATTAAACTTGCTTCAAAGGTTCAATCACCATACCTTGGAAAATGTCTTGTCACGAGATTAGGAATCCTGCCCCAGTTAAATTCTTGGAATATTTTTTTTTCCACAAAAAATCCACTTACAAAATGGGTATATGGGGCGGTTTGAAGGGGTAAAAAAAAATAATAATAATAATAAATCAAAAGTGAAATTTTTTTTAGAGTTTGTAATGTTAAAAGTTATTTTGAAATGATAGTAAGATATTTATACTTGATTTGATATAAAATTGTTAAAAATTATATAAATTGACACGTGTCAAAAATTCAGTGGAAACTTTCAAAACTTTTAGAGTTTTGTATAATTTTTTGGTACAAATGTTAGTTTAACTTTTTCAAAAATCTGTCAAAATTTATTGAAACACACCATGATTTTTTATTCTAACAAATTTTTTGAAAAAGTTAAAACTTTTAAAAT